>JAVJIX010000044.1:2287500-2815000 GCA_036785185.1 Paratrypauchen microcephalus | reverse complement strand
CTTGAATGAACTCACACGAAGAACTTTTCAACTTCTAATCTGGTCAAGTCTGGACACATTTTTCAATCATTTAACATTTGCATAGTTTAGATAACACAAACATTTGTTTTTTTATTTCTGTATTATATAAGAAAGGGTTTTGACATCATAAACCTGTCGCTATCAGCAGGTCCTTTAGTTGGCATAAATTCCTCACATTCCCTTTAAGAGCGTGTGGTGAAAGTCTCTTTACTATTAGCTCAACTGTATCATAACTTTTATCAGTCGTGTTGAATATTCTTGGATTTCTATACCCAAAAATGATTATGAAGCCTTGGAGTAGTGCTTGACCCAGACCTCATCTCAGCACTCTTGCCTTTTGGAAATTCCTCAAAAGCGAGGAGAAAAAAAATGGAGACGCTGCTTTTATAATATATGCCCCAACAATGGAATGCATTACTGTACCTCCAGACCATAGACTGTATAAAGAAGTGGACTAAGGGAGAGTGACATCACAAATAGTGTTCAGTCGCAACCAAAAGAAGCACTAGCATTTATAGTGGCTAATCTAAAGTTTTAAAGCACACCTATTATGTAAAATAAACTTTTCAGAGCTTTTAAAATGTTATAGTTGTTTCTGTTTCTCATTTACCTTCTTAAAGTTGTATTTGGAGTGATTTGTGCATGTTTGAGGTATCTTTAATTGTTTTAAAGATCCCATGACATGGTACTTCTTGATGCTTTTATATGGCTCCTTAATGGTTCCCTAATACTGTAAATGAATCCTTCTTCAAAATCAACACTCAGTGCATGAGAAACAGAGATAAGATGAGAAAGAGTCATAAATATCTCTCTCAAACACTTTATTCTGGGCGTTGTTGCTTGAATGCAAATGAGGAGAAAAGAGCTGGCCTATAGTAGAGGGTGGGGGCGTGGCCAAACTCTCCGCTTTCGGCTCTGAGCTCTCAGCTGATCCATTTCTGTGTTTCTGCACGGGGGGAGAGATTTGAAGTGTTCCATTGAAAAATAAACACATTTCCACATAAAATAAAATTAAACCACTGCTGTTCAAAGGTCCAGAGGCTCAGATAAAGGACTTCCGAGCCTAGAAACACTCGGACGTGCCTCCAGGCAAATAAAAAAACGCATTTCGCATTGCCTAGCGCATTCGCAGTCCAAACTCTCTGGGCGTGATTTACAGAGACGCTGAGTTCAGACAGACGGGGGTGGAACTGCATTTGCATTTCTTTTTTCGATCTGACGTCAATAAGGTGCCTTGTTCAAAATCGCCCGTTTGAGCTCCGATTTTTTGTAACGCAGAAAAGGATCGCAAATGCTCAGTTTAGACATTTAGCAACTTTTAACCATGGGGGGGGGGGGGGCTAAACAGGGTAGGGGAGCTCACATTAATGTTCAAAAACCTCAGAAAGTGAAAATTTCATGCCATGGGACCTTTAAAGACGCCATTTTACCCATCAACCCCCATTTTCATCGCCACCGGCATATGCCCACTGCTTACTTCATTCTCCAATTTTATTTGGCAGCGGTGCATAGTTGTTTTGGTACAAATGAAAAAAATCTGCTACTCGCTAGCAGAGTCTGCAGCTATCCATCGGAGTTGCCAGCTCTTTGTTGTGATGAAGTCTACGGCAACGTCAGCTCCTATTGGGCACCGCAATTTTCTAACACAGAGATCAGCAGACTTGTTTCTTTCATTAAGTCATTTTATTTAAATATTGTGATTTAAAATGTGCAAATGATAACATAATGATCCACAGGTGTCGTAGATTATAACTATACAGCACAATAGGTCTTTTTGCACTGGGGCGGTTTGCAGCCGAGTGTGAAGCGGCTGGGATGAGGATCAGCTCCTCCAAATCCGAGGCCATGGTTCTCGACCGGAAAAAGGTGGCTTGCCCTCTGTGGGTGGGTGGGGAGTCCTTGCCTCAAGTGGAGGAGTTCAAGTATCTCGGGGTCTTGTTCACGAGTGAGGGGAGGATGGAGCGTGAGATTGACAGGCGGATCGGTGCGGCGTCGGCAGTGATGCGGTCGTTGTACCGGACCGTTGTGGTGAAGAGGGAGCTGAGCCAAAAGGCGAAGCTCTCAATTTACCGGTCAATCTACGTTCCTACCCTCACCTATGGTCATGAGCTTTGGGTAATGACCGAAAGGACGAGATCGCGGATACAAGCGGCCAAAATGAGTTTCCGGACGCCTCCTGGACGCCTCCCTTGGGAGGTGTTCCGGGCATGTCCCACCGGGAGGAGGCCCCGGGGAAGACCCAGGACCCGCTGGAGGGACTATGTCTCCCGGCTGGCCTGGGAACACCTTGGGGTCCCCCCAGAGGAGCTGGAGGAAGTGTCCGGGGTGAAGGAGGTCTGGGCGTCCCTGCTTAGACTGTTGCCCCCGCGACCCGGCCCCGGATAAGCGGAAGAAAATGGATGGATGGAGGTCTTTTTAAATGTATATTCTGCTTCTTTATTACAGAAAGCGTGTTGAACTCCTTGTTTGTATGAAAGGTGCTACGCAAATAAAGCGTATTATTATCATAACTCAAACACAACTTTCTCTCCTTTTATTATCCAGATTTCCTGTGTTAAGTGCCAAACTATAGTGACGCATCTCTTGTTCTTGTTTTATCTCCCATTTTGATTGACCACACTCTGCTTATGTTGGCTCACCCGACGGTCTTTTGGCAAGAGCTCCATTGTCTGTATTGTGTTACTCTGCTGTGGCTTCCCTGTACACCCTTGGCTGAAAACCACACTTCCTGGTTTAGTGGTATCAAAGTGCCAACATTTTTATTGGACATTAGTGTTGTTGGAATGTACATCAACACCTTGCAATGTAATTATCAGTTGTAATATTTGTTTTGAGTCACGTCTTTCAGTTTGGGGAATGGGTTGTTTTGGGTTGGGGGATTCCGCAGTTAAAACTTTGTGGATAAGGTGACACAAGGTTTTCCATTAGGTCATGAGTGCCAGTTTTTTAATTTTGGAAATTTCAGAACTGACTGTTAGAAACATGCCTGTATGTTATCCACGCATGTTTGAATAGTTTATCATTCTCTTCCATGCCCCATTCGAACCCTGCTTATGGTTAGTCATTTTCCATTTATATATAAAAAGCATAACACAAAACAATACACAACAGTATTGCAGTAGTTTCATTAGCAAATTGCACACTGATTGTGTTGTGAAGAAGGACTCAAAGCATCAAAAACAAAACTGAAACTTGTTATACATATTTATACATTGGCGAACATGGTGATCTAAATATGTGATGTGTTAGCAGTTAGGTCCCCAACTATTTCCCACAATTGGTTATCTTGTCTATCAAATCAATAATTTAACTTCTCTATTGGGGGTTAGCCACCAGTTTGTTTCTATGAAGATGTCCTTAAGTCTATGGCATTGAACTTATCTATCCTGCATTTATTCATCTCAATTTGTGTAAAACTATAATTTATATTTGAAAAAGGTATTATCCAACCTAGTTACATAAAAAAATAAAGCGTCATACACTCAACAAAAATATAAACGCAACACTTTTGTTTTTGCTCCCATTTTTCCTGAGATGGACCCAAAGATCCAAAATTCACTCCAGATACACAACACTACCATTTCTCTCAAACATTGTTCACAAATCTGTCCAAATGTGTGACAGCGAGCACCTCTGCCCCGCCGAGACAATCCACCCCACCTCACAGGTGCGCCACATCAAGATGCCGATCCGACATCATGACCAGTGCACAGGTGTGCCCCAGACTGCCCACAATAAAAGGCCACCCCGAAATGTGCATTTTTTTTGCTTTATTGGGGGTCTGGGGACTCAGAACCAGTCAGTATCTGGTGTGACCACCATTTGCCTCATGCAGTGCAACACATCTTCTTCACATAGAGTTTATCAGATTGTCAGTTGTGGCCTGTGGAATGTTGGTCCACTCCTCTTCAAAGGCTGTTATGGACGAAGAACACAGGTGCATTTTATTGATGGCATTTTGAATGCACAGAGATACCGTGATGAGATCCTGAGGCCCATTGTTGTGCCATACATCCATGAACATCACCTCATGTTTCAGCAAGATAATGCACGGCCCCATGTTGCAAGGATCTGTACACAATTCTTGGAAGCTGAAAATGTCCCAGTTCTTGCATGGCCAGCATACTCACCGGACATGTCACCCATTGAGCATGTTTGGGATGTGCTTGAGCGGCGTATACGACAGCGTGTACCAGCTCCCACTAATATCCAGCAACTTCGCACATCCTTTGAAGAGGAGTGGACCAACATTCCACAGGCCACAAGTGACAATCTGATAAACTCTATGCGAAGAAGATGTGTTGCACTGCATGAGGCAAATGGTGGTCACACCAGATACTGACTGGTTCTGAGTCCCCAGACCCCCAATAAAGCAAAAAAAATAAAAAAAGCACATTTCGGGGTGGCCTTTTATTGTGGGCAGTCTGGGGCACCTGTGCACTGGTCATGATGTCGGATCGGCATCTTGATGTGGCGCACCTGTGAGGTGGGGTGGATTGTCTCGGCGGGGCAGAGGTGCTCGCTGTCACACATTTGGACAGATTTGTGAACAATGTTTGAGAGAAATGGTAGTGTTGTGTATCTGGAGTGAATTTTGGATCTTTGGATCCATCTCAGGAAAAATGGGAGCAAAAACAAAAGTGTTGCGTTTATATTTTTGTTGAGTCTAAAAACCTGTCGTACTCACTTAAATAAGAAAATCCTTTATTGTCTCCTAAATTTGTCTTGGGACAGGGGGTCACAACACAGCAACATAAGCACAAAGAGATGTCCACCAATGAACATAAATAAATAAGAAACGTTATACAGACAAGCCCATTAGGAATTACCAGTTTTACATAGACAGATACTGTAGATATTTTATTGATCACCACAGCAGCAACACTGAAACAAACATAACAACATTGTAGACCATCTTCAAAAGTGCTCTCTTGTTCGGTGATGGTGCTCTGCAGGGAGTGCTGGGGTTATCCAGGATGGACAGGAGCTTGTTTAGGGCCCTTCTCTCACCCACAGAAGTGAGACAAGCTCTGCACCCACTACAGATACTGTCTTCCTCACCAGCTTATTCAACCGTACAGCATCCTTCGTCTTGAGAATTCCTCCCCAGAAGAGCACAGTGTTGAAGAGGTCACTGTACATAACTGGCAGAACATCAGCAGGAGCTTCTGGCAGATGTTAAGCACTTTGAATTACTTTGTGTACAAACTGTGCTGTACAAAGAGACTTGCCTTGCCTGTATCTGTATTTGTTTGTTTGCTGCAGACCCAAGGTGGTCTCAACAGTGCATAACATTACGTCATGTCAATACTGTACAGAAAGCACAATAGCCAGAGTTGAACATATGGACAGAGGAGGCTGGGTAATAAGGAAGTGACTGAGCTCTCATTAGTTTGGCCTGGTAATGACTGGTCTCATAGGATATAGGCTAATTGAGTTTCATTGTTTCCCATGTTGGTGTAAAAACAGATGGTCTCTCGCTGCACCTACCTTCTGAATGAGCACATGTGAGTTGCCTCCAGACCATAACACTAATCAAGTTTAGAGAAATGTCTTTATTTTTGTTCTTGACTTATATAATTTCATCTGAGAAGCGGACACACAGATGCGATGCAAAACTCTGCGCAAACTCCACAGCTATTCAGCCTGCCAGTTCAAAGTTACCTTGCGTCAACCAGCAGAAGAACAGTTGGTCTTCATTTTTACGTTCAGGGTCTGTAGATGTGGCGGCACGGTGGCTGAGTGGGTAGCACTCATGCTTCACAGCAAGAAGGTTCCGGGTTCGATCCCCGGGTCACCCAGGCCTTTCTGTGTGTGTTCTGTGTGGAGTTTGCATGCATGGTCTGGGTTCGATCCCCGGGTCACCCGAGCCTTCTGTGTTCTCCCCGTGTCTGGGTGGGCACTCCGGTTTCCCCCACCAACGCAAAACATGCACCATAGGTAAATCCTCCAGCTTAGGTCCTGACCAAACCAAAGCAAGAAGATCATGGAGATGGTCCCCGGGCGCAGTAATGTGCTGCCCACTGCTCCTGATAACAGGATGGGTTAAATGCAGAACTGGAATTTCCCCACTGTGGGACTAATAAAGGCATAGCTTTCTTTCTTCTTTCTTTAGATGGAAAAAAGCTTATTTCATTCTTAATATTTTCTTTATTTTTTTGGTTACCAGCAGTAAATATAAAGCAAGTTTATTTGTATAGCACAAATAGTACACAAAGTAATTCAAAGTCCTTTACAGAATAAGAAATGTATTAAAATCACAATACACACAAATCAAAACATAAATAGTCATAATAAAATTAACATTAAAAGAGAAGAGTAGGGATCCAGCAGCATTGCGTGGCCATTTTGGCATCATTTTATTTTAATCTACTGTATCAATCAATAGGCTAGACGGTCAACATCCGGCAGTATGATGCTTTGTTATAATGGTATTTACAATACAATACAATAAAGGGGCAAGCGGAAATCAGCGTTGCAGTTTTCAATCAAAAGTCTCCCTTAGCAGACAGTTTAGGAAGGAGACACTGGAAAAAGCATCTGGTGTTGTCTTTAAAGAAGAGAGATGCAAAACAATCTTACCAGTAGATGGCAGGTGGTAGTTTTCAAATTAACAGCTACCTTTGACCTTTAATTCAGTAGAGACTGTCAATTCTGACATCACCCAGTTGTTATGATCACCCAGTTGTTATTGAAAACGTTTCGCCGCTCATCCGAGAAGCCTCTCGGATGAGCGAAACGTTTTCAACCAAACAAACTTTGTCCAGTTGACAAATTGAACTTCTCCTTTGATCATGGATTCTACCTGGACGACTGAGGGACTTTTCACGCACCCAGTTGTTACTAGTGAAGGTGTTTGTAGTGTAAAACATAGAGAGCATTTGTATTACCACATGACATCACAAGGTGGAACAGACTGATTTCTGTTTGAGAGAAGAACTCTCAACTCACTGTGTTAAACATGTATGAATAAAAGAAAACTCCAGGTATGTTCTGGTGAGGAAACAACATTATAATAACATAGATTACAAAATAGTGTAATATGTGCCCTTAAAGCTCCAGAAGAAGAATTCAATGTGTGTAATATAGAACCTTTAAACTGTAGGGATACTAGAATGTTGTGAATGATGTCATTTGAACCAACCCTATATTGTTCCTTGTGGTCCCTTGCAGGAGTGGGGGGACACTCCACACAGCTGTCATAGTCATAGTTCATAGTTTGCTTTATTGTCAAAAAACAATCATGTACATGTACACAGAATGAATTCGAAATTTCGTTTCCCCACTAACCAGGCAGCTGTGTGTGTAAACCATCATGAGGTCTCTGAAGTGGGACGGAACTGTTGTCATGGGGCTACAGACCCCTGACGCGGCCTTTGACAAATCTAAAAAAAAGCCTTTTAGAGGTGAGCGTGAAGGGTGACTCTGGCTCTTCACTATTGTCATTTAGAAGTGAAAAACTGGAGCTGCTCGTAACATCTGAGGGGAGCTGGGGATACTAATAAAAGCTTAAAAGGGACCCAAGGGACCTGGCCAAATCTGAAAGTATATATTTCACACTGCAGTTTTATCATTGAATTCTGAATCTGTCCAAACAATTTCCCTTGGGGATCAATCATGTTTGTCTCAGTATAAAAATGTTATTACAAATCTTTACTGGTACTATTCTGCTAGAAACTTTGGCCCAAAATATATTTTCAATCTTTTTGCTTCTATACATTTAAAATAACATGAACAAAAATCACCCTAAAAGGGATCCAAGTTAACCCATAAAGGTTCTATATTACACAAAATTGACTCTTGTGAGCTTTAAGTCATGTTTGAATGTTGATAACGTTGTCAAATGTTTTGTTTCATTCACACATCCTTCATTATAGCATAGATCAGACAATAGCATTATATGGCCCTTTAAAAATATCTATTATATCACATTTTTTCATTGCATTCACATAAATGTATATATTGTAGTAATTATTTCCTCATCAAAAGCATGCAAACCCTCATATTTAGGCTGAGTTCTTCTCTCAAACAGAAAACATTCTGCTCCACCTTGTGATGCCATGTGGCTCCACTGTGATGATTAAACTCCATACACCTTCACTAGAATCATTTCAATGTCTCCCCTAATAATAAAGGATTACTCAGTTATGTGTGACTGAAAAAAACAAAAACAAAACACAACTCCTGGTATGTCCTTTATGAGGTAGCAACATTTTAACATGGCTAAATAAAGGGTCCTATATATAGGACCCTTTAAATTTGGATTGTGTAAAAAAAACTTGAAATGACCCTGCTTTGCTTCAAGGATGATCAGTTAATGTGTAAGCTTCAATGATTCTTCCGCTGATAAGGTCCTTTGATTTTGCTGTAAAAACTGTAACGGAGATTATAGGTGTTATAGACATTATAGCTATAAAATAAAATCATAAAAACATTCCGTTCCTCATTTTGGTCTCAATAAAAACCTCAGACAAAGTTAGAGTATTTCTATATTTGTCTCCATCGCAAACAGCCCCTCTGCCACAAGACTAGGGTAGAATCAAAGGATATCCTACCATGATTGGTGCAGAAGTAATGCCTATCACCTTATTATAATGCCTAATTACATTTCCACAGTGGAAGTCAGATAAGATGGCAAAAACATTAAAATTACATTATAGCTGGCCCACATGGACCACACCAAATGTAACAACTTGGTAGTAAGGGGAAAATAAATAAAAGTTATGCAGCAGGAAATAGCAAGGGATGTCATAAGTCACCTGAACAATATCTGGACATACACACACAAACATTTCAAGAACAAAGTAGAAAAGAAAATGAAAATTGAACTGGGATAGTTGCACTCAACCCTGGGAATATTTACGAAAAGTGTCAAAATTTCTAATAATAATGTGTTGATACTTCCAGGCTATTTATGTCTATTCTAGGTCACAAAGTATTTGACCAGAATTGGCTTGGTAAGTTGAAAAGGTTAGCATGTCTAGACTGGATGGTGTTTCTTTTTATATGGTTGATTATAAAATTAAATGTAGAAAAATGATGGGTAAAATGGGAAATTGTGGAGTATTTTATTTTGACTTGTTTTACTTAGCTGCATAAACAGTATATCTGTACTAGGGCAAGAGAGGCTTTGCCCAAATACATGGAAAAAATTGGGTACAGGAATTTCAGGAAAACACACTTAATGCTTTATAATACCCATAGGTTCACTTTCTGTATTTTATGGTTCATCACTGGAAAAGTCTTCTTTTTTTTTTTTTTTCGCGGTGATGAGAGGAGGCCCAGGACACAGTGGAGAGACTATGTCACACAGTGGGGTCCCACCGATGTCTGAGGGAAGTCTGGGAGTCCCTGCCTAGACTGGTTACCCCGCAACTCGGCCCTTTAAAAGCAGGAAATGGATGGATGGATGGCACCCAAAATACCTTGAGAACTGTATTTGCTGCACTTCAGTGACAAAGTGAAAGATCAACACACTTTCATGATGGCTATGAAACAATGCTATTTTTATCTTCCCTTTTGTTAGTACAAGTCTTCCTATCTACTGTACTTCTTTTGATTTGAAAATACCACATGTGCAAACCAATTAGGCATCTCGGCAATTAGGAAAATTATGTCGCAGTCTGTTTCATGGGTGAGAGCTTTTCTGTGTCCCTTTTATTTGTTCCAGTTTCTGTCTCAGAGAAAGTTGGAGCCAATGATTCATTATAAAGCTGAGTATCTGTTATTTTCCATTCATAAAAGGGGAATGTTGGTGGATTTAATTGTTAGACTTGTTCTTAGCTCTCTTAAACAAGATCAGATAATGAAACAGTGTTTTAAGTTATATCCTGTATTAAGTTATATCCTCTTTTCCATGCACTCCTTGTTGATGATTGTATTGTTATTATTATTATTATTGTTATTATTACTTATTACTTATTATTATTATTCTTATTTGCGTGAAAAGTCCCTCAGTCGTCCAGGTGATGAGCGGCTCATCCGAGAAGCCTCTCGGATGAGCGGACGAAACGTTTTCAACCAAACAAACTTTGTCCAGTTGACAAATTGAACTTCTCCTTTTATCATTAACAATAGGTGCATGAGGACAGAGGCCATTTACAACTGACTGTGGATTTGAATTTTAAAACAACTTATTCAAAAAACAATATGCCATTGACTCAAGCTTCCAATATATTGAAAATGCTGTTGTGTTCTCAAGTTTGCAACTGTGTTCATTCAGTTATAATATTATAGTATAGCATGATTATATGAATCATCATATAGATCACTTTCAAAAACAATAAGTGCCATTTGAAAAAGTCCTCGGGGGCTTGTAGGATGGAAACAAATGAGATTCTCAGTATAGCTTGAAGATTTTCATCAGTGAGTTTGGACCTGTATTTTGACTTAAAGTTCATGGTGGAGCGCCCCATATCCAATCTCCCATTTCTCTCTAAAATACTTGAAAAAATTGTTGCCTCTCAACTTCACTCTCACCTCACTGAAAATAACCTGTATGAACAATTTCAATCCGGCTTCAGACCCTTCCATAGTACCGAAGCAGCCTTAATTAAAATCACAAATGATCTCCTACTTGCAGCTGACAATGGACTCCTAAGAATACTAATATTACTGGATTTAAGTGCAGCCTTTGACACAATCACTCACACCATCCTCATTGACAGACTGATCTCTATTGGTATCTCACACACACCTCTCCACTGGTTCATTTCGTATCATTCCTCCCGCTCTCAGTACATCCAACTCGGTTCTTACTCCTCCCAGCACTACCCTCTTTCCTCAGGTGTCCCCCAAGGCTCAGTCCTTGGCCCCCTCCTATTCATTATCTACCTCCTTCCCCTTGGTCACATTTTCAGAAAACATAACACCCAGCTCTATATCTCCTCCAAACTATCCAACATCCTCCCACCCTCCTCCCTCACCCACTGTCTTCAGGAAATCAAATCCTGGTTCTCCTCCAACTTTCTAAAACTAAACAGCAATAAAACTGAAGTCCTACTAATTGGCACCAAATCTACACTAAACAAAATAGACAGCCTTTCAATCACTGTGGATAATTCCTCCATCTCTCCCTCCCCTCAGGTAAAGAGCCTGGGTGTCATCCTGGACAGCACTCTCTCATTCCAGTCACACATCAACAATATCACACGCACAGCCTACTTCCACCTCAGAAATATCAACCGTCTCCATCCTTCACTCACCCCCCACATAGCTGCCGTTCTTGTCTGGTCACCTCACGTCTTGACTACTGCAATTCCTTCCTGTATGGTCTCCCCCAAAAAACTATTCATAAGCTACAACTTCTCCAAAACTCTGCTGCCCGGATCATCACCAGAACTCCCTCTATTCACCACGTCACCCCGGTCCTGCAGCAGCTTCACTGGCTCCCCATTCACTATTGCATTCAGTTAAAAATCCTACTCCTCACATTCAAGTCCATCCATAACCTGGCTCCCACTTATCTCACAGAACTCCTTTATGTCACCACACACACCCGCTCACTCAGGTCCTCCTCCTCCATCCACCTCACAGTCCCTCCCGCTCGTCTCAGCACCATGGGGAGCAGGGCCTTCAGCCGCTCTGCTCCCCATCTATGGAACTCACTCCCCCCAGACTTCCGGAACGTTTAATCATTACTGATTACCGATTTTTAAATCCAGACTCAAGACCCATCTTTTTAAAATAGCTTACCCTACTTAATCATTTTCTCCCTGCTGACTGTTTCATTTTACTTGTACTGCTTTGTCCATTCTCTTTGTTTTATTTTGTATATACTGCCTGTTTTTAACTGTTTATAATTGTTTTGAATTGATTGTCTTTGTGCGGTGTCCTTGAGTGTCGAGAAAGGCACCTTGAAATAAAATGTATTATTATTATTATTATTATTATTAAGAGCTTTTCACACAGATATGTGCTCCTAAAAAGGCACATACCCCACCTGAACATCCTGGAAAGCTCAGGGAAGGTGGGGATGGGGCAATTATCTCAAAAATTGTCCAAGCCTGTCGCTCACCCCTCTAAACTTGGCCTTGAGTTCAGAATTGCACTGCAGATCAATACGCTCCATTTGAAGCACAGGGGGGCATCTTGCACATTATAGGACAAAAGGGTCAGCCAACAAGAAAAGCTAAGTCTATGAGCCATTTTGAGTCACTTAGCACGGGGACAGCCTTCCTATCATTCTCCACGAAGGCTTTCACTTCTGCTCTGAACTCAAAAAACCTCTTCTAGGTTCCCATGCTGAGCCAGCGTACCTCAGTGAAGTAGAGTACATCCTTATGTGACCAGACCAAGGCTGTATGCCTATTTAGGGGTCACATTTAGGGGTGTTCAAATATCCAGTGAGTGAAACTGTAGTGCACTCAAAATTTCCCACACTGCACCGTGAATGGTGGGCATCAGTGGTCACTAGAGCAGTCAATATAGACCAGAATGCATTGTGAGAGTCTGGAGAACAACAGCGTTCAGCAACAAGTGTTTAACTGGACATAACATGACTGAATGAAGCAGATAGAAGCTCTGGCTTATGGCTCTGTAGATCCCTATTCTGAATTAAACACACTTAAATAAAACGTCAGAAAGGTTAAAAGGTCGATAATTTCCACATCTCAGACAAAAAGCAAATAATCCAGTCCATTTACATGAGATCGAGCATCACAAAAATTTGTATGCGTGAGGAGTCCCTCAGTCGTCCAGGTAGAATCCATGATAAAAGAAGAAATTCAATTTGTCAACTGGACAAAGTTTGTTTGGTCGAAAACGTTTTGCCGCTCATCCGAGAGGCTTCGTCAGTTCTGGTTAGAGTGCTGGTAAGACACTTGCTTATATGTTGCTGGAGGGAGGAGCTAACTAGCTAACTACTTTCCGAAACTATCTTGCCTATTTGTTTCTGTCTTTTGTTTCTCTGGCGTCTAGTTTAGCATACCTATTCATCCCTACACGACTGTTTTTCACACCTCTGGCCCTGACCTGGCTAGCCCTATTGTTTCTTTTGTTTGTTTGATCTAGGTTTAAGAATGGAATTATAGATGGGAGACAAATAATGTCTGACTCCACCATTTCTGTTTAGAGAAGGATTCTCTTTTTTGACAAAAATAGCCTCTTTAACTCCCCTCTCAAAGAGGCATATAAGCAAGTGTCTTACCAGCACTCTAACCAGAACTGACGAAGCCTCTCGGATGAGCGGGGAAACGTTTTCGACCAAACAAACTTTGTCCAGTTGACAAATTGAATTTCTTCTTTTATCAAAAATTTGTATGATTATTATTAATCCATAAATACCTGTGTGTCAGTCCTATTTGATCATTATTTATAACAGAAATCAAGATCCTTCATCCCCACCACCATCAGACTGTATAATTCTACTATATAGGCCAGATGTGCAATATCCTCTTTTCCATGCTCTCCTTGTTGATGTTTGCCTGCATGCACTTTTCTTTCTTGTTCAAACTGTCCTTGAGCTACTGTGGCAAGTAAATTTCTCCTGTGTGAGATCAATAAAGTCTTATCTTATCTTATCTTATCTTACCTTATCTTATCGGAGTTTAGTAGACATTTTTCCACCCAGATGCCAGAGTCATGTGACCCGTCTGTAGTGAGCTGCATGCATGGATCTATTAAAATAATTGGATAGGGTATTGCTGCTTGTAGCTGTCTTGCGTTAGTGTAGTGGCCACTCACTGGTACTTCAGCAAAAAAAATCCCTTCTGCTCAGAAAGGATTTTTCCCATAGAGCGCGATGTAATCACAAACTGCTCGTGTTGGGCTGACAGGGAACCTACAGTTTTCACACACACTCGCATGCATTCGCAGGAAAAAAGTGCACTACTGCACATGTTCAATGGGCAAGGAGTCACCAAAGTACCTAGCCTGGCTAGGCTAATCTGGAGACATGCACCATTGAGCTTGGCCCATTGATCCATTGTTGCTCTGCTCTTATCATTATGTCTTGACCAGCATGTCTCCATGATGTCCTTCTTAGTTCCTATTTAAATTTCCTTTTGTGGAAGCACAAGGAAGTTTGTGTACTACTACTTCCAAACATTTTGCTTCATGTATTTGCTGTCTTCTATATGTATCAAAAATGTACAAAGGAAAGACAAATAAACAAAAAAACAAAACAAAACAAAAAACAAACAAAAAAAATTACATCTGAATGAGAGAAACTTTTTAAACTATGAGATTTTATAGATTTGAGACCTGGTTGTGTCCTTATTCATTTTAAGGTGAGTTTCAATCAGAAGAGTTTATTCATTTTAACCTCTTAAGCAGTACTGCTGTAGCTTTGTGTGCACCGTCAGTACAGGGACACAAATAGTTGCTTGCATAATGTTGTATCCACAGCTGAGTTTTGGTAAGCTTCTGTCAACATGTGTGAAAACACACTATTTATTCAGACCATTGTGATGGAAATGAGAGTTCTAAGGCGGCACGGTAGCTGAGTGGCTAGCGCTCTTGCTTCACAGCAAGAAGGTTCCGGGTTCGATCCCCGGGTCGCCCAGGCCTTTCTGTGTGTGTTCTGTGTGGAGTTTGCATGCATGGTCTGGGTTCGATCCCTGGGTCGCCCGAGCCTTTCTGTGTGGAGTTTGCATGTTCTCCCCGTGTCTGGGTGGGTTTCCTCCGGGCACTCCGGTTTCCCCCACCAACCCAAAACATGCACCATTGGTAAATCCTCCAGCTGAGGTCCTGACCAAACCGAAGCAAGAAGATCATGGAGATGGTCCCCGGGCGCCCTAATGTGTGTGCTGCCCACTGCTCCTAATATATATCTATATATAGGATGGGTTAAAATGCAGAGAAGAATTTCTCCAGTGTGAGATCAATAAAGTTCACTTCTTCTTCTAACATCTAAGTAAGTCTTCTTTTACAGAGTACCGTTCATCAATAAAAATGTGTTTTACAATGTGTGATAATAAAAGACAATACAAGCAATTTATCATAGAGAACAGAGAAAATGAAAAAAAAAAAAACATATATAAACTGTGAAGTTAAAGGTCCTAAATTACACAGAATTGAGCCTTGTGGGCTTTAAGTCATGTTATAATGTTGTTACCTCATCAATAACATACCATACTGGATTGTATTTTGCTTCATTCACACATGCATTATTAATCTGTCTACACTGTCAAAGCTCAGAATACTCTGTTCCACCTTCTGATGTCATCTAGTGGTAGTTTTCAAGTTAACAGCTAGCTGTTTCCTTTAGTTCAGTAGAGATTGGCAATTCTAGATCTGAAATCATCCAAATTACTCTTGCGATGTATAGAGTTTAAAAACTGTGGAGCACTTCCTGTATTGCCACATGACATCACAAGATAGAAAAGAGTATTTTCTATATGAGAGAAGAACACAGCCTAAATATACAGGATCTGTGTGTTAAACATGCGTGAATGAAAAACAAACTAAAACTCCAGGTGTCTGATGAGGGAAAACAACATTATAACAGATTAGAAAATGGGGAATTATGGATCCTTTAAGGTACTGTCTTAAAAAAACTGAAGTGGTCAAAAGTTATTCCGCACTTACCTTATGCATTCTGAGCAATATACACAAGCAATGTTTACAACTTTCAGAGAAGAGAGCAGAGTTTTATCACAATAATGCTATTAACAACTAGCATGCAACACTAAGCACGCACTTTCTGATAAGAAAACTGACAAGAAAACGCTTTATAATTCAATGCAACGAGTACACAGTAGATTTATTTTGACCTCAAGAGCTGCAAGAACTTTAAAATCAACATGAAGTAAATGTAGATAAAATTGGTGTTAGATCCCGTATTAAAGGTGCACTGCATACCATTTTTAATGCGAAGTCCACCATCCATATGTCTCCATGGAAATGTTATTGTTTTGTCCACAAAGTGAAATTTTCACTTTCTGAGGTTTTTGAACGTTAATGTGAGCCCACCTACCCTGTTTGGGCCCCCCCCCATGGTTAAAAGTTGCAAAATGTGTAAACTGAGCATTTGTGATCCTTTTCCGCGTTTGAAAAAAAGACAGCCCAAACGGGCGATTCTGAACAAGGGAAATTTCTGATGTTACACTCGGGGAAAAATGCAAATGCAGTTCCACCCCCCGTCTGGATATCTACCCACCGTCTCTGGAAATACGCCCAGAGAGTTTGGACTGCAAACGAGCTACACGAGATGCGTTTTTTTATTTGCCTGGAGGCACGTGAGAGTGTTTCCAGGCTCGGATGTCCTTTATCCGGCCTCCGAACCTCTGAAACAGCAGTGGTTTAATTTTATTTTCTGTGGAAATGTGTTTATTTTTCAATGGAAATCGTCTCATATCTTCCTCCGCGCAGAAACGCGGAAGTGGGTCACAGCGCACAGTGCACCGCTAAAGAGGAAAGAGCGGAGAGTTTGGCCCCCCCCCCCCCCCCACCCGCTGCACTGGTCTGTCTCTGTCCTCCTCATTTGCATTCAAGCAACAACGCCCATAATAAAGTGTTTGAGAGATATTTATGACTCTGATTGTGTTCACGAGGCTTTCTCATGCACTGAGTCTTGATTTTGAAGAAGGATTCATTTACAGTATTAGAGAACCATTAAGGCACCATATAAAAGCATCAAGAAGTACCATGTCATGGGATCTTTAAAAGTCAGATCTATGGAGAGTCGCCCCTATTCACAGAAAGAATTATTGCATTTTTGAGCAACAGAAACACCCATAATGAATAAATGTTCATAGTCATGCCATAGAACTTTCCAGACAAAGCAATAACATCTCCATGGAGACGAGCGGGTAGCAAATCCTGCGCAGTGCACCTTTAAAACAAAAACTTGCAGTCTAAACATGATTAAAGGTCCTGTATTAATCATTATTATTATTATAAATTGATTGACAGTAACATTCTAACATGGGGCCATCTTAGAATAAAAAACATATCTGGAGGTGTTTTGTTTCACTCACACATGTTTGAGTGATCCTGGTTTATTAGTCTGAAAATGCTTTATTCCACCTTGTGATATCATCAGCTACATTTTACCTTTAGTTCAATAGAGATTGGCAATTCCAGGTCTGAAATAATCCAAATCATTTTCGTGAAGTTGTATGGAGTAAAAACACTACATGACATCACTAGGTGGAACAGCGTATTTTCTGTTGGAGAGAAGAACTCAGAAGGAACTGTGAATGAAACAAAACACAACTCCAGGTATGTTTTTGATGAGGAAACAACATTATAGCATAGATCAGATAATAAAATAAATAAAAGAATGGACAAGTATTATTTTTTAATGTTATAATTGATCATATTGTTTGTTATTTTAGCCCAAAACAATACAGAATGTTCAGACCATATTCCTGTATCAGAATGTAACTACTGGAACATATTTTTCCAGTACAAGGATACATTTAATTTGAAACACACTCTTGTCTCTATCTTAGCTGTTGAATTTACACTCCCCTTTGGGACCAGGTGCCTGAAGTAATTCATTTCCCAGACCTCTGAGATAACTACAGTTTCAGCCTTGCTCTAATGCTGCTAGTCACTTTGCTTTACTTCATTGCAAAAAAAATTGTTAAAATGTTTTTAAAATCCGTACAACTTAACTAGAATCATTTGGATAATTTCAGCCTTGCAACTGCCAATCTCTACTGAACAAAATGTAAAAGGTAGCTGAAAACTACCACTTCATGACATCACAAGAGCAGCATTTTTTGAGCATTGGAGATAGACAGACTAACAATAAAGGACTGCATAGTAAAATCACATATTTATTTTTTTTTATCAGAGAGTGGAATATACATTTTTCATTTGGCAACTTTAAGTCTTTCTCAAGTAGTAGAATTTTTTTTTCGATATTGATCTTATTAACTCTTAAAGGTCCCATGGCATGAAATTTTCACTTTCTGAGGTTTTTGAATGTTAATGTGAGCTCCCCTACCCTGTTTAGCCCCCCCCCCTTCATGGTTAAAAGTTGCGAAATGTCTAAACTGAGCATTTGCGATCCTTTTCTGCGTTACAAAAAAATCGGAGCTCAAACTGGCGATTTTGTTCAAGGCACCTTATTGACGACAGATCGAAAAAAGAAATGCAAATGCAGTTCCACCCCCGTCTGTCTGTACTCAGCGTCTCTGTAAATCACGCCCAGAGAGTTTGGACTGCGAATGCGCTAGGCAATGCGAAATGCGTTTTTTTATTTGCCTGGAGGCACGTCCGAGTGTTTCTAGGCTCGGAAGTCCTTTATCTGAGCCTCTGGACCTTTGAACAGCAGTGGTTTAATTTTATTTTCTGTGGAAATGTGTTTATTTTTCAATGGAACGCTTCAAATCTCTCCCCCCGTGCAAAAACACGGAAATGGATCAGCTGAGCGCTGAGAGTGAGAGCGGAGAGTTTGGCCACGCCCCCACCCTCTACTATAGGCCAGCTCTTTTCTCCTCATTTGCATTCAAGCAATAACGCCCATAATGCCCTGTTCAGAGAGAGAAAAAAATATTCTTTCTCATCTTATCTCTGTTTCTCATGCACTGAGTGTTGATTTTGAAGAAGGATTCATTTACAGTATTAGGGAACCATTAAGGAGCCATATAAAAGCATCAAGAAGTACCATGTCAGGGGACCTTTAAAGGTGCAGTATGTAACTTATCTGGTGGAGGAGCTGCCATTTGGTTTCCTCCATGGAGATGCTGTGCCTGGAACATTCCACAGTACGGTATTACTTGTATCTGTTACCATGGAGACAAGTAGGGGGTGGCTAAAATACAGCTCAGATCTTTGGAGAGGCAATAAAAACAACAAATACAAGATAGATCAATAAATGTAATCCCATATTTTGAGAAACATTCCAGGCAGACCAGCTGGTAGTAGACCCCCTCCCACCAGAAAGGTTACATAGTGCACCTTTAACATTCCACGACTTAACTGCACCGTGCACCTTTTATAGTCCTTACTCATCTCAAACGTACTCCTCTATACCTCAAATCTCCCTTTGTGCTGGGCCCCCCCTGCTGTGCTGGAGGTTTCCGGACAATGGCACATGCATAATAGTTTTTGGGTGGTCTTGTAAAAGCTCCACAGTGCAGAGAAGTAGCGTCACTGAATGCACAAAAAAGGAGGTGTCAAACCCCTTCCTCCTCCCTCAGCCTTATCTCCCGTCTGCCAGTCTGATTTATAATATCATCACTGGAACATATTTAAAGAGCTGAATATACTCATAGAAGAACACGATATTTGGTTAATTGTTTGGTTTTGAGTCGGAAATGTACCAAATATGTTACAGTGACAGTGGGGGGAGGAAGATTAATGATGCAGTATTTATCTTTTTCTGTGTGTGTCTGAATGCTTCACATTAAACATACAGTATCTAGCATTTATTTCTTATCATTTATTATTTTGTATAATTTATTCAATTACTCTGATTGCTTAAAGATCCCATGACATGGTACTTCTTGATGCTTTTATATGGCTCCTTAATGGTTCCCTAATACTGTAAATGAATCCTTCTTCAAAATCAACACTCAGTGCATGAGAAACAGAGATAAGATGAGAAAGAGTCATAAATATCTCTCTCAAACACTTTATTCTGGGCGTTGTTGCTTGAATGCAAATGAGGAGAAAAGAGCTGGCCTATAGTAGAGGGTGGGGGCGTGGCCAAACTCTCCGCTCTCTGCTCTGAGCGCTCAGCTGATCCATTTCCGTGTTTTTGCACGGGGGGAGAGATTTGAAGCGTTCCATTGAAAAATAAACACATTTCCACAGAAAATAAAATTAAACCACTGCTGTTCAAAGGTCCAGAGGCTCAGATAAAGGACTTCCAAGCCTAGAAACACTCGGACGTGCCTCCAGGCAAATAAAAAAATCGCATTTCGCATTGCCTAGCGCATTCACAGTCCAAACTCTCTGGGCGTGATTTACAGAGACGCTGAGTACAGACAGACGGGGGTGGAACTGCATTTGCATTTCTTTTTTCGATCTGACGTCAATAAGGTGCCTTGTTCAAAATCGCCCGTTTGAGCTCCGATTTTTTGTAACGCAGAAAAGGATCGCAAATGCTCAGTTTAGACATTTCGCAACTTTTAACCATGGGGGGCTAAACAGGGTAGGGGAGCTCACATTAACGTTCAAAAACCTCAGAAAGTGAAAATTTCATGCCATGGGACCTTTAATAATATCTTGCTTTCTTACTGTGAGTGGGGTCATCTTTCCCCAGATCTGACCTGTAACTTGGTGTCTGCTTGACTCGATCATGATAGATAGTCAAATGCTATACTGGGGAATATTCCAGCAATAAAGCAATAACATGGAGAGAAGCAGGCTGCAAACCATCCACCAGAAAAATACATCATGAAACTTTAAAGTGTTTTGATCAAGTTTTTGTTCCAATTTAACTAATCTTTCAAAACATATTTGCAAGATTCTGTACTATTTTCCACATTTTTCTATTAGAAAGCTTTGAAGTTGTTGTTTAGCTATTTGTTTTTCAGTCAGTAACATTGTTTTATGATAATTATCAGAATGAAAATTTTGGAAAATAAAAGTGTCCAGATTTCAAACCAGAATGTTGAGGAATTTAACAAATATATTTCTAAAATCAGTGCCAAAGGAGTTTCTGTTTCTATTCATAACCGTATATAATAGTACTTTAACTTTAGTTGTATTATCGATTTACAATATTTTCAAGTCAAATTTCCATGAAACCTCTCCTTAGATTTTACTCCTTTATCCTACTAGAAAAGAAATCGAATCCTTGTTCCACCACTGCTATTCTGAGCCCAATTTGATTATGCTTAAGAGTCCAAAGAGTAAGGCTGGTGTGGGGAGGGCCTTTCCACACACACAGGGGCCAGTAGGATGTGAGAGAGGGAGGGTTGGGGGCCGAGAGGAGGGGCCCATGCTAGACACATGCTTTTGGATTTCACATTAATTCACAGTGGCCTTCTTTTCAGTTTTTTTTTTTTCCTTTTTTGAAAGCCCGCCCACTGTCCATTATCAACAGAAGCCCTATATATGCACTAGCTGTTTGTCAGTACACAGAAGTCTTCTCAGCACCCCACTACCACATACAGAGGCAACCATGAGAGAGTTCAAGAGCAAAGATTTCTGGAGGGCAGTTTTGGCTGAGCTGGTTGGCATGACTCTTTTTATTTTCCTTAGTTTGTCAACAGCTATAGGCAATACCAACAACACTGCCCCAGACCAGGAGGTGAAGGTGGCACTAGGCTTTGGGTTGGCCATCGCCACCCTGGCACAGAGTTTGGGGCACATCAGCGGGGCGCACCTGAACCCTGCCGTCACGCTGGGAATGCTCGCAAGTTGTCAGATAAGCGCCTTCAAAGCGGTTATGTACATCATAGCGCAGATGTTGGGGTCAGCATTGGCTAGCGGGATCGTCTACGGGACCAAACCCAGCACAACGGATGCTCTGGGTCTGAATTCTGTGAGTACCTTTTTTTGTTGTCATTTTCGTTGCCAGGCAAAGTTTTTGTTTAATTATTGAATGCAGCATGCTGGTTCATTGCAACTTATATATGCATGAGTTTTAAAGCGGTGGGAAATTTGCACTGTTGTCATGTCAATTAACCATTCAAAACAAAATATCTGTCTTCTTTAATCAATAAAATAAATGTGATTTCTTGTCAATAACAACGTATACCTACCATATACTTATTTAGTATATAACGCAGCCTTTTTAGATCATATGTCAAATACTGTATAATAACTTACATGCCACATTCTGAGGACTTTTTCCTATTCAAGAATGTAATATTTTGTTTAATCACTATGGCAACAGTCCTAGTTCTCTATCATTTCTCAAAAGTTCCATGAATCCAAATGAAACACAATGCATACTACACTACTATGTCTCCTTGGTAGTTACAAGATCATGTTGCAGACTTTTAACATTTTAAACTTTTTATTATTATTATTATTATTATTATTATTATTGAAAAGGGGTCTGTTATCCCAAGCCCCAGGGTATTAGGGTCTCTTCCTATTAATTTCTATTATAGGGGGGTCCATGTGAGTCTTCTTACCCCAACCCCCCACATTTCTGTCAACGGGCCTTGTTTTGTTTTTTTTGTAGCTGGCTGGTGTAACTCCCAGCCAAGGGGTGGGCATCGAGCTGCTGGCAACATTCCAGTTAGTGCTGTGTGTCATCGCAGTAACTGATAAAAGAAGGCGTGATGTCACAGGCTCTGCTCCTTTAGCCATTGGTCTGTCCGTCTGCCTGGGTCATCTAGCTGCGGTGAGTGGCCCCTCGATCATGATTGCTTAGTTTTCTCTGCCAGATACTGTGGTGGTAGTGGTTTTGGTGTTGTTAGCTAAGAGAGGCTATAGCTGATTAATTGTGTGTGTTCTGTTTTTGTTTTGTTGTTGTTGTTTTTTAAACAGATAAGCTACACGGGCTGTGGCATCAACCCGGCGCGTTCCTTTGGGCCGGCTGTGATCCTCAATGATTTCACACACCACTGGGTAAGAGGGATTTTGCTGATGTTTTCTTATACTTCTCAAATGTTTCACATCAAGTAGCACATTGTTTAGTATCTATCTTACCAAGTATCAGATCACTTAAATAGGGGCTGCAATTTGAAATTTACTTAAAGTTGCACTGCATAACTTTTCTAGTAGAGTTTGCCACCTGCTTGTCTCCATGGAAATCGTATTGCTTTGTCTAGAATTTTCCACAGTATAGCTTAAACGAGTCACAAGGGAGACAAGCAGGTCACAGCAATACGCTACATTACAGTTCAGATCTGTGGAGAGATGCCCCTATTCACAGAAGGAATTATCGTATTTCTGAGCAAAAGAAATGCCCATAATGTATAAATGCTAGGTAGAAATGTTCAAAGTCATACCATGGAACATTCCAGGCAGAGCAACAACATCTCCATGGAGACAAGCAAGTAGAGGACTGTCAACCAGAAAAGTTGCACATTGCACCTTCAATTATATATATATATATATATATATATATATATATATATATATATATATATATATATATATATATATATATATATATATATATATATATATATACAATAGCATAGCAAAGGACCCCAAATAAAGTAATAAGAAATCAAAATACCACACCCAATTAAGTATAATGTATATAATTAACAACTTGTAATAAGATGGACTGTGTAACTATGTAATGTAATGGATGTAAAGGGGCTCTTTGGTTTGAGCCCAGTTTAATCCAAATCTAGGCCTGGTTTAGCCCTGGTCTAGTTCAGGTTTAGTTCTGGATTTAGTCCTGGTTTAAAGGAAAAGTAACGTTTTTTACAATTTGAGCCTTATTTCGGTAATAAAACTAGTTGTTTTACTCACCCATATCACTTTGGTGTCATATGGAGCATTTCCGGAGATGTTTTAAATTAGCGTTAGGCTAACGCCGTTAGCCTAGCGCGACTTATAGCCATAGCTCGGGGCATTCCCCGAGCATGTAATATGCCCCGTGCGGGCTCCAAATAACACAAACTTTAGCACTTTTCAAATCATAGAAGCTCGATGTCTTTAGTCTATGATTTCGTTTGGTCAAAAGTGGCCTGTAATCCGAGATTTAGCCATAGTTTCGAGTAGATGAGGAGGCCAGTGCGCATGCGCGGAGTGTGCTCTCAGCTCCCAGGACCCAAACATGGAACGCATAGCTGTAAACTATGGATAAATCTCGGATTACATGCTCGGGGAATGCCCCGAGCTATGGCTATAAGTCGCGCTAGGCTAACGGCGTTAGCCTAACGCTAATCTAAAACATCTCCCGAAATGCTCCATATGACACCAAAGTGATATGGGTGAGTAAAACAACTTGTTTTATTACCGAAATAAGGCTCAGATTGTAAAAAAAAAAAAGTTACTTTTCCTTTAATCCCAATATTAATGTGATGATTATGCAAATGTGAACTCACCCTAACAGACCCCAATCCTCTTTAACCTAGAACCAAATCCAAGCACATGTTATTAAATATATATGTATTGTATCAAAGCAGTGCCACTATTCAGGTAAGAATTTGTGTAGCAAGTTTCAAACTAGAAAGTCCCTTCCCACTCTTTATTTGTCTTACTTTATCTTTTCAGTAAAGTTTGATAATGACTAATGTAGTTCATAACCAAGTTCTGACCAAGCCTAAACAACAAAATCATGGGGATGGTCCCTGGGTCAAATGTAGAAACAATTTCTCCTGTGTGAGATCAATAAAAGTCAATCTACTAATCCTTCTAATCACTGTAAGGCGCTTTGTGTTACATTTTGTATGAAAAGCGCTTTATAAATATTGTTTGATTGATTGATAATAATTGCAAGCTTCATACCTAAACTACATACAAATGTCAAATCAGCCAATTATCTTTATACCAGAGAGACACAAGTAACTAATCCTTTTTTGTTCACCTAAATAGTGACCATTTCCACACAAAAAATACCATATAGTCTAAATCTTACTGCATACTTTGTTGACTGCAGTAATCACAATATTTCTTTACTTATTTTCACAGGTGTACTGGGTGGGTCCCATGTGTGGCGGGGTGGCAGCAGCTCTCATCTACGACTTCCTCCTTTATCCCAAAGATGATTTTCGAGAGCGCATGAAGGTCCTGGTGAGCGGACCCATCGGAGACTACGACGTCAACGGAGGAAATGATGCGACAACTGTTGAAATGAGCTCAAAATAACCACTCCTCTGCCATATTGTACATATCGATATGATCTTGTAAAATACATTGAATTTAGTGTCAGTTGTGTTTTTGTGTTATGAAGTGTCCTCTTTTGTTCAATGGGTGAGAATCAAAAGTGTGTAAGTGAAATTCAGGGCAGTAAAATATTAAAATGACAAATTACAATTGACATTACAAAAAATATTGGAGTAAAAATGTTTTTGTCTTTTAAATGTAAAAAAATATATATAGGTTATGGCTTCTTTAATAATTAATTAATTATTTTACACAAAATATACCTTGTTTTTGTTTAAATGCCATCACATTTTACTCAGAAATTGTTTCAACAGATTTTTTTTCCATTATATTTTTTTAAATTTTGTTTGTGGAATGTCACTTGCGCCCTTTGAATTCTCAACCTTGTTTTTTTCTTATGGATTTGAATTTGCGACTTAACCCTTCGCTGCCATCAGTATTCTCTATTGAGCCATGTTTTTGTGTTTTTGTATTATTCATATATATATGTGTTTATCACTAAAGAATTTGTTTGTGCACTCCTGAAATGCCTCACTTTTATAAATAAATAAAACACATTGTTATATATTTATATCAAATTTGTCCTTGGAATTTGTCATGTGAAGAGTGCAAAACAAGTAGATGAAGCAAGAAAACAGAAGGCTGTACGTGTAAGCTAAGTGACATGATGAGAATAATGAGGATTAGGCAAATTCAGGGCACCAAAACACAGAAAGGTCGTGCATACATGGAGTAAGCATGTAGGGTGACAGGCACGTGAATAAGATAATCTGACAAGGGGGGAAAAGAAAGAAAGTAAAAGTAGAAAAAAATATGTATACATAACTATAAGTATAAACAGGGGTGGGTAGTGGGCATTTTAAAGAGGAGGTGGTTATGCAAAATCAATTTTTCTGGAGCTTTATATGTTCCCTCATCAAAAACATGACTGAAGAGGTTTTTTTTATGTTATCCATGCTAGTTTGAGTAATTTAGAGTTCTCTCCTTGGCCGATTCTATAGAAAGTTCAACACACAAGCATACGTCATCCATGCTCCCACATTGCACTTTTCCATAAATATACGAAAGCGTGATACAAAATAATAGAAAAACACTTCACAAAACTGATAAGATGTGCAGTATTCAGTCATTAGCAGGATACACACTGATTGTAATGTGATAGCGCTCTGAAGGGGGAGTGACGTAGCATGGGAAGCAAGGAGACGAGAACTCAGAGCATCAAAACTAGTGAAACTTATTAAACATTTTAAAACATTGATTTCAACAAATGCAGCATTTTCAAAACCATAAAAGGTAACTTGGTGGTCTAAGTGTTATTTGTTAACAGTTAATACGTTGCAAAACTGTAATACTTCTTTAAAGGTCCCATGGCATGAAATTTTCACTTTCTGAGGTTTTTGAACGTTAATGTGAGCTCCCCTACCCTGTTTAGCCCCCCCCCCCCATGGTTAAAAGTTGCGAAATGTCTAAACTGAGCATTTGCGATCCTTTTCTGCGTTACAAAAAATCGGAGCTCAAACGGGCAATTTTGAACAAGGCACCTTATTGACGTCAGATTGAAAAAAGAAATGCAAATGCAGTTCCACCCCCGTCTGTCTGTACTCAGCGTCTCTGTAAATCACGCCCAGAGAGTTTGGACTGCGAATGCGCTAGGCAATGCGAAATGCGTTTTTTTATTTGCCTGGAGGCACGTCCGAGTGTTTCTAGGCTCGGAAGTCCTTTATCTGAGCCTCTGGACCTTTGAACAGCAGTGGTTTAATTTTATTTTCTGTGGAAATGTGTTTATTTTTCAATGGAACGCTTCAAATCTCTCCCCCCGTGCAAAAACACGGAAATGGATCAGCTGAGAGCTGAGAGCGGAGAGTTTGGCCACGCCCCCACCCTCTGCTATAGGCCAGCTCTTTTCTCCTCATTTGCATTCAAGCAACAACGCCCAGAATAAAGTCTTATCTCTGTTTCTCATGCACTGAGTGTTGATTTTGAAGAAGGATTCATTTACAGTATTAGGGAACCATTAAGGAGCCATATAAAAGCATCAAGAAGTACCATGTCATGGGATCTTTAAAGAATAAAAAGTAGTCAGAAATGTTTCTTAATATTTGCTTTTTGTCTTTTTGTGTGTTCAATTTAACTGTTGTTACTTCAAAATAACATCACTTGAATAGAAGTTTATTCCCATGGTGAAGTAAATGTAATATCGCTTTATAGCCTCATTGAGAGAGTACACTTTGCTAACTTTTAAAATATTTGATTATCTGCATAATCTTTTTCATAATGTGTAAAACATCTCCCACATGCATGCAGTGTGGCTTTATTTTACCTTTGCAGGAAAAGGTGCTCTGTGTAAATTTTCTGGTTGGGGGTCCACCACCTACATGTCTCCAAGATGTTATTGCTTTGCTGGGACACAATATGGCACTATATTTATGAGTCAACAGGTCAAGTTATTGATCAGATCTGTGGAGAAGACACCCTGCTCACTGTAATAATGCATGTTTTTCAAGGATTTTGTTTGCCAATAGAATTACCTGTGAAATGCCATACTGTGGAACATTTCAGACTAAGCTATAACTTTTCCACAGAGACAGATAGGTGACAGATCCTCACCAGAAAAGTTGCACAATGCACTTTTAAAGGCCCTGTATTACACGAAATTGACTCTTGTGAGCTTTAAGTCATCTTAGAATACGTTTACCTCCACAAAAACTTACCTGGATTTGTGTTTTGTTTCATTCACACATGTTTCAGTAACCTTTTATTATTTGTCTGTCTAGATCTCCAAAGCTCAAAATGCTCTGTTCTACTTTGTGATGTCATGGCGTGTTCAAGTTAACAGCTACCTTTTACCTTTAGTTCAGTAGAGATTAGTGATTCCAAGGCTGATCCAAATGATTCTAATGATGGTGGATAGAGTTTAAAAACACAGTAGGACACTATCAGTATTACCACATGACATTACAAGGTAGAACAGAGTGTTTTCTGCTTGAGAGAAGAACTCCTGTGTGAATGAAACAGAACTCCAGGTATGTTTTTTTTTATGAGAAAACAACATTATAACATAGATAAGACAATGGAGTAATATGGGCTCTTTAAAGGGATATGCCACCCCCAGGTCAAACTTGGGCATCTCCCCACAGTCCAGAGACTAAAATAAGTGGTGGAAAGCGTTTTTCTGGTGACCCAGCCATTGTCCAGGTCTGTCAGCACTGACCGCCGCGGTATCTGCAGCTACTCCGCGTTAGACTGGAGTCTAACGTCGCCAGAGAAAGATTTCAGCCAAAAGGAATTAATTTGCTCGATGCTTTTCCCAATTACTTTCTGTGTAGTGCGCATTCATATCGAGTGCAAATAAATGTACAAATCAACACGGAGAGCTTGGCTTGGTCATTTTGGGTGGGAACTATTTTTCAGTGCGGAAAAAGACAGACGAAGCACATACCACGCTGACAGGGGAATCCCTGTTACGCACCACGTTGGGAGTTCCCCTGTTACACAGCGTGGTGTGTGCTTCGTCTGTCTTTTTCCGCACTGAAAAATAGTTCCCACCCAAAATGACCAAGTCAAGCTCTCCGTGTTGATTTGCACATTTATTTGCACTCGATATGAATGCGCACTACACAGAAAGTAATTGGGAAAAGCATCGAGCAAATTAATTCCTTTTGGCCGAAATCTTTCTCTGGCGACGTTAGACTCCAGTCTAACGCGGAGTAGCTGCAGATACCGCGGCGGTCAGTGCTGACAGACCTGGACAATGGCTGCGTCACCAGGAAAACGCTTTCCACCACTTATTTTAGTCTCTGGACTGTGGGGAGATGCCCAAGTTTGACCTGGGGGTGGCATATCCCTTTAAGTACCAACAAATACTTTTCAGGTATTCATTTTCTCTTATCCTACTTATGAAGTAGGCAAACTGTAAGATATTTCAGTCACTATCAAAATAAACAAACGTCCTCTCAAAACATTTACAACACAACTAAGAAATCAATTTTTTTGACAGCGCAAATTTGGAGTTTAGAGGTGCATTGTGAAACTTTTCCAGGTGTAGGGTCTGTCAAATGCTTTTCTCCATGGAGATGTTATTGCTTTGTCTGGAGTGTTTCACAGTATGGCATTAAACCTTTCTATCTTCACCTTTCTATCTTCACAAACCAGACCAAGTTACAGGTCAGATCTAACCTGGGAAATCCCAGGCTGCTTTCGTTCGTTCCGACCTGAAAGACAGCCTGGCAACTAGGGTAAGAGAGCTCTGCTGAATTTGGGAGCCACTCAGAGAGCGGGGAGGGGTGGAAAGACGGTCACGCGTACTACACAACAAACAGAAACTTGTAGTTTGAACTGACAACTGACATGATTGGCTATGGGCTACATATACGCCAAATGATAGACATTCGTAACGCCCAATAATCGGCCGTTGGCAATCGTAAACAACACCTCCGCTACGAGATATTTAGTAGGTGGCTCCCAGACCATATATCACTTGTGATATGGTCCGGTGTAAACCAGGCAAGGTCAGATCTATGGAGAGGCGACTTCGCTTACAGTCAGAATTCTTGTTTTTCCAACTATTTTTGAGCTTGTTTTATATCATATTGTGGAACATTCCAGGTAGAGCAGTGATGTATCCAGAGAAGCAAGCAGGTGACAGGCCCCAACCAAAAAGTTACATAGTGCACCCTTAAAGCATTAAGAAGTCACACCCACCCAAAAGACTCCAATGGTTAAGTCAAAGGGGAGCAGTGAACAATATTATGACTACCAGTATCATGCAGTCATTTTCACACGTGTTATTTCTTAACTTAAAAGACCCTTTGACATTTAATACTAAGAAAGCATTAACTAGGTAAAAACAAAAAAATGCCACTAGTTTTAAGGTGTAACTCTGCTATGTGACCTTTATGCGAACTCCCCTTAAGATATGTTTAGAAAATGTGATATCTTTTTTATTTCTATTTTTAAGTTACTGATAAGGCTGTGTTTGTCAGAGCAAAGTTAACTGATCTGTAAGTTTGGGTATGTTTTGAGGAATTTTGAGAAGGAGACTAGACAAAGAGTGCCAAAAATGTGAAAAACAATGAATTAATGAATTAATATTTTTGTGTTTACTTGGCTTTTGTGATCAAATAAGCTCTGGTGTCTGGACAAAGTTGAGTTTGGAATATTTGGATATGCAATTTTAAATGTAGGGTCCTAAAAATTGCAAGATGATTAAGATTACCAATAGCTGACTGTAAACAATATGTGTGTATCATAGACTGCATAAAAAGTGGAGTAAGCGACTTTGATGTCACCCATAGCGTTAATCTCCACTCAAATGAAGCTCCCGATGTTAATGGTTACAGGAGCGAATTTGGAGCCAGGAAATCCAACCGTAAGCATCATAGCAAATACAAGAGCCAATCATGATTGGTGTGTATTTACTTTAATTGGAAATCTGTCATAGTTTTAAAACATATTAAAATTTGTTTTTTGTGAGCTTTAAGCTATGTTATAATGTTGTTTCCTCATCAAAAACACACTTGATTCATTCACACATGTTTGTGTAACCCTTTATTATTAGTCTCTCTACATCTCCAAAGCTCAAAATGCTCTGTTCCACCTTGTAAAGTCATGAAGTGAAAAGTTAAAGGAAAAGTAACGTTTTTTTTTTTTACAATCTGAGCCTTCTTTCTGCAATAAAACAAGTAGTTTTACTCACCCATAGCAGTCTGGTGTCAATTGGAGTGGTATCGCAGAAGTTATGTTGGAGCCGTTCTGTTCTACTAATGATCCCGTATCCGTTAGCGTGAGTGCTCGGGGCACTGCTTTGCGCTCTCCAAATAACACAAACTTTAGCACTTTTCAAATCACAGAAGATCGCTGTGTCAGGGTAGACTTTTAGTAGATTCCAAAACGGCCTGAAAGCCGATATCGCAACAGAAAAGTAAAGTTCAGAGCGGTGTTAGCTTCTTTCGGACTAGCGGTGTTTACAAAACAGCTGAGTTCACGCATGCGTGCTGTCCTCTCTGATGACGTCATCAAATGAAACTATAGATTGATATCGGGTTTCAGGCCGTTTTGGAATCCACTAAAAGTCTACCCTGACACAGCGATCTTCTGTGATTTGAAAAGTGCTAAAGTTTGTGTTATTTGGAGAGCGCAAAGTAATGCCCCGAGCATATGATACGAGCACCATGTTAACGGATACGGGATCATTAGTAGAACAGAACGGCTCCAACATAACTTCTGCGATACCACTCCAATTGACACCAAACTGCTATGGGTGAGTAAAACTACTTGTTTTATTGCCGAAAGAAGGCTCAGATTGTAAAAAAGCGTTACTTTTCCTTTAACAACTATATTTTACCTGTATTTCAATAGACATTGGAAATTCCAGGTCTGATGATCTAAATGATTCTAGTGAAGGTGTATGGAATTTAAAGACACACTGGAGTACCACATGACATCACAAGATGGAACAGTGTTTTCTGTTTGAGAGAAAAACTAAAAGAAAGCCTAAATATGCAGGGTTTGTGTGTTGAACATGTGTGAATGAAACACAACTCCAGGTATGTCTGTGATGAAGAAACAACGTTATAACATACAGTGCCGTGAAAAAGTATTTGCCCCCTTCCTGATTTCTGTGTTTTTTGCATATTTATCACTCAAAACATTGTCAGATCATCAAACCAATTTTAATATCACACAGAAACAACCCAAGGAAAGACAAAATTCAGTTTTTGAATGATGATTCCATTTATTAGTGCACAAAAAAAATCTAAACCTATCTGGCCCTATGTGAAAAAGTAATTGCCCCCCCTTGTTAAATCACAAACTAACTGTGACTAACCACAGTTTTGAGAAAACTTAGTTCAGTTCTACATGCCACACCCACACCTGATTGTCACCACCTGTGTTGAATCAAGAAATCACTTAAATAGTTCCTGTCAAACAAAGTGAAGTTGGCTACAACATCTCAAGAACAAACACATCATGCCACGATCCAAAGAAATTCAAGAACAAATGAGAAAAAAAGTGATAGAAGTCTATAATTCAGGAAAAGGTTACAAAGCCATTCCCAAAGCTCTGGGGCTCCAGCGAACCACTGTCAGAGCCATTATTCAAAAATGGAGGAAACTGGGAACAGTTGCAACCCTTCCCAGGAGTGGTCGACCAACTAAGATTACTCCAAGAGTGCGACGACGGCTCATTCAGGAAGTCACAAAAGAACCTAGACGCACATCGAAAGAACTACAGGCCTCGTTGGCCTCAGTTAAGGTCAGTGTTCATGACTCCACCATTAGAAAAACACTGGCCAAAAATGGCATCCATGGAAGAGTTCCCAGGAGAAAACCACTGCTTTCACAAAAGAACACAAAGGCTCGTCTCACCTTTGCCAAAAAGCACCTTGATGACCCTCAAGACTTTTGGAGAAACATTTTGTGGACCGATGAGTCTAAAATTGAACTTTTTGGAAGGTCTGCAGCCCGTTTCATCTGGCGTAAAAATGGCACAGCATTTGATAAAAAGAACATGGTGCCCACAGTAAAGCATGGTGGTGGCAGTGTGATGGTCTGGGCCTGCTTTGCTGCCTCAGGACCAGGACAACTTGCTGTGATTGACGGAAAAATGAATTCTGCTGTTTACCAGAAGATCCTGAAGGAGAATGTCCGGCCATCAGTTCGTGCCCTCAAACTCAAGCGCTCTTGGATCATGCAACAGGACAATGATCCAAAACACACCAGCAAGTCCACCTCTGAATGGCTCAAAGAAAACAAAATTAAGGTTTTGGAGTGGCAAAGTCAAAGTACGGATTTAAATCCGATTGAGATGCTGTGGTGTGACCTTAAACGGGCAGTTCATACAAGAAAACCCTCCAATATGGCAGAATTGAAACAATTCTGCATAGAAGAGTGGGCCAAAATCCCTCCCCAGCGGTGTGAAAGACTCATCACCAATTATCGCAAACGTTTGGTTACAGTTATTGCTGTCAAAGGAGGCTCAACTGGCTATTAGATTAAGGGGGCAATTACTTTTTCACATAGGGCCAGATAGGTTTAGATTTTTTTTGTGCACTAATAAATGGAATCATCATTCAAAAACTGAATTTTGTCTTTCCTTGGGTTGTTTCTGTGTGATATTAAAATTGGTTTGATGATCTGACAATGTTTTGAGTGATAAATATGCAAAAAACACAGAAATCAGGAAGGGGGCAAATACTTTTTCACGGCACTGTAGATCAGAAAACAATGGGCCCTTTAAGACTTTGTACTTACTTGCTCTTGTTTACAGGTCAGTCAGTTTATTTTTAGGACTTTTTTTTAAGTTGGGAAACAGCAGTACCTGTGTCCACATCAAACATGAACCACAGAGATCAATGGTTAAACATGTCCAGCCTTCAATGGGTCACTGGGTCAACTCATCAGGAACATTCCACACTGTCTAACGGAAATTTAAAAGAGAGAGTCCTTCGTCACTTATCTCTTACTAATCACCTCTAAGCATAGTATGAAAAATATAGTATTTTGTATTTTTGAGCAGTAAAACCACCTGTAATTGAATACATGTGTAAGGTAGAGAACATTCCAAGCAGAGCAATGACATGTCCATAGAAACAAGCAGGTGACGGACTCAAAACCAAAAAGTTATATCATGCATTTTTAATTTGAGTTCTTCTCTCAGACTGAAAACACTTTGTTCCACTTTGTTCACTTTGTGTCATGTAGTAGACGAAGTGCTCCACTGGGTTTTTACATTCCGTACACCCTCACAAGAATCATTTGGATAATTTCAGCCCTGGAATTGCCATGTGTTAGAAAGTGTTAAAATCAAAGTCAAACTAACCCTGACCCTCAACCATGGGGCCCGGAGCCATGGGGCCGCAAAGTTCAAGGTCACAGAGGTCACAAACCCTGTTCTGGAGCACATAGGAAGACAGTTAAAGGAAAAGTAACGTTTTTTACAATTTGAGCCTTATTTCGGTAATAAAACAAGTTGTTTTACTCACCCATATCACTTTGGTGTCATATGGAGCATTTCCGGAGATGTTTTAGATTAGCGTTAGGCTAACGCTGTTAGCCTAGCGCGACTTATAGCCATAGCTTGGGGCATTCCCCGAGCATGTAATATGCCCCGTGCGGGCTCCAAATAACACAAACTTTAGCACTTTTCAAATCATAGAAGCTCGATGTCTTTAGTCTACGATTTCGTTTGAATCAAAAGTGGCCTGTAATCCGAGATTTATTTATAGTTTACAGCTATGCGTTCTATGTTTGGGTCCCGGGAGCTGAGAGCACACTCCGCACATGCGCACTGGTCTCCTCATCTACTCAAAACTATGGCTAAATCTTGGATTACAGGCCATCGAGCTTCTATGATTTAAAAAGTGCTAAAGTTTGTGTTATTTGGAGCCCGCACGGGGCATATTACATGCTCGGGGAATGCCCCGAGCTATGGCTATAAGTCGCGCTAGGCTAACGGCGTTAGCCTAACGCTAATCTAAAACATCTCCGGAAATGCTCCATATGACACCAAAGTGATATGGGTGAGTAAAACAACTTGTTTTATTACCGAAATAAGGCTCAGATTGTAAAAAACGTTACTTTTCCTTTAACAACTTCGTATAATGTCTATGTTTGTCCCTTATCACTGCTATTATGATATAATGTGTTAGAAAGGTCGCTGTATTGAGTATTATTCATAGTATTTATTTTAGACATCTATCATTTTTTAAACATATGCAGGAAAAAAATAAAAATATAAATAAGAGCTACAAGAAAAGTACAAGGGTGCTCATGGACTCAGTGTATATATAAAATATATCTTTGCAAAACTGAAGTTGGTTTGGGTTGCAGTGAAAACATTGAGTTTTAGAATGATCAAAAAGACTGCAGACAAAACCTTATTGATCCACCAGGGAAATTATTTGCCAGCTCATGCATCACAATATAATATAATAACAAAAAGCAAAAATATGATAATAATTAAACCAACATTATTAACAAAAATAGCAAGAAAGAAGCGAAAGTGTAATTTGGTGATGCTGTATTTTTCCCCATGCAAAATATATCATATTTTATTGTTAATTATTGATCAGTATAGCAACAGTCCAAATTGTCATCATTCTGAACCCCATGAACTGATTTGGAAAGGAGTTAAGCAGTTGGTTCTGGACAATTGTTTGTTTTTCAATTTGTCAGTTTTCCAAATGGTAGAACAGTTAAGTTTTTCCTAAATGGTGTGATTCATTCTTTAATTTCCTGTCCGCTGAACACACCACAAATCATTAACATCCTCAGTGTAACAGGCTGTAATCAGGTTAAAATGAGCAAGGCAAAGTTCATGTTTGGTTTCTCCATGTTCTCCTCCATTGCCACCACTTCCAGACAACAATCCCTCTCAGTTTATTCACAGCACATCTCTCAAATTTTAGGTCACACCAAAATGTCCTCATTGTGTTCTATTCAGTCTCATGTGATTCTTATCACCACTGACATCAGTACATTTAATACCATACTATGTAAATAACATTTCCATGGAGACAAGCAGACCTACACCAGAAAAGTTACTTAGGGTGTTTTCACACTTGGTCCCTTTCAGCGTTTAAAGTGAACTCAGATCGCTAACTGAGCATGATAGGTTTATAAGCGCACTCAGACCCCTTTAAAGCGAACCGAACTGAGACCATCTCGGGAGGTGGTCTCAGTACGGTTCGCTAAAAGGTCCGCGGTACGGTTCGCCTAACCTGCGCAGTGTGTACACATAATGCTCCGGGTTCACTTCGCCTTTTGTGCAGTTTTATTACCTTCTAAGCTTCCCGTAGACAGCGACACGGGGAGGTAGTGACGCAAAATAACAATACAGGACTCTTTCGAGGCCCTGTAATTGGAATGAGTACACTTTAAATCCTTTAACGAGGATCCATTGGAGGGCAAGTCTGGTGCCAGCAGCCGCGGTAATTCCAGCTCCAATAGCGTATATTAAAGTTGCTGCAGTTAAAAAGCTCGTAGTTGGATCTCGGGTCCGAGCTGACGGTCCGCCGCGAGGCGGGCCCCCGTCTGTCCCAGCCCCTGGCTCTTGGCACCCCCTCGATGCTCTTGGCTGAGTGTCCCGCGGGGTCCGAAGTGTTTACTTTGAAAAAATTAGAGTGTTCAAGGCAGGCACGTTCGCCTGAATACTGCAGCTAGGAATAATGGAATAGGACCCCGGCTCTATTTTGTGGGTTTTCTCTGAACTGGGGCCATGATTAAGAGGGATGGCAGTCACAGAGAATGCCAAGGAGTGAAGGTCTCAGAGCTCTAGAGAAGCTACAGTGTGAACAGAAAGAGGACTGAGGCTCCATCAGAGCTTAAGTGGACCAGAAAGAGAACTCGGTCCTCTTTCACAATGTGAACACAAACAGAACTGAGTTTGTGTTCTCTTGGTCCCCTTGTCGGTCCAGTTTTAGGGGACTGAGTTCAGTTCGCTTAAAGGGGACTATATGTGAAAACACCCTTAATGCATCTTTATTGTATGTGTTAATAACAATCAGACATAACAATCAGAGGCATTTGAAATATCCAGTTGGTTTAAACCTAAACGGACCCTCTCTGATCTGAATGCTCACTACCTAAACCCCTAAAGTTCTCCAGGTACTGCCCAGTTTAGCAGTTCAAAATGTGGCTGTGGGCAGAGTCCATCTATCCATTATCTTCCGCTTATCCGGGGCCTGGTTGAAGGGGCATCTCCTCCAGGTGGACCCCAAGGTGTTCCCAGGCCAGCCGAGAGACATAGTCCCTCCAGCGAGTCCTGGGTCTTCCCCGGGGCCTTATTCTGGTGAGATATGCCCAGAACCTGCCCATGAGGCCTCCGGAATACCTCAGCTGGCTCCTCTCCACATGGAGGAGCAGCGGCTCTACTCCAAGTTCCTCCCATGTGACGGAGCTTCTCACCCTGTCCCTAAGGATGCGCCCAGCCATTCTGCAGAGGAAATTCATTTTGGCCACTTGTATCTGCGATCTTGTCCTTTCGGTCATTACCCAAAGCTCATGACCATAGGTGAGGAGAGGAACATAGATTGACCAGTAAATCAAGAGGTTTGCCTTTTAGCTCAGCTCCCTCTTCACCATAACAGTCTGGTACAGCGACCACATTATTGCCGACGCTGCACCGATCCGCCTGTCAATCTCACGCTCCATCCTCCCCTCACTCGGGAACAAGACCCCGAGATACTTGAGGCAAGGACTCTCTACCCACCTGGAGAGGGCAAGCCACCTTTTTCACGTAAACTTAAACTTATTTATTTCACAGAAACAAGAACGTGAAGTTACTGAGTTACAGGTCAGATCAGTGGAGCTGCAAGTCCACTCACAGTCCACTCACAGCTGCAAGTCCACTCACAGTCCACTCACAGTAAACTCACAGTAAGTCCACTCACAGTCCACTCACAGTAAATGAAAATGCCTGTAATTGAATAAATACCATTTATAGCCATATTCTGAAACATTCCAAGCAAAGAAATAGATTCTCCATGGAGACAAACAAGTGGTGAACCCTCCATCAGAAAAGTCACACAGTGCACCTTTAAGATGTCTTGCATATTAAATCAGTAAGAAGGCAGTTTATTAAGGCAGAGCCATAATAAACTCTAACATGAAACACATGGAGAAAAAGTCATAAGTAAATAACTGAGTTCAGTTGTAATTCACTACAGCTTTAATTTAAACCATGAATCAAGCTGCTGCAAAGTGGGTGGAATTTTTACCGCACATAAATGGTGAACCCAAGCGTAAATGTCACAGACTATTTTTATTCAATAAATTATCCAAAATAACAATAATGAAATAAAATCATCTCTCATTAACAGCTTGACTTGGCACGTAAAGTCATTGATTTAACAATGAGATCACCTGACAGCCTCAGGGCAGCTCTGAATGTATTTCAAGGAACTGCTTCTTTACCAAGAATTTAAGTATTTTCAGAGAATATTTAATGTTCTATTAAAGTTCCTCCTCTTTGCACAAGTACTTAAGATAATGTGGCATAGAAAACAGTCAAAGTTAAATGAGCACTTTACATAGTACGATCTTGTGGTGAGACTTTGCTAAGTTTGTTTTAAAATGTGTTAAATATTTAAAGGGGAGGAAGACATGGATTTGCAATAAAACAAGCGTAATATAAGGATTACCTAACTTCATTGCTACATTCATGGACATACAAAATCCTCAGTGTGGTAAGTGCATTCTTTATTACATTAAAAGGCAATGTACCTGAATTGTATTGTCTTAAAAACGTGAAAAAAGAACTAGTTCAATTCAAGCAGTTTGCAGTGGTCCAAAGTTCAATCAATCAATCAAACTTGATTTATAAAGCGCTTTTCATACAAAAAAAAATGTAAATGTAAAAATGCTTTACAGTGATTAAAAACAATCCCCATTTCCTTCCACCCACCCAACCAGCCCCCCACAGCTGCCTGATACCGCACAACCAAACAGCCCTAAGCTTTGAGTTTGAGCTTACTCTTAAAAACATGAACAGTCTCTGCAGCCCTGAGGAGGAGCACAGGGTCTGCGAGGGTTCGTAAGGTAGCATTCTTTATACATCCTAATTATTCACTGTGATGAGTTTTTGTGACGAGTGAATTTCTACTGTGTGAGATCAATAAAGTCTTATCTTATATGTTTTCACAACTTTCAGACAACAACAACTAGCATGTTAACCTGCACTTCCTGATTAATGGCCCAAAAAATGCTTTATAATTAGCTGAAGACTAGTCTGGTTAACACCTGACCATATCACAAGTGAGATATGGGTCTGGAAACTCGCTTCGAAAAATCCCGTAGCGGAGGTGTGGTTAGCGATTGCCAACGGCCGTTTATTGGGCGTAATGAATGTCTATCATTGAGCGTATACGTAAGTCCATAGCCAATCATGTCAGTTGTCAGTTCAAACTACAAGCTTCCGTTTGTCATGTAGTACGCGTCACCGTCTTGCCACACCTCCCCGCTCTCTGATTGGGGCCCTAAATCTGGGACTCTCGCTTGGACGAGTTTCCAGGCCGCCTTCCAGTTCGAAACGAACGGAAGCGGCCTGGGAATTCCCAGGCTAGCTGAAGGCGGTACACAGTTGAATTATTTTGACTTCAAGAGTTGTTCATACAATATATCTGTATATTATGGAAAAATACAGGTACAGGCCCTTTAACAGATGCATTATATTGTGCACATGCCTTGAGTCAAGATTCAAGATTCAAAGATTCAAAGCTTTTATTGTCATATGCACAGTAAAGAAACACGTTTCCCTGTACAATGAAAATAGATAAATAAGATGAAGAGAAGCATGTACAAAATATATATAATCAAATAGAAACAGTCTTTACAGAATATACACTATGAAACTGATTCCACCTTAGCTAGAATTGATCATATGTTTGGACATAGTGCAGTAATAATTTCTTGGTAAAGTGAATTTTTCATCGTGTGTGATATTTTCTGGGATGACTGCTCTTATCGGCATGAATATTTTTGCCTGATAAAGTGAAGCAGGTGTGGGAGATGAATTGGACATGAGTGTAGTCGTGTCAGCAGCGGAAGGCCATCCAAGTGTTTTATCAAACACCAGAAAAGTTGCATTGTTTTATCCACCCAGTTAACCTTTAAAGTGATTTTACATTAATACTGGATTAGTATTCAAAATATTATTCCAATATTAATGTAACTGGGTGGATAAAACAATGCAACTTTTCTGGTGGGGACCTACTTCCTGATGGAGATGTTATTGCTTTGTCAGTACAGTACATTAAACATGTTTATCATTTATGTCATCATGGGGGGTTAAAAAATACCTCGAAAAATACATTCTTACAATGAGCAAGGACACCTCTCCACAGACTGAATATGTAACTTGACCTAGCTGTATTAACTGTTTGTTTACTTGAAGAAAGATAGCAAGAGTCATGCCATACTGGTAAACATTCCATGATAAAATAAAGGTTAAATAAATAAATTGATGAAACAAAACAATAAAATCTCCATGGAGACAAGCAGGAGGCGAACCCCAGAAAAGTTACGTACATTTAAGTACACTTTAGCATTAGCATTTTTTTGATCCATGATTGAAAGAAACATGTCATGTCAGGACTGGAGTGAAGGGCGGCAGTAGCTCAGTTGGTAGAGTGTTTGTCCACTGATCCAAAGGTTGGCGGTTCAAATCCCGCTCTTGAGATAAGAAAAGAAACACAAGAAACATCAGTGGTTGAGCGGTCAGATCCACTGACCATAGGTTGGTTGGTACGATTCCTGCTCCCACAGATGAATGCTGCCATTGTGTCCTTGGGCAAGACACTTAACCCTCCTCACCCCCAGTGTACACTGGTGTGTTAATGTGTGTGAATGGGTGAATGGTTCCTTGGTGTAAAGCGCTTTGGGTGCCTTGAAGGTGGAAAAGCGCTATATAAAGATGTGACCATTTACAAGCTCTCAAGTCTCACGCATTGAGAGTGTGACACACGCAATTCGACGTGTTCACACGCTCACACGCCACACGTGGCATTTCTCACGCTGAATTTTTTATTTTTATTTTTTGTGCCCAGAAAATCGGTCTGTGTGGCTCAGTTTATGCAGGCACCGCGCGTTTTCAGCGAAAAAAACAACCCCCTCCTCCCCACCCCGCTCCCCGGAAAAAAATCTCAGTTTCAGCCAATCAGAAAATAGATTGTTCTGTTGTTGGGCAGACTGTAGAGTGTAGTTCCAGCTGCTAAGCGCACACTGCGGTGATGATAAAACAAACTGAGAACCATTAGGTAATAACTTCATTTATATAACTCTCATTAGTTGCTTTGTAGTTAAAGTTTGCTCTTTAGACAAATTCAACGCAATTCAATTCGGAAATTAAGATAAGATAAGATAAGATAAGACTTTATTGATCTCACACAGGAGAAATTTACTCGCCACAGTAGCTCCAGGACAATTGGACAGGAGGGAAAAAGTGCATGCAGGCAGGGAGGGGATAAAGTAAGTAATAAATAGTGCAAATAGTAATATGTAAATTACGCACGACCCCGCTCAAAACTTGAGAGCCCTGAATATGATTAAAACCACTGCAAAAGTATTTAATCTATTCATTATAATGAGTGTGGTGAAACTTAAAACACAAAGAAGAGGAAGGAAGTTTCAACCTGCAGAATGCCAGATCTCATCAGATCCCGAAAGATAAACAGGGTTGGGCCTAGTTAGTGCTTGGATTGGAGACCACTAGGAATTCCTGGTGGGGCAGCATTGGCTCTAGTGCATTCCTTGGTTGTGTCCTTAGGCAAGACATTTCACCCACCTTGCCTAGTATGAAAGTGGTGTAAGCGTGAGTGTTGGTGGGCGTCAGAGGGGCTGATAGTGAAGATTGACAGCCATTAGCCTACCCCAGGGCAGCTGTGGCTTCAATACTAGTTTACCACCATCAGGTATGGAGTGAATGAACAATGCAATAGAAAATGCTTTGGGTGTCTGGAAAGGACCAATATAAATCTAATGTATTATTATTATGACATGTTAACCAGAAGTCCAGTTTCAGCTTTTGAGGAGACAACCCTAAAACACTAGATAAATCAAAACATAAAAAATATATACAACCAAACATTCAGATATGTTTTGATGAAGGCAAAATGTTGTTGATGTTTTGTATTTTGTTTTGTTAGTTTTTTGTGTGTGTGTTTTTTCAGATTCTCAAATATTGCACTAGCGAACAGCCATCCACTCTCACTTCCATGTTGCATGTTCTAAGTGTAACTAAATGTGGTATGAATATTCACTAGGGGTGTGGTGCTAACTAAAGGCATTACTCTGTCAGCGGCTCTATTATACTTCAATCTGAGCTTTGTTTTAACACAATCTGACCAGGAAGAACTGATTTAGTTGCTTAGTTACAACAACCGGTGAGCTTATTTGTGCTGTTAAACAAAATCTCTCACAAATAAAATTAAATCACAATCTAGCTAACATTAGCCAACAGTTTTTCAGTCACTCACTTTTTTTTGTTGAAAATCAAACTCCTGAACAGAACCATTAACGCTAGTATTTAGTATTCATATTTTTCTTGAGTTTTCAGACAATCTTAAAACTTTTTTTTGACAATGTTTGCTAATGTGTGTATTGTGTCACCATGGTAACTGCTGAACTTTCTATCCATAGACATACAGTGTGGTGTCAGAGCAAAGTATCAATGCTTCAACAATCCTTCAATATTACACTTCACATTTCATTAACAAGCTTCTAACAATGAATACAACTTCAATCCACTATACATGACATGGTCCCTTTTGCCCATTGTCCACATTGTACTAAGTGGTGGTCGTGTTTCAAAAGAGGGGGACAAGACAAGGTTGCCCTTTTGACCCTGTCTTCTTTCCCACACAGACAGGCAGTAATGGGCTCTTTTCTTTTGTTTTGGTGAATTCAAACAGAGCTATTTAGCCATTTCCTTCACCCCAGTGTCTGAGACTTGTGTATCCGTCTCAGCATGACACGCGCATGTTACAATGAGCTGTCCTTTGAAACAATGGCGTTCACAACACTCATGTTTAGATGCTAATGAATTATATTAGTGCTGCTATTGTCTGTGCCGGTGTTGGTGACTGCTAAATCATTCACTGAGTCTTGTTAGTCGAATAATCTCAGTACATAAAGGAGGTAGAGGGTCCACCATATGCTCATGGCTTTGATTGGAAATGCGTGAAAAGTCCCTCAGTCGTCCAGGTAGAATCCATGATAAAAGGAGAAGTTCAATTTGTCAAGTTGACAAATTGAACTTCTCCTTTTATCTTTGATTGGAAAGTTCCACAGTATGGCATTAAACTTTCTATCACTATTAAATGTCCTATATTACACAAAATTGACTTTTATGAGCTTTGAGCTATGTTAGAATATTGTTACCTCCTCAAAAACATACCTGGAGTTGTGTTTCGCTTCATTAACACATGTTTGAGTAATCCTTTATTATTAGTCCAACTACATCTTCAAAGCTCAAAATGCACTGGTACATCTTGTGATGTCATGCAGCAGTACTTATCAAGATAACAGCTACCTTTTACAGTAAAGTCGGTAGAGATTGGGGATTTCATGGCTGAAATTATCCCAGTGCTTCTATTGAAGGTGTATGGAGTTTAAAAACACAGTGTATTACACTTCCTGTAATACCACATGTCATCACAAGGTGGAACAGAGTGTTTTCTGTTTAAGAGAAGAACTCAGCCAAAATATATAGGGTTTGTGTGTTAAACAGGTATATTTTTGATGAGGAAACAACATTATAACATAGCGTAATATGGACCCTTTAAAGATCCCATGACATGGTACTTCTTGATGCTTTTATATGGTGCCTTAATGGTTCCCTAATACTGTAAATGAATCCTGCTCCAAAATCAACACTCAGTGCATGAGAAAGCCTCGTGAACACAGTCATGGTCAAAAAATATCTCTCTGAACACCTCATTCTGGGCGTTGTTGCTTGATTGCAAATGAGAAGGACAGAGATAGGTCAGAGCAGCGGGTGGGGGGTGGGGGTGGGGGGGACAAATGCGCCGCTGGCTCCTTGTTTTAGCGGTGCGCTGTGTGCTGGCCCCACTTCCGTGTTTTAAGAGCGAAGGAAGAAAGGAGAGCCGTTTCAATGAAAAAAACACATTTTCACAGAAAATAAAATTAAACCACTGCTGTTTTAGAGGTCCAGAGGCTCAGATAAAGGACTTCCGAGCCTAGAAACACTCGCACGTGCCTCCAGGCAAATAAAAAAACGCATTTCGCATTGCGTAGCTCATTGGCGGTCCAAACTCTCTCTGGGCGTGATTTACAGAGACGGTGGGTAGACATCCAGACGGGGGGTGGAACTGCATTTTCCGTGTGACGTCAGAAAGTTTCCTTGTTCAGAATCGCCCGTTTGGGCTGTGTTTTTTTCAAACACAGAAAAGGACCGCAAATGCTCAGTTTTCGCCTAAACAGGGTAGGGGAGCTCACATTAACGTTCAAAAACCTCAGAAAGTGACATTTTCATGCCATGGGACCTTTAAAATCTATAAGGTCACATATATAGCTGTGATTTGATATTTTATTTGACATTTTATCACTTATTTTTCTATTTTATTCTATTTTATTCTGATTTGTACATATACACTTTTTTTTTTTTTTTTTTTTTTTTTTACTATTTTTATGTCTCATTTGACACCGGTTTCTTGCAATCTATTTTTTGTTACCCTCTGTTATATATTATATTATGATGAGTGAGCTACTGTACCCAAATAATTTCCCTTGTTGATCAAGAAAGGTTTGTCTGCGTCTAAGGCCCTGTCCTCACGACAGTGAGTTTCAGTTAGAATCACACCCCCTGAGAATGTTGATGACATCAGCTGCAAAGTATCAATGCATACATAAGCACATGCATTCTTCCATTTTGAAAATGTAATAAACACATTTACAGATGCAAACCTTTACGTTATAATCGTTATGGGCCTTTTTCTCTTCCAGGATGTAGTTTTAGTCCAGTGTACACTGTTTTTATTAGTCATCACTTTGCCAGAATATCTTCAGCGTTTCTACAGAACACTCAAGCAAAATATAACAGCAAAATATCAAATTAGTCACATTTCCCTGAAGAAAAACACATTAGGAAACATGTACATTTAGTTGGAACAATGAACAATTTTGTTTTACTGTATAGCTGTATATGTGTATATGCATATGTGCAGGGCTCTCAAGTTTTGAGCGGGGTCGTGCGTGAGACTGAGGACCGGGGGGGAGGGGGCTTGAATTGCATGAGGAATGCCGTGTGAGCGTGTGAACACGTCGAATTGCGTGTTGAGAGCCCTGTTTGTCTAAAGAGCAAACTTAAACTACAAAGCAACTAATGAGAGTTATATAAATGAAGTTATTACCTGATGGTTCTCAGTTTGTTTTATCATCACCGCACTTTGTCAGTGCGCGCTGAGAGGGGCGGGGAGGAGGAGGGACCGGGGCGGGGGGGAGCGGGACATTTTTAACGGATTCATGTAAGAGTCTGGTTAATGCACCGGGCCCGCTTCTCACCGCGTCTCACCGCGGGCAGTTCGGCTCTGCGCCGCGCGTATTCCGCGCGTAAGCCGTCGGGGAGACACGTTACGCACAGACGGAGACTCCAGGACCGGAGTCGGTGCGTCTCAGAGGAGACGTGGCACCGGGACTGAGGCTCAGGACGTGCCCAGGGGACGGCGCGTCTGCCCCGGCCTCCGCTCGGACCGCACGGTCGGGAGCAGACGCGCCGTCCCCCCCTCCCCCTGCTCCCCCGGAGCAGGAGGAGGGGGGGACGGGAAGGGGGGGGACGGCGCTGAAAACGCGCGGAGCCTGCATAAACTAAGCCACACAGACCGATTTTCTGGGCACAAAAAAAAAGGAAAAAAAAAAGAAATCAGCGTGAGAAATGCCATGTGTGGCGTGTGAGCGTGTGAACACGTCGAATTGCGTGTGTCACACTCTCAATGTGTGAGACTTGAGAGCCCTGATATGTGTCATGTGTAAATGCATATGTGTCCCAGCTACAGACCACAGGAATGTAGGAAATGAGAGCGCTACTGAAACTAATGCTTAAAATACTGTAAACACATAAATCACTTATTCAGGGTATTCTGTACATAGTAACTTACTGTAATTCAATATAACTTATATATTATAGATTATAAGTAAAATGTACATTATTTTGTGTTGTGATCAGTTGTGATGATCTAATTTTAAAGGAAAAGTAACTTTTTTTTTTTACAATTTGAGCCTTATTTCGGTAATAAAACAAGTTGTTTTACTCACCCATTGCACTTTGGTGTCATATGGAGCACTTCCAGAGATGTTTTAGATTTGCGGTTAGCCTTAACGTTTTAACATTTTTTGGTGGAAACTGGGAAGTTTGTGTTCGTTTGGGCCTTTTTGCGCCGGCGTTTTCGGAGGGTGTAAACTGTGTTTTTTAAAAACGGGTCCCAGAGTGGAGAAGTCGGAGAACGCCGGGGGTCGCGTTGTCATGTGGGCGGGCAAAACGCGACTTTTGGGAAAACATGACATCACGTAACCAGTGACCAGAAGGTAACCTTGCGCATTCGGCCAGTAACGACCAGATAACAACAACCATGGCGGACAATGGAGTTGAGTTTGTTATGCGGACATTTCTAAGTTTATTTATACTATGCAGTGCAACACCAGCGGGACGCATGCACAGTAACGCACTTCGTGGCCTGCCAGTACGCACGACACACGAGTGTTTGCCAATTCAAAGGTAAACGCGTATTTCAAAACTGGAAAGATCCCATCGCTGAAAAGGCAGATATTGGACAATGAGGAGCCCATACCAATTTGAGGGTGTTGTGTGCTGTAAATAAAGAAAAAGAGCAACCATTTCTTGCCTTTTTTTATTGAATGAAAATTTAACTTTTACAAACAGGCACATGCAGTATCACACACAAAAATATATAAAAGCATTTCTGTTTTCTTTACACAAATTCACACAACTATATAGCTGCACTTTTGTGATGGTCCCGGTTGTATATTCTCGCCGAAATGCCAACATAATGTCCGAGTATGTTTAACATTCCCGTATTAAGATCCAAACAAGCATTTTGTGTAAATAACATGACCAAGGTTAACGAGAGTTCTACTTGTTAAAGTCTATCTAATAAAACGATAGCAAGTAATACTATCGATTTATAGGCAAAAACTCTGCTCACGTAGCTCAAACCTTCGCTCTGTGGCGTCTGTCTATGTTAGGGACCGTCAACAAATGATCTTCACATTACCGGGGAGAGTCACTGCTACATTGGTGGAGGAGGGGGACGAAATAATTTTGCATTTGTTGACGGTCCCTAAGATCCACGCGCTTGTTTAGGAAAGAGAAAGGACTTTATGCGCATGTGCTCTTTGTAGTACAGTGAACCCTCGCTGTATCGCGGTTCACTCTTCGCGGCCTCGCTGTTTCGCGGATTTTTTTTTCCAATTTTTTTTTTTTTTTCCCCCAATTTTTTTTATAGTGTAACTTTTTTTTACAGTGTAACATTCTGTCCTGCGCCCTGATTAGCTAAGAGACTAGACCAGGACTAAACCAGGTCTAAAGCAGGTCTAAACCAGGACTAAACCAGGTCTAAAGCAGGTCTAAAGCAGGTCTAAACCAGGTCTAAACCAGGACTAAACCAGGTCTAGACCAGGGATGGTAGGGACAGAGTCTCTGATTTCCTTCACGAGAGCGCCTGGGTGACAGGAGGTGTGGCCTTTGTTTACTTGCACGAGCCATGGAAGAGACTGAGTGCGAGCCGGACCATGGAAGAGCCAAGAATCAACATGGACGGGCCTGGCGCCTGGGCGCGCGGCGTCCGGGGGAGCCACATTCGAGGGAGCCGCAGCGGGGGGAGGACACTCGCGCGCACAGAGGAGACAGTGGCTCTTCCCCGTGAGAGGACGAGAGGACGAACCCGACCCCGTCCTAGAGAACTGTGGAGTATTGGCGACGCATTGATAGCGGTCTGATTTTGGAGCCGGGGTGAAATGCAACCAACTCTTGTGAGCGCAGGTTAGTCTTACCTGGTGTTGTGGTGAGGATTGGTGCTCAGAGGCGTCTGTTAGCGGTTTGGCACTGTTAGCATTGGCTTGAGTCTTGCCCAAAATGATATCCAGGTCGCTTTCCACTCGACTTTCGCACATGGCATGGATATGTGGTACCAAAACAAACACACGTGTCCGCGCGCACGTGTCCGCGCACACGTGTCCGCGTGTCACGTGCCCCCCCCCCACTATTAATATATTTTAATGAAAATCTACAAAAGTTTGAGTGTTTAAACAAGAGAAAAATGTTAATACCAGTCTCAGAAAGGTGTATAATGTGTCTGGTGAAGCGTTTTCAGCCTTAAAACATGTAGAATAATTGTAAAATATAAAATTGTCCTACTTCGCGGATTTCACTTATTGCGGGCTATTTCTGGAACCTAACCCCCGCGATAAACGAGGGTTCACTGTATTGCGTGTCTGGGGGCTCTGGCTCTTTCCTGTTTACAGCGCCACTTATCGGTGTGACATATGTATTACATCGTTTTCACTCAGCGCTCCGTGCTCATCGGGACGCGAATATCTTTCACATAAAAAAAAAAAAACAGGAGCGTTGTCATGTGGACGTAGCCTAAGTATCTGCAGCCCTTTTGATACTTTGTAGTGGCATCATGCTGGGGGTGTTCTATATGCATCTCTATTGGTGGAATATTCAGCAGTTACCATGGTGACTTAATGCACACATTAGCAAACAGAAAAAAACAACAAAATGGATTTAGTTTGTTTCAGGACCCTATGATCAATATGAGCATTCATGGTCTTGTTTAGGAGGTGAGAGTGACTGAAAAACTGTTGGCTAATGTATGTGACAGCAATTTTATGTGTGAGAGATTTGTTTAAGCTCACAAATCAGCTCACCTGCTGCAGTTCCAACCAAGGCAGCTCTTTCTGTTCAGACTCTGTAAACAAAAGCTCAGATTAGAAGTCTAACTTCAGGAACAGTGCTTCTAACAGAGTAGTGCTTTCAGTTAGAATCACACCCCCTGAGAATGTTGATGACATCAGCTGCAAAGTATCAATGCATACATAAGCACACGCATTCTTCCATTTTGAAAATGTAATAAACACATTTACAGATGCAAACCTTTACGTTATAATCGTTATGGGCCTTTTTCTCTTCCAGGATGTAGTTTTAGTCCAATGTACACTGTTTTTATTAGTCATCACTTTGCCAGAATATCTTCAGCGTTTCTACAGTACACTCAAGCAAAATATAACAGCAAAATTAGTCACATTTCCCTGAAGAAAAACACATTAGGAAACATGTACATTTAGTTGGAACAATGAACTATTTTTGCTGTCTATTGTGTTTTACTGTATAGCTGTATATGTGTATATGTGTATATGTGTATATGTGTAAATGCATATGTGTCCCAGCTTCACAGACCACAGGAATGTAGGAAATGAGAGCGCTACTGAAACTAATGCTTAAAATACTGTAAACACATAAATCACTTATTCAGGGTATTCTGTGCATAGTAACTTACTGTAATTCAATATAACTTATAACTATAGATTATAAGTAAAATGTACATTATTTTGTGTTGTGATCAGTTGTGATGATCTAATTTTAAAGGAAAAGTAACATTTTTTTTTAACAATTTGAGCCTTATTTTGGTAATAAGACAAGTTGTTTTACTCACCCATTGCACTTTGGTGTCATATGCAGTACTTCCAGAGATGTTTTAGATTTGCGGTTAGCCTAGCGCGACTTCTAGCCATAGCTCGGGGCATATAATATATTCCCCGAGCATGTAATATGCCCCGTGCGGGCTCCAAATAACACAAACTTTAGCACTTCTCAAATCATAGAAGGTCGAGGTCTTAGTCTACGATTTCGTTTGAATCAAAAGTGGCCTGTAATCCGAGATTTATCCATAGTTTACAGCTTTGCGTTTCATGTTTGGGTCCCAGGAGCTGAGAGCACACTCCGCACATGCGCACTGGCCTCCTCATCTACTCGAAACTATGGCTAAATCTCGGATTACAGGCCACTTTTGACCACACGAAATCGTAGGCTAAGACATCGAGCTTCTATGATTTGAAAAGTGCTAAAGTTTGTGTTATTTGGAGACCGCAAACATGTGCCCCGAGAACTCACATGATGGAGATCGCAAATCTAAAACATCTCCGGAAGTGCTCCATATGACACCAAAGTGCTATGGGTGAGTAAAACAACTTGTTTTATTACCGAAATAAGGCTCAGATTGTAAAAGACGTTACTTTTCCTTTAACTTAATAAGACAAGTAACAAGTAGCCTGCTCATTGTCACAAAGGGCACTGGAGACAACTGCTCAAAAGACAATCCATCATCACTAACTATTAGTGTTGTCAAAAGTATTTTTAAAAAAATCAATTACAAATAGATACTAAAACTAGTACCAAAACTACTAAATACTCACACAAAAGTCACAGGACAGAAATGAACCTTTCCTGAATAGCTTTAGAATAATAGTATAAATATAAGACAACCTGACAACTGAGGGAATACACAGATAAGGCCATGTGGTAATATAAAAGAAAGTACTTTTATTTAATGTTGAAAATAATATTTTATTGTCTGAAGGCAACCACACACCACAGGATATTTCCATCTTAAACCATTTTTAAACATGCAACAATAGGCGCACACCACAGACGCAGATCAGAGCACTGCACTTCTAGTTTAGATACAAGTCAAAACTGTGTTATTATTATTTGTGAAATGTGGTGCAATACTTCAGATACGTGATTTTAATGCACAGAAGGTTGGCTATAACGTATACCTCGCCGGCTGTCTAACTCAACTGGTAAGTCACTTGACTTTCACCCGGGGAACCTGGGTTCAAATCCCCCCTGGCAATGAGCAAGCCAGTGTGGGTCCTTGGACAAGACCCTTCACGGTACTGGCCCCCAAGCGCCGGAAAGATGGCTGCCCACTGAAAAACTGTTGGCTAATGCATGTGACAGCAATTTTATGTGTGAGAGATTTGTTTAAGCGCACAAATCAGCTCACCTGCTGCAGTTCCAACCAAGGCAGCTCTTTCTGTTCAGACTCTGTAAAAAAAAAGCTCAGATTAGAACTTCAGGAACAGTGCTTCTAACAGAGTAGTGCTTTCAGTTAGAATCACACCCCCTGAGAATGTTGATGACATCAGCTGCAAAGTATCAATGCATACATAAGCACATGCATTCTTCCATTTTGAAAATGTAATAAACACATTTACAGATGCAAACCTTTACGTTATAATCGTTATGGGCCTTTTTCTCTTCCAGGATGTAGTTTTAGTCCAATGTACACTGTTTTTATTAGTCATCACTTTGCCAGAATATCTTCAGCGTTTCTACAGTACACTCAAGCAAAATATAACAGCAAAATTAGTCACATTTCCCTGAAGAAAAACACATTAGGAAACATGTACATTTAGTTGGAACAATGAACTATTGTGTTTTACTGTATAGCTGTATATGTGTATATGTGTAAATGCATATGTGTCATGTGTAAATGCATATGTGTCCCAGCTTCACAGACCACAGGAATGTAGGGAATGAGAGCGCTACTGAAACTAATGCTTAAAATACTGTAAACACATAAATCACTTATTCAGGGTATTCTGTACATAGTAACTTACTGTAATTCAATATAACTTATATATTATAGATTATAAGTAAAATGTACATTATTTTGTGTTGTGATCAGTTGTGATGATCTAATTTTAAAGGAAAAGTAACATTTTTTTTTTTACAATTTGAGCCTTATTTTGGTAATAAGACAAGTTGTTTTACTCACCCATTGCACTTTGGTGTCATATGCAGTACTTCCAGAGATGTTTTAGATTTGCGGTTAGCCTAGCGCGACTTCTAGCCATAGCTCGGGGCATATAATATATTCCCCGAGCATGTAATATGCCCCGTGCGGGCTCCAAATAACACAAACTTTAACACTTCTCAAATCATAGAAGCTCGATGTCTTAGTCTACGATTTCGTTTGAATCAAAAGTGGCCTGTAATCCGAGATTTATCCATAGTTTACAGCTTTGCGTTTCATGTTTGGGTCCTGGGAGCTGAGAGCACACTCCGCACATGCGCACTGGCCTCCTCATCTACTCGAAACTATGGCTAAATCTCGGATTACAGGCCACTTTTGACCACACGAAATCGTAGGCTAAGACATCGAGCTTCTATGATTTGAAAAGTGCTAAAGTTTGTGTTATTTGGAGACCGCAAACAAGTGCACCGAGAACTCACATTATGGAGATCGCAAATCTAAAACATCTCCGGAAGTGCTCCATATGACACCAAAGTGCTATGGGTGAGTAAAACAACTTGTTTTATTACCGAAATAAGGCTCAGATTGTAAAAGACGTTACTTTTCCTTTAACTTAAGACAAGTAACAAATAGCCTGCTCATTGTCACAAAGGGCACTGGAGACAACTGCTCAAAAGACAATCCATCATCACTAACTATTAGTGTTGTCAAAAGTATAAAAAAAAAAAAATCAGATACTAATAGATACTAAAACTAGTACCAAAACTACTAAATACTCACACAAAAGTCACATTCACAGGACAGAAATGAACCTTTCCTGAATAGCTTTAGAATAACAGTTACCTGGCCAGCCAAATGTATCTCTCTGTATTTGTTATACAGCGAGATACCATTTGGACACCCTCGCTCCACCCTCGCTCCCCCGGTTAACAACGGACTCCGCGATTCTGATTCGTTCAAAAGATGGTGACGTCAGTGCACCCGCCTTTGCCCACAACGTCACTCTTAGGCAGCGGAAGTTCCTCCTCAGTTTTGAATCAAGATGGCGCATCGGAGAACTGCACGTCCCTTCCATTCAGCTGTAAAATTGGTCTTAAATGACCTAAAGCACATCGATTCCTTAAAACCACAGCAGCTGACAGCTCTAGAGGCCTTTCTTTTCTTTCTTTTCTTTTGTTTGATTGGTTCACTTCGCTGTCCGTTAACTGTTCTCTGATTGGTTCACTTAGCTGTCTGTCTACGCGCAACGGCAGCACATTCTGGACCAAGCATTACCAGACTCATCCGCTGGTACAGCGATGAGTCATGGATTCTTCCAGGCAAGAATAATAGTATAAATATAAGACAACCTGGACAAATGAGGGAATACACAGATAAGGCCATGTGGTAATATAAAAGAAAGTACTTTTATTTAATGTTAAAAATTATATTTTATTGTCTGAAGGCAACCACACACCACAGGATATTTTCATCTTAAACCATTTTTAAACATGCAACAATAGGCGCACACCACAGACACAGATCAGAGCACTGCACTTCTAGTTTAGATACAAGTCAAAACTGTGTTATTATTATTTGTGAAATGTGGTGCAATACTTCAGATACGTGATTTTAATGCACAGAAGGTTGGCTATAACGTATACCTCGCCGGCTGTCTAACTCAACTGGTAAATCACTTGACTTTCACCCGGGGAACCTGTGTTCAAATCCCCCCTGGCAATAAGCAAGCCAGTGTGGGTCCTTGGACAAGACCCTTCACGGTACTGGCCCCAAGCGCCGGAAAGATGGCTGCCCACTGCTCCTGAAAAGGATGGGTCAAATGTGTGTGTGAGATCAATAAAGGCTTAAAGACCCCATGACATGGTACTTCTTGATGCTTTTATATGGCTCCTTAATGGTTCCCTAATACTGTAAATGAATCCTTCTTCAAAATCAACACTAACAGAAACAGAGATAAGATGAAAAATAGTATTTTTTCTCCCTCAGAACAGGTCATAATGGGCGTTGTTGCTTGAATGCAAATGAGGAGAAAAGAGCTGGCCAATAGTAGAGGGTGGGGGCGTGGCCAAACTCTCCGCTCTCCCTCAGAGCTCTCAGCTGATCCATTTCCGTGTTTTTGCACGGGGGGAGAGATTTGAAGCTTTCCATTGAAAAATAAACACATTTCCACAGAAAATAAAATTAAACCACTGCTGTTCAAAGGACCAGAGGCTCAGATAAAGGACTTCTGAGCCTAGAAACACTCGGACATGCCTCCAGGCAAATAAAAAAACACATTTTGCATTGCCTAGCGCATTCGCAGTCCAAACTCTCTGGGCGTGATTTACAGAGACGCTGAGTTCAGACAGATGGGGGTGGAACTGCATTTGCATTTCTTTCGTCAATAAGGTGCCATGTTCAAAATCGCCCGTTTGAGCTCCGATTTTTTGTAACGCAGAAAAGGATCGCAAATGCTCAGTTTAGACATTTCGCAACTTTTAACCATGGGGGGGCTAAACAGGGTAGGGGAGCTCACAATAACATTCAAAAACCTCAGAAAGTGAAAATTTCATGCCATGGGACCTTTCATCTTAATCACGGGAAGTAGAGTCACTATTGCTAATCTGCACCTTTACCCTGATCCATGCGCTGTGTGGATGTAAGCCAAGAAGAGCTACTCTCGCGTTTTTACTTTTAAAAAAACGCTTCAAACTAAATTAATAGCACTGTTTTGTGGACTGGGTGTCATTATTTGGGGAGTACAGCTTTACAAAGGATGAGAAATAAAGTCACCTCTTTATTTTTGCTGTTTACTGAGTTTGAGTACCAAGTCAGGTTACTTTTCCCAAAGTTGAGGAGAAGCAAAACTCAGTCTAAATTGGGCAAATTTTCCTGTAGTGTGTGGCGGCATTAAGGGTGTTTTTTTTCTCTTTTTTTCTTTTAATTATCATCGTGGTATGGGAATCAGTACTAAATGTCGAATGTATTCCTTAGTACTGAAATCGAGGTTGAAATTTTACTATTGGGACAACACTACTACCTCCAACCTTTGTTTATAATATCCATGACAACTAAAACCTTTATAGGCTAATATTCTACCCACCTGGTGCAATGTTTATTTGGCTATTCCCAGGAACTAGTTTCCTTCCTGTGTTTATTTGTTTTAAGTTGCCATTATGTGACAGAAAGCCTGTTATGTTAAAGCCAAATTCTATTGTGAGGAAACTACCTTTTTTTGGCTGTCATTGAAACTACACCAGCTATGCTAAATTCTGTCCTTAAAACCATAAAAACAAACAAAAAATACCTTAAAAACAAACTCTATTCATTGTTTTGTTTGGGTTTTTTCCCCTTATTTTTACTATTTTGTACATTTAATATGCATACAGAAGACAGCAAATATATGAAGTAAGATATAGTAAGATATATCTGTGTTTTTTATATTATATATTCAACTCCTAAAAGAAGCCATCCTTTGCTTTGTCAAAAAATATTTAGTAAATGATTTTCTTTACTACAAACTCTATTGGCAGTCAATGCAACTATGCCTGATATGTTAAAGGTGCATTGTGTAACAGCTTGTTTCTATGGAGATATCAGATGTTCTGGTGGGAATGTTCCACAGTATGACATTAAACAGCTCTACCTTACATTTATTCAATTACATGTGGTTTTATAGCTCAAAAATACCTAGAAAAACTGACATTCTGACTGTGAGAAGAAAGGTTTAAAGACCATACTATGAAACATTCAAGACAAAGTAACAACATCTCCATGGAGAAAAGCATTTGACGGACCCTCCACCAGAAGAGTGACGCAATGCACCTTTAAGTTCTTGATTTGTCAATTTATGCAACTTACAATGAAAATACAGCGATCACATGCATGGCTATTCCCGAACCACTGTGACTCGGAGCGCCTTCACTGTGGTGTGTCTCAGAAGATTAAAATCATTAGACAAACATAGCCTATATGAAACGTTAATTTCCTTTAATGTCACTATAATTTCCTGTGTAAAATTGACTGTCCACAAGAATAATGTGGTAACTGCTCACTGGGGGCATAGTGGTTTAAGGCATTGCATATATACAGTTATTACCACCTCTGGGTTGTGGGTTTGACTCCCAGCCTCTCCACATTTCATGCTACATTGTTAGTGGGTGACAGTAGCTCAGTTGGTAGAGTGTTTGTCCACTGATCCGAAGTGTGCATACACTGGTGTTTGGACGTGTGTTTTTTTGAGTGCCTTGTAGTTGGAAAAGCATGATATACTTTACCATTAGTGTGTAATCATTTCTACCTGCTCAGACAAACTTTATTGATCCAGAAAGGAAATTATTTGGAAACAGTAGCTTACAGTATATTATAATTATAGAAATGCCAAGAGACTGATGTCAAATAAGGCATAATTATATAAATGTACATGTACAAATAAAATATAGCAATATCCATCCATCCATCTATTTTCTTCCGCTTATCCGGGGCCGGGTCGCGGCAACAGTCTAAGCAGGGACTCCCAGACTTCCTTCACCCTGGACACTTCCTCCAGCTCCTCCGGGGGGACCCCAAGGCGTTCCCAGGCCAGCCGGGAGACATAGTCCCTCCAGCGTGTCCTGGGCCTCCTTCCGGTGGGACATGCCCGGAACACCTCCCGAGGGAGGCGTCCAGGAGGCATCCGAAACAGATGCCCGAGCCACCTCAGCTGGCTCCTGTCAACGTAGAGAAGCAGCGGCTCTACTCCGCTCTAAGGGTGCGCCCAGCCACTCTGTGGAGGAAACTCATTTCCGCCGCTTGTAACCTCGATCTCATCCTTTCAGTCATTACCCAGAGCTCATGACCATAGGTGAGAGTAGGAACGTAGATTGACCGGTAAATTGAGAACTTTGCCTTTTGGCTCAGCTCCCTCTTCACCACAATGGTCTGGTACAATGACTGCATCACTGCCGACACTGCACCGATCCCCATGTCAATCTCACGCTCCATCCTCCCTTCACTCGTGAACAAGACCCTGAGATACTTGAACTCTTCCACTTGAGGCAAGGACCCTCCACCCACCCAGAGAGGGCAAGCCACTTTTTTCCGGTCAAGAACCATGATCTCGGATTTGGAAGAGATGATCCTCATCCCAGCCACTTCACACTCGGCTGCAAACCCCTCCAGTGCACATTGGAGGTCCCGGTTCAATGAAGCCATCAGGACAACAGCCCTTAGCAAAGGGCCCCGAACCCCATACTCCCAGAGCACTCTCCACAGGACCCCACGAGGGACATGGTCGAATGCCTTCTCCAGGTCCACAAAACACATGTGTACTGGTTGGGAGAACTCCCATGCACCTTCGAGCACCTGATGGAGAGTATAGAGCTGGTCCAGTGTTCCCTGGCCGGGACGAAAACCACACTGCTCCTCCTGAATCCGAGGTTCGACTACAGGTTGAATTCTCCTCTCCAGCACCCTGCACGGTACGACCACAGCTACGGGCGGTTGCATCGACAATAGAGGCCGAGAACAAATACCATTCGGACTCTATGTCTCCAGCCTCCCCCGGAATCCGGGAGAAGTTGAAGGTGCCCCTGACAGAGGGATCTGCCAGACGTTCCCAACAGACCTTCACTACGCGCTTGGGCCTGCCAGGTCTTTCCGGCTTCCTCCCCTGCCAGCGGACCCAACTCACAACCAGGTGATGATAGGTAACAGCTCTGCCCCTCTCTTCACCCGAGTGTCCAAGACCGGAGGTCAGATGACACGACAACAAAGTCGATCATCGACCGCCGTCCTAGGGTGTCCTGGTGCCATGTGCACTGATGAACACCCTGTGCTCGAACATGGTGTTCGTTATGGACAAACTGTGGCTAGCACAGAAGTCCAATAACAGAACACTGCTCGGGTTCAGAACAGGTTCCTCCCAATCACCCCTCTCCAGGTGTTACTGTCATTGCCCATGTGGGCGTTGAAGTCCCCCAGGAGAACAACGGAGTCCCCGGTCGGTGCACTGTCCAGTACCCCTCCCAGGCACTCCAAGAAAGCCGGGTACTCTACACTGCAGTTCGACCCATAGGCCGACACAACAATGAGAGACCTGTCCTCGACCCGAAGACGCAGGGACGTGACCCTCTCATTCACCGGGGTGAACTCCAACACACACAGCGGCTGAGCCATGGGGCAATGAGCAGGCCCACACCAGCCCGCCGTCACTCCCCGCGGCCAACGCCAGAGAAATGGAGGGTCCAGCCCCCTTCAAGGAGTTGGGTTCCAGGTGGAGGTGAGGCCGACGATATCTAGTCGGTAACGCTCAACCTCCTGCACGAGCTCAGGCTCCTACCCCCCCAGCGAGGTGACATTCCATGTTCCCAGAGCTAGTCTCCATGTCTGGAGATCTGGTCGCCGAGGCCCCTGCCTTCGGCTGCCGCCCAGATCTCTCTGCACCGGCCCATCATGGATCCTCCTGCGGGTGGTGGGTCCACGGGAGGACGGCCCCACGTCGCTCCTTCAGGCTGAGCCCGGCCGGGCCCCATGGGGGAAGGCCCGGCCACCAAGCGCGTGCACCCACCCCACACCTGGCTCCAGGGTGGGGCCCCGGTAACGCCAATCTGGCGGTCTATTACTCATCATAATGGGCTTGTGAATCGCTCTTGGTCTGACCCGTCCCCCAGGAACTTGTTTGCCTTGGATGACCCTACCAGGAACATAAAGCCCCCGACAACATAGCTCCCGGGATCATTCGGGCACTCAAACCCCTCCACCACGTTAAGGTGGCGGCTCAAGGAGGGGATATAGCAATATAGTCATAAAAATATATCTCAGCACAACTCACCCTGTTACATAAGGATGAGTTGTTGTACATTTGTAGGGAGTATTATAATATGAATGTAGTCCTGTATCTCTGTGTTTGAGTGGAGCTGTAGGAGCCTGTTGGCAAATGAGCTCCTCTGTCCCTCTATAGTCTGGTGCAGTGGGTGAGTTGTTGTACAGTTGTAGGGAGTATTATCTCCTCTGTCCCTCTATGGTCTGGTGCAGTGGGTGAGTTGTTGTACAGTTGTAGGGAGTATTATCTCCTCTGTCCCTCTATGGTCTGGTGCAGTGGGTGAGCAGGAGTGTCCATGATGGAGAGCAGTTTGTCCAGCAGAGGGACAATGGTGCAGGTGCAATGGTGAGATAGCTCTGATGGGAAATCATGTCAGCAGTCAGTCAAGTTGAATCCAGAAACATGTGTTATTTGTATAGACTGTAGTATATAAAAATGGACATATGTAGTTAACCCGCAAGCCGACATGTTCCAAAAAATAAGTGAGTATGGTGGCACTTCTCGTGCCATCGACTCTGGCTCCAATGCTCTTTACACTGAGAAATGGTCACACCTCTTCTGTAACTTTTGCTGTCAGGCTCCTCTTTTTGATCTTAAAATGTCTGTTGGGTTCAGAGGGATGGTCTGCTACAACTGGTCATTAAAAGGAAAGAAGTTAAAGAACCAGATTATTAAATAAGGGTAGGGTTTTTTTTAAGGTTAGGCACAGGGTTTGACTATTACATACAGTACCTGTCAAAACTTTGGACACACCATCTCCTTTAATGTGTTTTTTTCCCTTTTTATATTTCTTTCATTTTATATGCACACAGAAGACATCAAATATATGAAGTGATGTATGTTTTTTTTAATGTTTTATATTCTCCAACTGCAACTTTATTTATGATAACGCACTTGAAAACCCAACACAAGTTCACCAAACTGCTACAGAAATTAAAAACAATAAAACAACATACAAAACCTAATCAAAACAATATAATAAAATATTAGCATTTCAAACTGTGTGTTTTAAGATGATACTTATATTTATTTTTATATTCAAATCCTCAAAGTAGCCACTCTTTTCTTTGTCAAAAAAGATTTAGTAGTGTATATAGTGCGTACTTATGTTATAAAAGTGTCAAATATGGACTACGTTCAAACAAACAAAGGAATATCTTCACAGGTCAGCTTTTATAGTGCAGCCCTTTTAATGTACTGGCATATCATCTCAGTATTTTTATCACTGAGAACAAAAATCAAAAGGGAAACATTTTAGAGTGAATACTGAGAACTAGGCATCTTTAGGATAAACACAGAGGCGTTTTGAATTATTGTTTCAGCTGTAATTGTGAAATGCTGTTGGTTGCATTTCAGGAGATTACAGACTTACCACAATAACGCAAAACACATAAATGTCTTGTGGTCTCTGGGAGTTTTGATTTAATACTTAAAGTGGGCTGTGTCTGAGATGATGAGTGAGCATTAATGTGGTCTAGTCCAGGAAGATTAGAGTTCAGAGCTTAGGATAACTTATGAAATTGAATGTGTGATAGTTTCATGATTTTGTAGGAAAAAACAACAAATAAATGCCATTTTTAAAAGTAATTGGAAACTTGCAGTTTACTCTTTGTACAGCAGTGTTTTCAAAAGCCAAAATATGTTTTACTGCTATGAAAATATGATTTCATCCCTCCTTGATAAATTGCATAGATATTTTATTCATTGATAATACTCTGTAATGTATGATAAAAGGAGAAGTTCAATTTGTCAACTGGACAAAGTTTGTTTGGTTGAAAATGTTTCGCCACTCATCCGAGAGGCTTCGTCAGCTCTGGTTCTTGTGCTGGTTAGACACTGCTTATATCTAGCTGCCGGGAGGCGCGTCCTACACTGAAAAAGCTCTGAAAACGAACCCCCCTAATCTGTCTCTTTGTTTTTCAAATAACTCTGGCGACTAGTTTCGCCCCCCTATTCAACGTCTAACGACCCTCTCCACCCCTCTGCCCTGGCTCGTCTGCCCTAATGTTTCTTTGTCTGTTTTGACTTGGTTTAAGAATTGAATTATAAATGGGAGACAAGTTATGTCTAACTCCCCCATTTCTTCATGAATGGGGATCATTAGTGGGGATCGTTTTCAGAGCTTTTTCAGTGTAGGGAGCTCCTCCCTGCAGCTAGACCGCGGTGGTCTAGACCTCCTCTAGACCTGGTCAGGTCTAGAGGAGGTCTAGACCACCGCGGCTCTTGCATGGCTCTCGCTCACATGCGCTCGTCCTGCGGCAGTCCCCTCCTCGCTGCGGTCCCCTCCTCGCTGCGGTCCCCTCCTCGCTGCGGTCCCCTCCTCGCTGCGGTCCCCTCCTCGCTGCGGTCCCCTCCTCGCTGCGGTCCCCTCCTCGCTGCGGTCCCCTCCTCGCTGCGGTCCCCTCCTCGCTGCTCGCCTCAGCTGTGACTCGTGAGAAACCAGGAAATAGACCCGCATGCGGCGCTTTAATCCACCTGGTCTAGTCCTGGTTTAGTCCTGGTGTAGTCCTGGTTTAGTCCAGGTTTAGTTCTGGTCTAGACCAAGGTCTAAACCTTGGTCTAGACCTGCTGTCAGCTCCGCGCCGGGTCATGTGCGCTATCACACACGTGTCAGAGCGCAGTTTTCTCCCCCCTCCCCCTTCCCCCCACACTTCACTATTAATACATTTTGTTGAAAATCTATGAAAGTTTGAGTGTTTAAACGAGAGACAAATGTGAGAAAAGTTTAAATCCAGTCTGAGAAAAGCGTATAATGTGTGCGGCTGAGTGCGCATTATTTGAATTTTTGAGATTTCACGTTTCGTAACTTGAAATTTTCGTTTGTTGGGTCTTTTGTAAGGTGAGGTACCACTGTAAACTTGAAATTAATATTGTTCAAATGATTTTGGTTGTAACCCACTGAGTTTTTGAGTCTAATCAATAATCAAGGTTAAACATTTGTGAATTCACCTTTTAAATGCTTCATATTAAACTATAATACAATCAATAGGAAATTCTGGCTCTTGTCCCCGTCTAACAGTGTGACGCCATCACATTCTATAACCTGAAAACCACCAATAGTTAACCGAAATACACTGAGAAATCAATCTGGTGTAAAAATTCACTGTTGCATAAATGCTTCCACATCAGTAGCAGTGACTTTGTGCACATGTGTCATTTTAAGGCCTTACAAGATATTAATTAGAGTTAATAGATTTTTTTTATAACCCTGAGATGTATTTGTCTTACTATATTTCTATAGTTTATTTATCTATAGTTATTGTATAGTTTTATATTTGCATTATGCCTTATTGTTCACCAGTCTCTTGCTACTTATTTTTAAAGATCCCATGACATGGTACTTCTTGATGCTTTTATATGGCTCCTTAATGGTTCCCTAATACTGTAAATGAATCCTTCTTCAAAATCAACACTCAGTGCATGAGAAACAGAGATAAGATGAGAAAGAGTCATAAATATCTCTCTCAAACTCTTTATTCTGGGCGTTGTTGCTTGAATGCAAATGAGGAGAAAACAGGTGGCCAATAGTAGAGGGTGGGGGCGTGGCCAAACTCTCCGCTCAGAGCTCAGAGCCGACAGCTGATCCATTTCCTTGTTTTTGCACGGGGGAGAGATTTGAAGCGTTCCATTGAAAAATAAACACATTTCCACAGAAAATAAAATTAAACCACTGCTGTTCAAAGGTCCAGAGGCTCAGATAAAGGACTTCCGAGCCTAGAAACACTCGGACGTGCCTCCAGGCAAATAAAAAAACGCATTTCGCATTGCCTAGCGCATTCGCAGTCCAAACTCTCTGGGCGTAATTTACAGAGACGCTGAGTTCAGACAGACGGGGGTGGAACTGCATTTGCATTTCTTTTTTCGATCTGACGTCAATAAGGTGCCTTGTTCAAACTCGCCCGTTTGAGCTCCGATTTTTTGTAACGCAGAAAAGGATCGCAAATGCTCAGTTTAGACATTTCGCAACTTTTAACCATGGGGGGGGCTAAACAGGGTAGGGGAGCTCACATTAACGTTCAAAAACCTCAGAAAGTGAAAATTTCATGCCATGGGACCTTTAATGTTTTATTACCATTTATCCTTTTTTTGTTATAATATTATAATGTGATGTGTGAGCTACTGTGTCCAAATAATTTCCCTTGTCAATCAATAAAGTTTGTCTAAGTCTAAGATAGAGTAAAAGTTTGACTTTTGCTTGCGGTTGTTCCCAATAGTGTATATTAAACATAACAAAACATATGCAACATCTATTAAAACACAGAAGAAGCAAGAGTTTCAGGGGATAGTATCTTAGTTGGGCGGCAGTAGCTCAGTTGGTAGAGCATATGTCTCGTGATCCAGGGGTTGGCGGTAACCCTATTTCCGCTTTTGGCCTGTTGTGATGTGAGCTGTCCTCCTGTGGACCCACCACCTGCGGAAGGATTCATGGGGGCTGGTGCATTGTGTTCTGCATTGCGACCCAGAAAATGGAAAAGCGGAAGAAAATGAATGAATGAAAGTATCTTAGTCCAGAACAGTCCAGAACAGGTGCTCCTCAAGGACAAGGCTCAAAAGCTAATAGATAGTGAAGATGACCAAGCTTGAAGTAGAAAAAGAGTAGAAAGTAGAGTAAAAAAGTGGTCAGAAAGTCCAAGGCACTCTGTTATAATCAAAGTCCTTTAATAATTACATGGGACAAGCCAATGCATTTATGTAAAATAATAATACATAGTACTTGTATAGCGCTTTTCATGACACTCAAAGACGCTTCACACAGATACAAACACAAACGAACACAAATGAAAGAAAGAAATAAACAACAAAATGATTCTAAACTACAATGTGACCGTTGAATGTGTGAAAGTTGTTCGTGTATCACCCTCCCTTTTTTACACCATCTTCTGAAGCATAAAACTCAAGTTGCTGAACACACACTGGCACTCTTCACTCTTTGCCACCATGAGGGAACTAAAGAGCGGGGCGTTCTGGCGTGCTGTGGCCGCAGAGTTCATTGGTATGCTTCTCTTCATCGTTTTCGGTATTGCTTCAGCCATAGGGAACCCATCCAAAGACTCCCAGGAGGTGAAGGTGTCTCTGGCGTTTGGTTTGGCCATTGCGACCCTGGCTCAGAGCTTGGGGCACGTGAGTGGAGCCCATCTGAACCCAGCGGTCAGTATTGGTCTGCTGGTGAGCTGTCAGATCAGCTTCCTGCGCTTCATCTGTTACACTGTTGCTCAAATGCTTGGGGCGGTGGCAGCCAGTGCCCTCCTCGATGGATTTAGGCCTCGGGCGATTGGACTGGGGGTCAACCAGGTGAGGGGAGGTCGGTTTGAGAATTCTGAGAAATGTTATATGCTACATTACTAGTATATATCTATTTAATTTCATTTTATTTTATTAAATTTCATTTTTATATAGAGTATAGCTAAATATCCATTTATTGTCCATAGGCAGGTGACACAGAAAAAATCCAAATAGCCAATAGTGTTGCCATGGTACCTCAGATTTCATGCAGTATTATGGAGAGACTAGTGAGAGGAGTGCAGAGATTAAACATATTCTCTCTGTTAATTACAGCAAATAATGATATTTAAGAGGAGCTCACCACTCAATAGAATACAAACATTTTTTTACAGCCCTACGAAGTGAGTAAAAATGCACATTTATTTATCTTTATATGATATAGTTTATATCATTCCAAGGTGTTCTGTTATTTTTTTTTTTTTAATTGGGACATTGTAACTAAAGAGCAATGTTTATTTTAAGTAAAAATAACAATAATATAATTCAAATGGTAAATGAGTTTGCTGGTCAGTTTTAAGCAGAACATTTTGTATTCACTTTGACACAAAAATTTCACACGATTTGATGAGCTGAAAATAATGAAGTCAGTTACCTTTTTTGATATTGTCTTATATAAATGAGCAGTGTAAATGTTGCAGCAACAGCAGCTGTAACAGTTTGCTCCAGCAAAACTTGAATTTCCCTCGGAATTAAAAAAAAAAAAGTATCTCTGTCTCTCTCTCATATTATATATACTTTTATACAGGATATAGGATTAAGTACAGGAGAAATGTCATTGCATAACTGTCCAAGAATCACAATAAATTATATACAGACAAAGTTAAAAAGTGTAACCTTGTCCCCATGTTTTTTCCAGTTGGGTGATATATCTCTGGGCCAGGGTTTTGCCATAGAGTTCTTTGCCACTCTGCAGCTGGTTCTGTGCGTCATCGCGGTCACTGATAAGAGACGCTCTGATGTGCAGGGGTCAGCTCCACTTGCCATCGGGCTGTCCGTCACCCTGGGGCACCTAGTCGCGGTAAGGCCCTCCAAACAACGAATAATAATAAATTAAATAAGACCTTTAGGATGGTTAGCTCAACTGGTAAGTCATGGACTTTCCCCCTGGGGGTTGTGGGTTCAAATCCCCCCCGGGCAATGAGCTAACCAGTGTGGGTCCTTGGGCAAGACCCTTCACGGTACTGCCCCCCGGGCGCCGAAAAAGATGGCTGCTCACTGCTCCTGAAAAAAGGATGGGTCAAATGCAGAAGTCAAATTTCTCCCGTGTGTCACTGTGTGTCATTGTGTGTGAGACCAATAAAGGCTTAAGCCTAAGCTTAATTAATTAATTAATTAATTAATTAATTAGGATGCCTGAAACAGTAGTTAGTGAGAGATGTGTATAAACTGTGGCTATGTTCACATGTATACCAAAAATCTGATTATAATCTGATTTCATAATAATAATAATACATCCCTGTAACTCAAAAGTGCTTCACAATAGTGTAGCAGACAAAACAAGCAGTCATTAATGGGGGTTATAGGCTATGAGGAAAAGGTGAGTTTTGACCTGTATTTCAGATTTAAGGTGCAAGTTTTCAGAGAGACCATGACCAGAAAGAAATTAGATAAGTTTGCTGTTTACATGTAATTTTAATAGTCTTATTACTCAAATCAATCTAGAGTGTGCATGTAACCCCCACTCTCTGTTCAGTTACATGGACATACATAGACAGATGTTTTTTTTACATTTATTTGACAATATATAGAGTCAGCATTTTGCAATGTGTATTGGAAAATGTACAGAATAATGGTAATAATAATAAGGTCCCACAGTTGCGTTTTTCAACAACAAATTTTGGTAGCTTAACTTCCATTAAAAGTACACTAACAGTTCGGAAAAGCAAACTAGAGCAAATGCACTGACTTTGAATTGGCTGTTTTTTTAATTGTGATTGGTTGCCATGACAACAGCACTTCCTGAAACTTTAAAAACTCAGCAGAATATAGGCAGTAGCTCAGTTGGTAGAGTGTTTGTCCACTGATCCAAAGGTTGGCGGTTCAAATCCCGCTCTTGACATAAGAAACATCAGTGGTTGAGCGGTCAGATCCACTGACCCACAGGTTGGTTGGTACGATTCCAGCTCCCACAGATGAATGCTGCCGTTGTGTCCTTGGGCAAGACACTTAACCCTCCTCGCCCCCAGTGTCTGCGTACACTGGTGTGTGAATGCCTGTGTGAATGGGTGATTGGTTTCTTGTTGTAAAGCGCTTTGGGTGCCTTGAAGGTGGAAAAGCGCTACATAAAGATGTGACCATTTACCATAAAACACTGAATTTACAGATCTAAAGTATTACTTGTAGTGGACTGTGTATGAACCAAAAAATACTGATTGTCACCATTGCAAGCTTTGGCCTCTGGGAAGTAACACATTGGCTCATGTTTTGAAAATAACGTTCTTATTTGGCTCTATTTTCATACCTCTGCTTAAACAGGAAGTCCCATTTAGAGACTGCTGAGAGCTGCAGATCCTATGTCTGTTTTAGAGTAGTCATAGTTTCCAGTGCCAGCCGTTTTCATCTCATGCTTGGATGCTGTTGAAATGAGCCCATATTACCCCCCTCATCACTTGTGTGGTCTTTACGTGTTGACAGCTGCTAAACCTAGATCAGTTGTCATGCCATGCTAATGCTGATTCTAATGTAATGCTCTGGTATCCTCACAGATCAGTTACACCGGATGTGGCATCAACCCGGCGCGCTCCTTTGGCCCGGCGATCATACGCAACCAAATGAAATACCACTGGGTAATGGAATATTTGTGATGAGATATGAAAGTAAAAGTAATTATACGGGAAAAAAATACAGTTAAATATTGTAATAATGGTGGACTTTAACAATAATTAAGTGAAAGAGTAGGAAAAAGTTTAATGTCTAAACAGCAAAGTCTCCCTTGAGATAGATGGGTTTAATCATTCTTGTGGAACATTCTAGACAAAGTAATAACATCTCCATGGGGACAAGCAGGTGAAGGACCCTCCACCAGAAAAGTTGCACACCTTTAAAAGGTCAAGCTCTAGGTCAGATTTGTGGAGCTGCAAGCCCACTCACAGTAACGACCGATTATGCTTTCCAGAGCAATAAAAACTTCCAAAAAGGAAAATATAGGCTTTTATTTTAGTTAAAAGGTTACACAGTGGTGCTTTATACAAACAGGCTACTCAAAACTGAATTGACAATTTCAGAGTACCGAGCAATAGTTAGTTGATTGAGCAGTTATCCTTTGTATGTTTGGGAAAGGCAATATCTAATGCAGCCTAAAATGAAAAAACTCCTCTTTTCCACCAGATGTAAACCACGATCTCTCGACTTAAAGGTGCATTATTTAACTTTTTGAAGGAAATGTTCCAAAGTATGGCATTACACTTATTTACCTCTATGGCGACAACAGGCGATACCACAGGGCCAGTTACGTGTCAGATTGGTGGAGAGGCAAATCCACTCTGTTCCACTAAGTTTTTAGGTCAATAGAAAAACATGTTATTGAGTACAGTGGTCCCTCACTCTGTTCGCGGCCTCGCTGTTTCGCTGACTTTTTTTTTTAATAGTGTAACTTTTTTTTTTTATATGATAAAAGGAGAAGTTCAATTTGTCAACTGGACAAAGTTTGTTTGGTCGAAAACGTTTCGCCGCTCATCCAAGAGGCTTCGTCAGCTCTGGTTCTTGTGCTGGTTAGACACTGCTTATATCTAGCTGCCGGGAGGCGCTCCCTACACTGAAAAAGCTCTGAAAACGATCCCCACTAATCTGTCCCTTTGTTTTTCAAATTACTCTGGCGACTAGTTTCGCCTCCCTATTCAACGTCTAATGAACGTCGTTAGACACTGCTAGATATAAGCAGTGTCTAACCAGCACAATAACCAGAGCTGACGAAGCCTCTCGGATGAGCGGCGAAACGTTTTCAACCAAACAAACTTTGTCCAGTTGACAAATTGAACTTCTCCTTTTATCATGGTTTCTACCTGGACGACTGAGGGACTTTTCACGTTTTTTTTTATAGTGTAACATTGTGTTCTGCGTCCTGATTGGCTAAGAGACTGTAGATGGGGACTGTAGTGACCAGGACTAGACCAGGACTAGACCAGGACTAAACGTGGACTAAACCAGGTCTAGACCACAACTAAACCAGGTCTAGACCAGGTCTAACCCAGGTCTAAACCTGGACTGGTCCTGGACTAAACCAGGACTGGACCAGGTCTAGACCTGGACTAAACCGGGACTAGACCAGGTCTAAACCAGGATTAAATCACCCCGTGCGGCTCTTTGCTGGTTTCGTGCGGCTCTTGCGGATCTGGATCTCGTGCTCGCAGTCCCGGCCTTGCGCCAGTCGTGCTGTTCTGTCACGGATTTGACCACGCCCACTTCTCCAAGGGGTTGGTGCGCGTCTCGTCCGGATCCAGTGACTCATGTCTCCGCTTCCCTCGCGCGTCTGGCAGGGCTCCCGGCGGAGCCCCCACGCTTCACTATTAATACATTTTGTTGAAAATCTACAAAAGTTTGAGTGTTTAAACGAGAGAGAAATGTGAGAAAACGTTAATTCCAGTGTTTTAAGGCGTTTACAGGCTTACAACATGTATAATAATTGTAAAATATAAAGTTGTCCTACTTCGTGGATTTCACTCATTCCGGGTTATTTCTGGAACCTAACCCCCCACGATAAACGAGGGACCACTGTAAATGCAAAATAAATACATTTAATGTCATACCGGGACATTCCAGGCAATCTATCATTTCCATGGAGACAAGCATGTGGTGGACCCTTTTCCAGAAAAGTTACTAGATCTTTTAAAGATCTAGGCTAAACTAAAAGCAAACTTGTCTATCTACCTTTGCTAAACTGGAATTAAATAGCTATGTTAATTGGATAAAACCAGTATTAAACCTTTCCAGGACGAGCCAAGACATATTACTTTAAAGGTACACAATGTCACTTTTTGGTTCAGGGTCTGTCACCTGTTTTTATGGAGGTGTCACTGTTCTGCCTGGAATGTATCATGTATGTATGATAGTGTAAACAGCTCTTCTTTACATTTATTCAAATATAGGTGGTTTTACAGCTCAAAAATATCTAGAAAAACAGGCATTCTGACTGTGAGTAAAGTCGCCTCTCCGCAGATCTGACCTGTAACTCGGTCTGGTTTGGTCTTCATGAAGATATAAAGGTTTAATACTGTGAAACATTCCAGACAAAGCAATAACAAATGCATTTGATGGACCCTCCACCAGAGAAGTTACAAAATGCAGCTTTGACCTTACTAAATACTAAGGATGCTAACTCCTGTGTCTTTGTGGCAGATTTACTGGCTAGGTCCCATGTGTGGGGGGATCGCAGCGGCCTTTATCTACGACCTGATCCTGGCCCCACGCTCGCCCAGCTTGAGCGAGAGGAGAGATATTCTGCTCCACGGGCCTGACAACGACGTGGATGATCATCTGTTGAGAGAGGGAGAGAGTCCTGGACCCAGCCAGTGGCCTAAGCAATGAGCCTCTAACTGTTTTGCATCCATGGGTTTCAGAATGAAGAAAAAATTGTTGTCACCATACTAAAATTTTAATTTCAAGAATATCCCCAAAAATCCCATACCCCACCCCTCTCTCCATACTCAAAACAAAAAACAAAACAATACATTTTCTCTTTTTCTCTTTTTTTCCCCCTCCAGTTGACAGAATTGAATTTCTCCTCTGCTATGGATCCTACCTGGATGACTGAGGGATTACACAAACATCTTAAATCGTAGTAATTTCTTTTCTATTCCCATGTGGCCTTATATCTGTCTAATAATCCCTCAGTGGTCCTGTGGGTTCCATAGTGGTCCATGGGCGTGTATTAGTCTATGTGCTCTTATACTTGTTCTGATACAGCTCAAGATCATTCTAAAACTGTTCAGGAAAGGTTCATTTCTGTCCTGTGAATGTGCCTTTTTTAGTATTGATTTTCAATACTTTTGACAAGCCTAGTTGCCATAGTGATTAACAATTTATAACCTATTATTATATCTTCTGAATGGGAGTAAGTTTTCCTCAAAGTGTTGCATAAAACAGGAACCTATGTATAGCTGTCTGTTTGTCACCACTAACCACATGTGGGATTCTTTACCAGGGTGGGGTGCAAAAAGTCATTATCATGGTTTTTGTTTTGTTTTTTGCGTTGTAATCAAAAGGTTGAGTCTACTGTCTGCTGTGCTCACGCAGACATTGGATAGCCTTTGTCTGTGTTGTTACAATGGAGAAAGTATTTTTTGTAAGCTGAGATAAACTTTGTACTGTATTATTGGTATGTGGGTTTTTATTTACTTTAGATATTATATTTCTTATTGAGGCTTCCATCTTTCGGCATAAAACTGCAAAGCGTAAAAATATACTGCTAAAATGTCCTCCTTATGTCCAAGTCCAAACTGAACCTATGTTTGAGTCACACAATTTCTTTCATAATTTCCAGAGTTCACCGTAAGGCGCCCGCTATTTATAGTACATTCTCCATTTCCCACAGTAACACAATGCCGTCTATATGAACGTGTGACCTTGACATTGGCGTCCATGTATCACACTTTGTAAACAGTTTGCCCTAAAAAGCAATTGCAGCCCACACATGTTTAACACACAATCCTTTCAATTCTAAAAGCTATGATTAGACAAGATGAAGAGATCACCAACATTTCCTGTTTGGCCCCATCACAACAATGTCCTTTATCCTTTTTACGCGCATAGACCATAGTCACATCCCCTTTAATAGCTCAAAGCACCGCACACCCACAGCTAATCATTAAATAACCCTCAAATGACTTCCAGCGCTAGAAGCTAATCCTGTATCAACACAAAACGCGAGGTCGAAGGGCACGCCGAGAGAAGCATAAGTGGTATTGTTAGCTAAATCAGTGGCAAGATAACGCGAGGTTACGCTTGGATGCACGTACAATTGTAATGGTGGATAATTATTAGCAAAATACCTGGCTCCAACATGTGGTATTTTCACAATGTCCAGTAAAGCGGCCAAATTCATGTCGCTGTGATCTTTGTGGAACGTCCAGAGGGGAAATGTGATGCATGGAATTTTACTATGACGGATATACCTCATGGGGCGTATATTATACAGTAGCATAAAGGGCATTAAAGGTCTGATATTATGCAGAGTTGACTCTGATGAGCTTTAAGTCATGTTATAATGCATGTTATAATCCTCCTCTAAAATCCTCCTTGTGTTTTGTTTCACTGTCAACACGTTTTATTAGTCTGTCTACATCTCCAAAGCTCAAAATGCTCTGTTCCACCTTGTGATGACCTGAAGCGGTAGGTTTAAAGTTAATAACTCCTTTTACCTTTTGCTCAGTAGAGATTGGAAATTCCAGGGTTAAAATTATCACAGTGATTCTAGTGAAAGTGTACGGAGTCTAAAAACACAGTGGAGCATGTCATGTATCACCAGAAGGCATCACAAAGTGGAGTGTTTTCAGTTTGAGAAGAACTCAGCCTAAATATGCAGAGTTTGTGTGTTAGATCCCATGACATGGTACTTCTTGATGCTTTTATATGGTGCCTTAATGGCTCCCCAACACTGTAAATGAATCCCTCTTCAAAATCAAGACTCAGTGCATGAGAAAGCCTCGTGAACACAGCCAGAGCCAAAAACATCCCTCTCAAACACTCCATTGTGGGCGTTGTTGCTTGGGACAGAGACAGGCAGCGGGCAGGCCGTGGCCAAACTCTCCGCTCTTTCCTCTTCAGCGGCGCAATGTGTGCCGGCCCCACTTCCGCGTTTATGCACGGAGGAAGATATGAGACGCTTTCCATTGAAAAATAAACACATTTCCACAGAAAATAAAATTAAACCACTGCTGTTTCAGAGGTTCAGAGGTTCGGAGGCTCGGATAAAGGACATCCAAGCCTGGAAACACTCTCACGTGCCTCCAGGCAAATAAAAAAAAAGCATCTTGCATTGCGTAGCTCGTTTGCGGTCCAAACTCTATGGCCATGAGTTCCAGAGATGGTGGGTAGAATCCAGACGGGGGGTGGACCTGCATTTGCATTTTTTCTTGAATGTGACGTCAGAAACTTCCCACGTTCAGAATCGCCCGTTTGGGCTGTCTTTTTTTCAAACGCGGAAAAGGATCGCAAATGCTCTAGCCATGGGGGAGGGGGGCCTAAACAGGGTAGAGGAGCTCACATTAACGTTCAAAAACATCAGAAAGTGAAAATTTCATGCCATGGGACCTTTAAACATGTGAATGAAACACAGCACAACTCCAGGTTTTTGACGAGGAACATTAGAACATAGATCAAAAATAGTGCAATATGGGCCCTTTAACTTGGCAATACTAAATAAAAATCAAATACAGGCCCTTTAATACTCTATGAAACCATAATATTCTAGGTCAGTGTTTCTCAAACTGTGGTACATGTACGCAGGCTGCCTCTGGAGGCCCACTGCAGTTTGAGTTTTATTTTATTTAGAGGGCTATTTACTATTGTTTTGGGCTTTTTTGTGTTAATTCTTATTTAGAATGACCTTATTAATACTTTCCAGCTGATGTCATCAATATTCCATGGGGGTGTGATGCTAACTGAAGCCACTGCTCTGTCTGAGGCTGTGTTTCTTAAATTTGACTCTGATCTTTATTTTAACACAGTGTGACAAGAAAGTAGCGATTTAGCTGGAACTATAACAGATAATCTGATTACTGCTGCTAAACAAGTCCCCCTTAAATAAAATTACAGTCACAAGGCAGCTCGCATTAGCCAACAGTTTTTCAGTTAGTCGCTCACTTTTTTGTTGAAAATCAAACTCCTGAGGAGGACCATGAAGACTGACATTGATCACAGGCTCCTGGAAATGTGCTGTTTAAACCCATCTTTCCCAGACAATCTTAAAACTTTTTGGTAGTTAGTTAATGCAAATGTGTGCATTGTGTCACCATGGTAACTGCTGAACATTCCACCAAAGAGATACATGTAGAACACCTCCAGCATGATGTCACCGCAAAGTATCAATACATGGTTTAGTCTCATTTTAGACCTGTCTTAGATCTGGTGATACTCGGAAAGCCAAATACAGTGGTACCTCACCTTACGAAATTAATTTGTTCCAGAAGTGGTTTCGTAACGTGAATTTTTCGTAAGTTGAGTAGCTATTTCAATGGAAAAGGCCTGATTCGTTCCAAGTTTTTTTTTTTTTTATAGTGTAACATTTTTTTATAGTGTAACACTGTGTCCTGCGTAGAGACTGTAGACCCAGGACTAAGGTAATTTTCACACATGCCTTGTTTGGTTCGTTTAAAACAAACCAGAGTTCGTTTTTTCCTTTGATTCGGACCTTTTGGGCTGGTGCGGTTCGTTTGAGGTGAGAATGCAGACCGGACTCGATCCGACACAAGTTGGCTTTTTGTACTTAACGAGCTCCCGTCGTATGTCGAGCATTATGGGAAACCGAGGCTGATGAAACTAAACGAAACGAAATGAAACTTACAAGGCTTACTTACGTTTTGTGTGAAGAGCAAGAGTCAGAACTTTATGCGCACACATGAGTGCTGTTCTCCGGAGCCGTCTTGCCCTGTGTCTTCATCGTTTAGAAATTGATTGTAAAATAGTCACGATGCTGCTCAAACATTTGTGAGAACTGTAAAAACTGAGCAAACCATATCGCTAAGGCTAGATTGAAAACAGCAACACCATGATTCTCCTCCTTCCGGGTTTGGACACGGCGTTTTGACACGTCCAATGGCTGAGCGACCTCACCACACGTGGTTTTGTTTATAGCAGTGTGAAAGCGAACCGCACCAAAAAAAAAAAAAAAAAAAAAAAACAATTGGTCCGGACCAAAGCAAGTGAACTATCGGACTTTCCTGGTGTGAAAACGACCTAAACGTGGACTATACCAGGTCTAGACCAAGGTCTAAACCTGGACTGGACCAGGACTGGACCAGGACTAAACCTGGACTAAACCAGGTGGATTAAAGCGCCGCGTGCGGGTCTATTTCCTGGTTTCGTTTCGAGTCACGGCTGAGGCGAGCAGCGAGGAGGGGATGTGCCTCGGGACCGCATGCAGTCTGAGCGCATGAACGAACGCATGCAAGAGCTGCGGTGGTCTAATCCTGGTTTAGACCTGGTCCAGACCTGGTTTAGACCTGGTTTAGACCTGGCACGGTTTGAGCACGGGTCTCGTGCTCGCGCCCCGCGCTGCTTGCCTGGAAGAATCCATGACTCATCGCTGTACCAGCAAGTGAGTCTGGTAACGTTTGATCCACAGAATGCGCTGCGGTTGCGCGTAGACAGACAGCTAAGTGAACCAATCAGAGATTGCGCCATCTTGATTCAAAACTGAGGCGGAACTTCCGCTGCCTAAGAGTGACTTTGCGGGCAAAGGCGGGTGCACTGACGTCACCATCTTTGAACGAATCAGAATCGCGGAGTCGGTTTGGAACCGGAGGAGCGAGAGTGGATGGAGAGTGTCCAAATGGTATCGCGGTTTATAGGAAATACAGAGAGATATCATTTGGCTGGCCAGGTAACCGCGCTGCGCTATCACACACGTGTCCGCGCGCACACACACACCGCCCTCCCCCTTCCCCCCACGCTTCACTATTAATACATTTTGTTGAAAATCTATGAAAGTTTGAGTGTTTAAACAAGAGACAAATGTGAGAAAAGTTTAAATCCAGTCTGAGAAAAGCGTATAATGTGTGTGGCTGAGCGCGCATTATTTGAATTTTTGAGATTTCGCATTTCGTAACTTGAATTTTCTTTCGTATCTAGAGACCAAAATTTAACGTGAAGGTGTTTTGTAACTTGAAATTTTCGTTTGTTGGGTCTTTCGTAAGGTGAGGTACCACTGTATTATCATAAATTGTACTTTTATACTATCTTGCTTGTGAGTCCTCCTGAATCATTTTAATGCCAAGTGAAGCTGCCAAGTCCAACACCAAAAGAAGTGTGCGATTTGATGGAAGATGAACACAATCTCAGCTAATCTGATCGATGCCCCATTAACATTTAGGAAAGCCTACACTCACTATATAACAGTTACTATACAGTATAAATATGAGCAGGAACTTACACAAATGGACTGGAGAATGTATGGCAACATCTTAAGGGCTTACGTGCTTATGACAGATCGGTTTACTCTTCTTACTAAAACACTCTGAAGATCATTATAAGATTTCTGCTAAAAAATGTACTTTTTTCCCCCAGAATTGCCATTTTTTAGGTTTCAAATTTTACTTCTTGGTTGGAAATCGTGACATGACACTAGGGAATTCCATAACTGTAGTACACTGGACCAAAACTCCTCTAATGTGCACAGATTATTATTTGACAAATACAAAAATAAGAAAACACCTCTATTTTGTGTAAATTGTGTGGAACTTTTGGATAGAATTCTCCGTGGTGTATGACCTTTCTACTTCCTGTAATTTTCAACACATTTTTTAAAGGTACAGTGTGTAGGATTCGTGGCGCATAGGTGGATAGTGGCTATTGCACTTCCTGTTTTAGCTACGGCAGACCTTGAGGGTCACCCAGGCGCGCCGTAACGCGGACAGCTCGCGTACCCGCGCACGAACCGTGCGCCGCTACTGTATAAATAAAACGCGGTTCCGTTCACTGTTTGTTTGTTTTTTCGCATGAAAGCACACATTCCCGATCGTGTACCATGACAATCTACACATCAAATGAAACCTTACAGTCTCATCTTTTTGACTATGCAATTCATTTCCCGGCACAACAATCACTCCCCGAGCACATGGGGCTTTTATACGGAAAAGCTCTTCTCACAAAACAAGGTTTGTGATAAAAGGAGAAATTCAATTTGTCAACTGGACAAAGTTTGTTTGGTCGAAAACGTTTCGCCGCTCATCCAAGCAGTTGACAAATTGAATTTCTCCTTTTATCATGGATTCTACCTGGACGACTGAGGGACTCTTCTCACAAAACGAGGTTTGTTACTTTGCTTTCCTTTGAAGGCTCTGGACAGGTCAAACTCTGTATTTCACCATAAGCTTGGTCTTAATCTGTCCGTAAGGATCCAGCGAATAAAATCCATTAAAACAATTTAGTCCAAAACACGTGTTAGATCCATTACGACGTCTGATCCGGCAACATGCTTGTCGTTGTTTACCCAAAACCACGAGCCTTGCCGAAGGCGAAGGTGGAGCCCAAATGTCCTTCTGCGGCTCTCGTATTCAAAATGGCTGCCTCTGCATGGGGAAGATCCCCCTTTTATGTGACTATATCTAAGTCCAAAAGAATACTTTGATTTCATGATGGAAGTGAAAAGGCTTGGAAAACACTGTATTTTTGAATGGGTATCTTCAATTTCAGTAATTAACGTGTAAAAATCTTACACACTGTCCCTTTAGGTTTTCTTCACCAAAAACCTGTCGTACACACATTAGTGTAGACAAACAGTATTGATCCACAAGGGAAATTCAATGGACACAGTAGTTCATGTTACATTGGCTGTGGTTACATGTGCATAAAAATTATAAGAATATTTAAATCACATGTAAACAGAAAAAATCATCAGATTCCTTTCTGATCATGGTCCCTCTACCAGTGTTGTATAAAGTACTGGAAAATCAAACTCAAGTAAAAGTATAGGTACCCCTCCCAAAAATGACTTTGGTAAAAGTCGAAGTCACTGACTGAAATGTTACTTGAGTAAAAGTCTTAAAGTATCTGGAACTTCTTGTACTTAAGTATGACAAGTAATGTAAAAATAAATGTACTCAAGTAATGTAATTAAAAGTACAAGTAAAAGTATCAAGCAAAGGCAGTCTGAATTTAATATTTTTTAATGTTCGCCCCCCCTAAACCTTTGTTTTTGTGTTGAGTGTTTTTGTTTTTTGTTTTGGAGGAAGAGGGTTTTTTGCAATTGGGCCCTTAATTCTACTGTAAAACACCATGTTCGGCTCACCCATGGTAGTTTTGTGTCATATGGAGCACTGTCGAAGATATTGGGTTTGGTGATATCCATGAAACGCCGTCCTATGAGCAAGTAAATGCAGGCACAAAATACGTTATTTGTAATTTAATAATTATGGTACAGTAGCACTAATGATGTGTAGTGAATGTTCTTGTTTTAAAACATCTGGGTTGTGTGGGGATGTTGATTGATTAAACGAGCTGCATGAAACCAACAGGTGTAGGCTGATTGTCATGCGCAAGTAGTGAACAAGCCCAGGCACGTCCTGACTTCCTTGCAGTCAGTAGAGGTTTTTTTTGTAACGAGTAACTAAACGGCACATTGAAAATGTATCGGAGTAAAAGTATGCACTCAAGTAAAGTACAAAGTCTCCCAAAATGTACTTAAGTACAGTAGTGAAGTATTATTACTTTGTTACTATACAACACTGCCCTCTAATTATTTATATTAGATTTTGCAGTGTTCATGTCACTTAAATCATGTTAAAGGTCCAGAAATCAGATAATAATAAGATTTTGTTGTGCATTTAAATAAACCCAAATGCCACTTTGTAGCTGATGTCATCAGCAGTCCCTGAGGGTGTGATGCTAACTGTCGCACTGCTTTGTCTGAAGCTCTGTTAGACTTTTAATCTGAAATTTATTTTAACATAATCTGATCAGAAAGCGCTGACAACAGATGAGACTATTTGATTTTGAAACTAGGGTGACCAGATTTTCATCGAAAACTAGGACACCCCCAGTTTGTGGTGGTTGGTAATAATAAAATTGTGAAACAAGTGCGTAATTAAGGATAATTGTTCTGCACTCATTCATGACTAACATGTGAGCCAATATAGTCACGTTTTCTTTGTGTTTTGGTCAGTTTTAAGAAGCTTTTCTGTACCTTACCTAAACAAATGACAATGTATGCCACTCTTTACTGTCAGCCGGTATCAAATTGGTCAAATTAGGGACATCTATGACATTTCTTGTATAAAACTGGGACAAATCACTGGTTTTAGATAAATCTGCTCTCAAAACTGGAACTGTCCTGGGTAAATAGGGATGTCTGGTCACCCTAACCCTAACCTAACACTTGTATTGTTCACACGCTCCTGAAAATGTCTTGTTTAAATCACTTTTGTGTTTTTTCTTGAGTTTTCAATCTTATAACTCATTTCACCATAGAGATCCATGTAATATACCCACAGCGTGATGTCACTGCAATGTATCAATATAATAACAAAGAAAAAAAAAAGATATAATCTAACCTAGCATCTCTTACAAGATCAGAAAGAAAGAAAGAAAATAAGAAAGAAAGAAAGAAAGAAAGCCTAGTCCTGGGAAATGTTATTGCTTTGCTTGTAATGTTCCACAGTATGGCATTATACTCTTTTTATCTTTATCTTGCTTTTTTCAATTGCAGATGTTTTTCTGGATAGAATATACCAAGAAAAGCATTCATACATTCAAGTGGGTTCATTTTGTCACAGATAGGACTTGTAACTTGGTCTGGTGGAGTCACATGCTTGTCTCCATGGAGATGGATAAGCTTAAAGCCCCAGTGTGTAGGATTCGTGGCGCATAGGTGGATGGTGCTATTGCACTTTCTGTTTTAGCTACGGCAGACCTCGAGGGTCACCCGCGCACGAGCCGCGCGCCGCTACTGTATAAATAAAACGCGGTCCCGTTTTTTTTTTTTTTTTTTTTTTTCTCATGAAAACACATTCCCGATCATGTACCATGACACTCTACACATCAAATGTACATCAAACAGTCTCCTCTTTTTGAATATGCAATTTATTTCCCTGCACAACAATCACTCCCCGAGCACATGGGGCTTTTATACGGAAAAGCACAAAACGAGGTTAGCTTACCTTAGAATGCTTTGCACAGGTCAAACTCTGTATTTCACCATAAACTTGCTCTCAATTTGTCCGTAAGGATCCAGCAAATAAAATCCAGTAAAACAATTTAGTCCAAAACACGTGTTAGATCCATTACGACGTCTGATCCGGCAGCATGCTTGTGTTGTTTATATGACTATATCTAAGTCCAAAAGAATACTTTGATTTCATGATGGAAGTGAAAAGGCTTGGAAAACAATGTATTTTTGAATGGGTATCTTCAATTTCAGTAATTAACGGGTACAAATCTTACACACTGTCCCTTTAAACATGTGTGATTGAAACAAAACACAACTCCGGGTATGTTTTTGATGAGGAAACAACATTATAACATAGATCCGAAAATAGCGTATATCTATGGATTTCGTTGCATTTCAGTCCACGTTTAGCTCTTGATTAGCTCTGATAAAGTCTAGGTTTAGATCTGTCTGTACTCGGAAACCCAAATATTGTCTTAGGTTGTGTGAAAAGTTTAAAGGAAAAGTAACGTTTTTTTACAATCTGAGCCTTCTTTCGGCAATAAAACAAGTAGTTTTACTCACCCATAGCAGTTTGGTGTCAATTGGAGCAGTATCGCAGAACTTATGTTGTAGCCGTTCTGTTCTACTAATGATCCCGTATCCGTTAGCGTGAGTGCTCGGGGCATTACTTTGCGGTGTCCAAATAACACAAACTTTAGCACTTTTCAAATCACAGAAGATCGCTGTGTCAGGGTAGACTTTTAGTGGATTCCAAAACGGCCTGAAACCCGATATCCAACTATAGTTTAATTTGATGACGTCATCAGAGAGGACAGTGCGCATGCGTGAACTCAGCTGTTTTGTAAACACCGCTAGTCCGAAAGAAGCTAACACCGCTCTGAACTTTACTTTTCTGTTGCGATATCGGGTTTCAGGCCGTTTTGGAATCTACTAAAAGTCTACCCTGACACAGCGATCTTCTGTGATTTGAAAAGTGCTAAAGTTTGTGTTATTTGGAGACCGCAAATCAGTGCCCCGAGCACTCACGCTAACGGATACGGGATCATTAGTAGAACAGAACGGCTACAACATAAGTTCTGCGATACTGCTCCAATTGACACCAAACTGCTATGGGTGAGTAAAACTACTTGTTTTATTGCCGAAAGAAGGCTCAGATTGTAAAAAAAAAAAAACGTTACTTTTCCTTTAAGAACCACTGATCCAAGCCAAATAACAATTACGGAAATCTAGGGGTCTGTCAGGTTCTTCAGAGGAGTCAGGTTAATGCTGTGATGGGAACATTTAGGGAAGTTTGGGCGATAAAAAAATCCAGAAGTGCTTCTAACCTTTGCTGTAACCTCCCCTCTGTGCTTTGACTGATGGGTGGCTCTTATCTGGACTGCTCACTCCCTCTTTTCAACAGTACATCTGGGTTTTTTTTTTTGGATCAGATACAACAAAGAGTGTCAAAGGACAGAGGGGTGCACTTAGACAGCCAATGTAACCACGATATCAAGGCTTGAGTGAAGGTGCTCGTGGTTATTTGTGAGGTATCTTTGTACAAAAAAAAAAAGAAAAAAAAGAAGTTGTGTTGAGTTTTTTATGTTGTTGTAGACTTTAGACCTAGAAAATCCAAACCAAAATCTGGGTTAGTAGTTGAATTAACCATTGTTTAAGTGTTTAAAGGTGCACTGGAAGGGGCCTGTTCCCTGCTTGTCTCCATAGCGATGTAATTGCTTTGCTTGGAATGTTCCACAGTATGCCATTAAACAATCTCTTGTATTCATTCAATTACAGAAATTTGATTACAATACTGCTTTTGATTGTGTGCAGACAGATCTATAACTCTGCGACCTGTGCCTCGTGGCATCAGGTGGAAAATAAGTCAAGTACTGCATCCAGACAAAGCAGTGTCATCTCCATGGAGATTATTGGTATTTCTCTAGTTTCTAGTTTCTCATGTTCCTTTTTCCTGATGCAATGTCCACCACCACAGCTCTGTTCTGTTGCTTATGCACCACAACTATACACCATCACCATTCTGTATCTGGAAGTCCCACAGGATCTTGGCTCGGTCATTCTCCACAACCTTCAGAGGTGTTTCTCACCTTGAGGTCTTCAGCCCATACACTGCACAGATGTTTCTGTACACTATGCCCGCCACTTGGTTGTGTCGTTGCATGTATGCTTTCCCTGCCAGCATCTTACACCCTGCAGTTATGTGCTGGACTGTCTCAGGAGCCTCTTTGCACAGCCTACACCTTGGGTCTTGTCTGGTGTGGTAGATCTGGGGGCTTCGTACCCAATCTCTGGTTGGGGAGTTGGTGTTAGCTCCCCTCTGACCTGGCGTCCTGGCGTCCTGGCTCCCCCTTGCCATAGCATTTGTGTTGTACCTCGTCAATCACTGGCTTGTCACTGGCTTGCTTATTATTGCCCCTTGGGGGGGATTCGAATCCGGGTCCCCCGTGTCAAAGTCCAGTGACTTACCAGTTGAGCTATCCAGCCGGTGTCGAAAAACGTATATTCTTACTGTGAGCAAACTCTCCTCTCTACAGACCTGACTTGTAACTTGGCCTGAGGGGTATTCCACGAACGTCGCTAAACTTAGCGGCGACTAAGTGCTAAGTCCTCGCCTGACTTAGCCGCAACTTAGACTAAAGCCTGAAGTTGTTCCACTAACGCATTTCAGCTGTGCCTCAGCAGCGCTAAGTTCAGTCAGGCCTAAGCAGGCCGGGCTTAGACGCGTGCACGGGGAAGGTAAGAAGCCCTGAACAAGCGACTGTCGAAAACGCGATCATGTTGAAGATTCGAGCCGATTATTTCGGCTCATCAGAACAGAAGTTGCTTTTGGAACTCTACAACGCACTTGCAATAACCAAGGCAAGAGACATGGCGTGGCAGAAGATCGCCGAGTGCTTAAATACGTAAGTTAAGTCCTATGACAGTGCTGGAGGTTGAGTTTTTTAAGTATGTTTTTCACCATTGATGTCAACACTAATCTGTGGCGCAGGGGAAAAGTTACGGTCTGGCGTGCGGGAGATGTGAGTTTGATTCTCATGGTGGGCAGTTGATATCATAAATATTATATATTTGTAGAGCAGTCTTGTCAGTTGTAATTTATTTTTACTGTGTAAAAGTATTTGTTCCAACTAATACGTTAAACTGTGTTATCTTGTCTTTGAGCAGGAATAATGTGAAGAGGAGTGTTTTGCAGGTAAAGACAAAGCATAAAAACATTTTGCAGAGAGGTAAGTAGGCTAATATTAATATTATTATTCAGTGAAATTAGTAATACTGTTGAAATGGTACCTTAATTTAATTTAAAATGAACAGTAGCTACCAAGCCACAGGAGGTGGGAGTCCCCCTCAAAACCTTTCACCTGCAGAGGAGCTGACACTGGCCCTAAACCGGGGTCGCCCACTGGTGGAGGTAATTGAAGGAGGGACCCCATCAAAGATCCTTCCTGCGAGTTCTTGTGAAGAGTATATTCAAGGTATTCTCTAGGCTAATGCTTGCCTCAGCTGTGATCCAAGCATTTGTGTATTTTAATAGTACGTTTGTGTTCTAGTTACTGAAGATGGCGTACACTTGCCTGACCCTCAGCAGTCCTCCAGCAGTGCCTTGCCTGACCCTCAGCAGTCCTCCAGCAGTGCCTTGCCTGACCCTCAGCAGTCCTCCAGCAGTGCCTTGCCTGACCCTCAGCAGTCCTCCAGCAGTGGCCTCACACCAGAATGTCATACCTAATGTCTTTTATTGTCTTATGCCTATTGATGGAAATTGATAAATAGGATTTCATTAAAAAAGACTTACACAGCATCTCTGAAGAAAATTTGTTGAATCATTGAAATGTTGCATCATGGAGTGTGCCTGTTATTTAGCTACATTTTGTTTTAAAAGTAAAGGTTTACCTTTAACTGTATTCTTTGATAGAGATGTCACATAAAATATAAAGTGTCAATGTCGTCAAGTGAGAGTGATGTTAGGCCCAACTGATATCATTTATGTGATGATAACAATAATTGTAGGTTAAATTCATTTCCTTTTCTGTAATATGTTGCAAATATAAATTTGTGAAAATTTAACTCAAATTTGACTTGGGCATCAATAAGTCAATAGCGGGAATCGAACCCGGGTCGCACATATGAAAGACACAAGACATAACCACTGGAATTCTTCTATATGTTAATGTCGTAAAGACAGCGGTTCAAAAAGCATATTTTTAAATTACCGGAGATTTGTCAAGAACCAAGAACGTAAGGTAATTTGTTTTTTTGCTGATATTGTTTTCGGACAACACAGATACTCATGCGGGAGATGTGCGGAACTGTTTGTCACTCTGTGACACTCTGTTTACGTCAGGTACGTATTCTCTGCGACACGGCCTGATTAATGCGCATCTTTAGCCTGCCCGGTACAAGACTTTCCGCTAAAACCATGTTGCCCCAGCAACTCAGCGGGGACTAAGTTTAGCGAGCGTCCTGGAGCCAAACTCTCACTAAAACTAGCGCCAACTGTCGAATAAAGCCAGGCTTTGCGCTTAGTCGCTTTCGTGGAATACCCCTCTGGTGGCGTCACCTGTCGTCTCCATGGAGATAAATCAATTTAATGCCATTCTGCGGACCATTCCAGGCAAAATCATAACATTTCCATGGGGACATGGTAGGCAGTAGACCCTCTTCCAATAGAGTTACATTGAGCAAATATTATTATTATTATTATTATTATTATTATTATTATTATTATTATTATTATATATATATTTTTTTTACTACTTTTGTACACCTTTGCTTGGCTATTTTTCTATTTTACACAATTTCATTTTTTTCTCAGCTATTACAAGCTATTACCCCTTGAGTGAAAAAAAAAAAAACTATGATAAATATTTTCCACAAGTACTATGAAACAAGATTAGAAAAACATTATCAAACTAGACCACCTGGGGCTTCAGACCTCACTCTGTAATTGGCTGCTGGACTTCCTCAGTGAGAGGCCACAGGCAGTGCGGGTCGGCAGAAACACCTCAAGCTGCATTAGACTGAGCACAGGAGCCCCCCAGGGCTGTGTGCTCAGTCCGATGCTCTTCACTCTGCTGACCCACGACTGCTCACCAGCGTTCAGCACCAATCACATAGTGAAGTTTGCGGACGATACGACTGTGGTGGGTCTCATCTCTAATAACGATGAGACAAACTACAGGAGTGAGGTGAGCCTTCTGACCCAGTGGTGCAGCAATAACAATCTCCTTCTTAATGTTGAAAAGACCAAGGAGATTGTTATTGACTTCCGGAGAGGCCCCACCCAGCACCCCCCACTGTCCATCAATGGTGCTGCTGTAGAGAGGGTGAGCAGCACCAAATTCCTGGGGGTGCACATCAGTGAGGACCTCTCCTGGACAGTGAATACTGTATCACTGGCAAAGAGGGCTCAGAAGCGCCTCTATTTCCTCCGCAAACTGAGGAGAGCTGGAGCCCCTCCACCCATTATGACCACCTTCTACCGAGGCACCATTGAGAGCGTCCTGACCAGCTGCATCACTGTGTGGTACGGGAGCTGCACTGAACAGAACAGGAAAGCCCTGCAGCGCATAGTGAATGCAGCTGGGAGAATCGCTGGTGTGTCTCTCCCCTCCCTCCTAGACATTTTTAACACCCGGCTCACCCGCAGAGCGTCCAGCATTGTGGGTGACCCGAGCCACCCCACACATAGCCTGTTCAGCCTCCTGCCCTCGGGGAGAAGGTACCGGAGTCTCCGGGCCCACTCCACCAGGCTTTCAAACAGCTTCATCCACCAGGCTGTCAGGAGGCTGAACTCACACCTGAACTCACACCCGAACTCCCACCTTACCCATCTCCCACCCCCCACCCCCCATATTGGCATAACCTGTATTCCATAAAAGACATATCACTCTAGACACTTTAAAAAACTGCTGCTAAGGACGACTGTTGCACTGTTGCACATTTACATTTACTACTGGATTTTACTCCTGTTGCACTGTTGTTTACTACTGTTATTGCACACTTACATTTACTACTGGAATTTTTAGTACTGTTGTTTACTCCTGTTATTGATTTTTACCCCCGTTGCACTGTTGTTTACTACTGTTATTGCACATTTACTACTGGAATTTTTAGTACTGTTGTTTACTCCTGTTGCACTAGAATTACTACTGTTGCACACTTATTTTTATTTATCTTAACTCCAATGCACATTCTACTGCACATGACCAATTCACTGCTGTATCTTCCATTGCACATTTTGATGCACACTGCACACTTTGGAAATCTGTATATAGTATAGGTTATTTGTTATTTATTATGTTGCACTGTTTTAAGATTTTAGACCGTAGACTTTAGTTTTAACTTAGATCTCTGTCTTAGATAGTTTTTGTTGTGTTTTGTCTTTATATTGTATTCTGTACACTGTCTTTTTGCACTACCTGACCAGAGAGAAACAAAATTTCGATTCACTGTATGTTGAACACATATGGCAGAATTGACAATAAAGCTGACTTTGAACTTGAACTTTGAAGAACTATGTACTTTTAAAGCATATGAAAAAGTTCCACTACTTTTATATCACTGATGTTACTGCTACCTATCCCACTGAAACCATTAACATGTTTTGTAATAGTTTTATTGTTATTTTCCACCCGCCCGATTTCAAAACCAAACTCATGTGATTACTTTTTAGAGTCCTTTTAATGGCACAGATCATGATAGGAATTTTTACAATCTTTTCTGTCCTTGTTGTCTTATTAACTGACATTTCAGGGACTGTTTGTTCAGAGGAGGCCGTTCTTGGACTCTTGCAGACTTTGAGAGCAGGTTTTTATGAGCCCCACATTGACAGTTATCTCCTCTTAAAGCTGTTATGCTGATGTCTGAGAAAACATAGTAAAACTGTGAAAATATGGGTCAGGAGTGTCACGTCCGAAGAGCTGAGAGGGCAATTTACACCAGACAGTGAAAAGAAAGAAGAGAATGAAGAAAGCTTAAAGTTCTATAGATGGTTTGAGTGAATAAAAAGCATATGTGATTAAAAGATGTCATAAAAAGTAAATTAAGTGATTTTTTTAAGGTTATGGTGACAGTGTAATGTAATGTAACTTTCTTCATGGAGATGTTATTACTTGTTTGAAATGTTACTCAGTATGGCATTAAACAACTATATCAAAATGTATTCAATTAAAGGCATTTTAAAGATTTTTTTAATATGTATATACAAAATTATTCCATATATTCCTATGATAAATAGTCCCAGAAAGCAAAACTATCATTAGTAATGTGATGATTTTCATGGTTGACGAAAGACACAATATGTAACTTCCTGTAGGTGGCACGTCTCTTGCATAATAAATACATTTCATGTCATACTGTGGAAGATTATAGGCAAAAGGATGACATGTCCATGGAAACAAGCCCAGGGAAGCCATTCAGAGCAAATAAAAGTCAGGTTTGTGGAGATGCAAGATGCTTAGCATAAAGAAGCAAGTATTTTTTTTATATTTTTCAGAGCAATAAATCCAACCAAAGTGGGAAAAAAGCTTTTATGTTAGTCTAATTTTGCCTGAAAATGTGCATACAGTGTCTTAGTATTTTTCCTTAAGTTCATAACAGGGTTGGACTTCATAAACCTTAGATATTTCCTCATTGACTGTAATGGGCCAGTGCTTCTAATGTACCTTCTGTCATTGTAGTAACATTCATGCCCTGCAGCAGTAGTTGTATTTTAATCACATGTCCACAGCACACAGGCAAACACAACCCAGGCTATGACGTCCATGTCCTTTTGTTAAGATTATTATCTGAAGCACTGTACAAATGCATGAAAAGGGTGAGTTAAAAGAATAATAATACTAATCATTTATGCACACTTGGGGTGACTGCAAGATTTTATGGGGGATCAGGCACATGCTTATCTTATGGAAATGTCACTGCTTTTTCTGGAATGTTTCTCAATATTGCATTAAACGTATCTGTCTAGCATTTATTCAAGTGCATTTGTTTTATTGATAAGCAATGCTTCGGAAAACATGCATTCTTACTGTGAGCTGAGTCCCTTTTCTTCAGATCTGGCCCGTAACTTGGCCTGGTGGTGTTACCTGCTTGTTCCTGTGGCAAGACATAAGTTTAATATAATACTGTGAAACATTCCAATATAATCACATCTGAATAGAGACAGATGATGGACCCCCACCAGAAAATTTACTTAGAGCACTTTTATTTTAAATAGTAAAGTTAAGAGGAAATGATATTTTTTCTAAACCAGTATTCAGAACTAAACCAAAGGAAAGATGTCACAATCCAAGGAGTCAGTCTATGGAACAATCTTGAGCACGGAATTAAATCATCAACGTCTATTCAAGTTTTCAAGAAAAAAAGAAAAAAAAAGAAAAGTAAAACTAATAAAGATCCTGTTCTGTCGAAAAGTTTGCGATAACATAACATTAACATTTTTCAAATGTTCAAACCGTACAGCTAATGTGTTTATTGTGAAGTTTTAGTCTAGTTTTAGAACGACTGAAAGATTGTGATTTATCGTGTAGTGGTATTGATTGTGGACAACATTGCCATCTTGTGGTCTTACATAGATTTGCATTCTAACGTACGTGACGTACGTAGCAAAGTCTTTTTGTATTTCAGTTTGTAATAATCAATTTTAATATTGTACAAAATTTGGAATGTTTTTGATAAGGACTTTAAAAGGCTTAGTTGATATAGACAATAACGAATACTTCGTTATTCCATTCTAACGCTGTAGTGATGTTATTATTATTTGTGAACAATGACATTAATAAATACTTTTATAACACTTTCCTTTTATTTATTTATTTATTTATTTATTGTTATTTGTCCAGTGTTTACAGTTTGACTCTGGAAACTGTTCCTCCAACCTGGCAACCCACCTTCCCGCTGAAGAGCACTTCCGGTTGCAAAGATGTCGCCCTCCTTGTATAATTTTGTCGAGGCGAAAGACAAATTTGCGGTAATACGTGCTCCGATTGTTGTTCTTTCACACCCCCTTCATACTACATGTACTACACATTCAGACATTTCATAACGCTGAATTAGTCTTACGTTTACGCCTTTAACTGGCGCATATTTCCTGTGGTTTGCTGTTAGCATATGGGAGCTAAATGCTGAAGCTCAGTGTTTTGTGTTTTACAGGCGGCTGCTAAACATGCTCTGACTGCTAAAAGCTGCAAGCACCTAACGAGCACTTTCAACCAGATTAACGGCAAGTAAGTGACATTTATTCAGCGTTAGTTCCTTGTTTTAGTGCAAATACAGCATTTAATCATTGAGACGGCTATATGGACAGCCATTTATTTTCAAGGTTATATAATAATGAGTGCTTTATGTGATACAGTAACTGCTCAATCAATGCACATTAATAAGTTTAACTATATTTGCTTATACTTATTTACCATACTCTTCCATTACCTGCTTGTTAGGCTATATGTACTGCATCAATGTAGAACAGAGTTGTTGAACACATACCAATTTTTTGTCAGGCATGGAAAGATCCAATGTAAAAAAAAATCCTTTATTGCAAATATTTCTAAAAATTTTATATATATATACATTTTTGAAGTCCATGGGTTTCACTTGAATGTGTCCTTTAAGTACAATAGCATGACTGAAATACAGTATGTTTGCTTTGTATATATTTTGCCATCCCATATTCTAATTCTTTCATTTTGCGGTTTGCTTAATATGTTGTTTGTATTTTTCTTTCATCATTTAGTGAAACAGAGAAGAAAACTACCCTGGACCAAGCTCTCCGATGTGTCCTTGGAGACCAGATTGTAAGTTAAAAAAAAAAGTCTACATATATACTGGGACATGTGGTAATTGTTGCATTTTATTTTGATGTTGCCTGTTCGCAGACTGAGCTGAAGACCAATGTGGAGGAATACTTGGCTCTCATTGATCTGAGCATTGATGCAGTGACAGAGGGTAACATTACACTATATAATAATGAAGCAGGGTTTGTTTCTGCAGTCACTGTACATAATTGAATGCCCTTAAAATATTTTTTTACATTATAAGCACTGAGACTGTCACTTCAGTGGCCCTGTGTCAAGGCGCACTATATAACTTTTCTGTCATTGGTTTGTCTGGAATATAATTATATAGTATGTAGGGGTGGGCGATATAGCCTAAAATTTATATCACGGTATAATTTGAACCATAGACGGTAGACGGTATATATCACGGTATACTTTGGTATGTAACAGTATTAACTGTTAACAGTATTAACAGCTTCTTAATGGTCACCAGAGCACATGGAAAAAGCATTCAAGCAGGAAGCTGTTTTTTAAACTATTAAATAACATAAAAGTCAAGAATATTACTACAAGAAAATGTATTGTGCAAAACTGTAATTGTAAAAAACATAAAACAAGTAACTTCACTTTCAAGCAGTATAAAATTTGAACAAGGCAATGTAAATCGAAAATGAAACTGCTTTAACATTGGCGCCGGTGTCAGTGCTGATGCATACCTGCAACTCTTCGTCAAGTTCCTATGACTCGAGTGCTTCCCTGAGTCCCTGGGCAGTCTTCTCCCCTGTATGGTGGTCAGGGAAATACGATGTTTGCAGTACACATGTACTGTTGAAATGGGCCGTACACAGGCATTTGCCGCACAACTTCCAGTCGTCGTCAATAAAGTGGATTGTCAGGCTGATATACGGGTCCATAGTGCGACTCGACCACAAGTCCGTGGTGGTTGCATCGTGTTTTATGTCACGAAGCTCTTTTCCCACTTGATTGCGGACCTCGTCATGCAGTCTGGGCACTTCCACCTGGCTAAAATATTTGCGGTTTGGTACCACGTACCGTTGATCCAGCGTCTTCACCATGCCTAAAGAGCCGCTTCTCTCTACGATTTGGAAAGGCACCGTGTTGTTACACAAGAATATTGCGATGGACTTCGTTATGTCAATCCACCGCTGGCTTTTTTATCATAAGCTATGCCTTTTGAAAATGCCTGGGTGATAGACTGCTGGTGTGTAGTGACAACTTTTTTCCTCTCACTTGAAGACTGGCTTGGCTTTTGAGTGTCACCGCGCATTTGTTGGCTTTCTTCGTACTCGATAACGTGTTTAGCTTTTAGGTGGTAGAACAGATTGCTTGTGTTGCTATGTTTTGCGATCACTGTCGCCCAGCATATTCTGCAGATTGTTTTCCAATTTCCTGTTCAGTATCCGACACCTTGTATCCAAACCATGACCAGATTACAGAAGTTGAGCCGGTCTTTTTCATGAGCTCCTCCTCCTCCATGTGTTCACTGCTCACAGCGATTTTTCCTCCTTCCTTGTTGTGGTGACGCAATGAACTATCGCGATAGGAAGGTATAACCCAAATCTCTACCGTTGGCCAAATTTATACCGCATACCGTTTATACCGTTTATACCTCCCACCCCTAATAGTATGTATATAATTGACTTTGACTTTTTGCTCCAGGTATCTGCTCTGCAACCACCCCCTTCCTCCTGCTCGGCGACGTGCTAGATTGCCTCCCTCTGGATCAATGTGACAAAATCTTCACCTTTGTGGAGGAGAACGTGTCCACCTGGAAATCAGTAAATTTAACACACTGTTGGATTTTTGTACATGCTGTGTTTTACTATATTCTGAATTACACTCAGCATCAAAAATATTTTAAATAATTTGAACTGTATTCCAACTCTGACTCGTCAATATGCCCAGCCCTAGTTGCCTTTCCAATTTAGATTTTTGTTTCAATTTTATTTTGTCAAATACAACAGTTTTTAGTATCAATTTCTTGAACGTGAACAATACAGACTTTCAATCAACTGAAACACAAAAACTATTAAAATTTGCTCCAAACCACATGCTTTTACTGACGCCCCTCCATTAAAAAAACATTAATGAATAGCAGTTAATAGATTCGATTAAAATGTAACTAATTGCACAGCTGTAAAAAAACAAAAACAAATCAGCAACTTTTGTTTGTATTCATTTTAGTTAATATACATTTGATTCACATGTCATGATTTTCTCTTTTCCAGAATACCTTTTACACAGCCGGCAAAAATTACTTGTTAAGAATGTGCAATGGTAAGAAAAGCATTTACTTTAAAAATACAAAAAACACGACTATTACAAAACTATGAAAACATATTGCGATGCATATATATTTTCGTTTATGTTTAGACCTGTTAAGGAGGCTGTCCAAATCTCAGAATACAGTTTTCTGTGGGCGCATCCAGCTCTTTTTAGCTCGTCTTTTCCCTCTGTCCGAAAAATCAGGTAAGTGTCAAATAGATTTTCAATTTCTGAATATATATATATATATAATTTTGTATATGTTATATATATATATGTATATGATATGTATATGTTATATAAATATATAATCTATATATATATATCATAACAGTAATGCTAAATTGTGTGTGTTTGTTTGCTTCAGGTCTGAATCTGCAGAGCCAGTTTAATCTAGAAAATATCACAGTTTTCAACAAAAATGAACAAGAAAGCACCTTTGGCCAAAAGGTAAGCGCCTGCTTTGCACACAGTCGATTAAAATATGTTTACAGGAAAAGTAACGTTTTTACAATCTGGACCTTATTTCGGTGATAAAACAACGCAATTTACTCACCCATTGTACTTTGGTATCATTTGGAGCATTTCCGGAGATTTTGGAGTTTAGCGATATCTGTTTAACGTGAGGTTAGCAGACTGTTCGGGGCAGACTGTTGCAGTCACCAAATAACACAAACTTTATCACTTTTCAAGTGACAAAAGTTCATTGTGTTAGTTTACACGTTCGTTTGAGTCCAAAGTGGCCTGTAATCCGATATTACAGGCTACTGGGGCAGCAGTAGCTCAGTGGTAGAGCGCTTGCCTGGTGATCCAGGGGTTGGCAGTTCGAATCCCGCTCTTGACGGGTGGACCACATGTGATCCAAGCTCCCACAGATGAGCGCTGCCGTTGTGTCCTTGGGCAAGACACTTAACCCCACCTTGCCCCCAGTGTCTGCGGACACTGGTAGCCCCCATGGCAGATACATCGAGGCCCGTTGAGACGTGAGCCACGTGTGGGAGGATTCTCCAGCCGAGGTCCTGACCAAGCCGAAGCAAGAAGATCGTGGAGATGGTCCCCGGGCGCGCCTCGGGTGCAGCCCACTGCTCCTGATGACAGGATGGGTCAAATGCAGAGGACAAATTTCTCTAAGGAGACAATAAAAGGCTTATCTATCTATCTATCTATCGATATCCAGCCATGGTTTTGATTGGATGACATAATCGAGGACAGCGCGCATTCATTCCGCTACTTTGCTTAGAAGACGCTCAGAACTTTTCTGTTGCGAGCGAGACATGGCTGAAGATTCGGACTTCGAGACTGAAGAGGACTTACTTGAGTATGATGGCCGTCCCTATCGTTTTGAGCCTGAGTATACAGATGAGGAGGTATTAGAAAGAATGAAGCGGAGACAGTTTGAGGAGCAGCGCACCAGAGAACAGCCATCGGTATCGCAGTACTTCTCAGAACTGTGCGCTGAATCCGCTGGCCTTCCTTCTTTTCCTTTGCTGGTAAAAAATCGTCCGGACTGAAGTGGGTACTGCAAACACCATGGTCCAAACGTCTTACAGCTTTGCCTTTCATGTTTGGGTCCATTCTCAAAGCAACTAGCCACAGCTTCAATAACTCCGGATTGTGACAAGGAAGCCTGTGAAAACTAAACTTCGTCCACGCTGTCATTTTGTTTTCACAACCGGGAGAAATGCATGTTCGCACCATTTCGGGTTTTCTCAAGCGGAGATGTTTTCTTCTTCTTAATCCTTAGCTTCTTTATGACTGTAACCGAGAGCTGAGAGCGTCGTCTTATCTGCAAATCAGGTGTGAATGCGCACCTGCGCACTGTCCTCGATGATGACGTCATCCAATCGGAACCATGGCTGGATATCGGATTACAGGCCACTTTGGACTCAAACAAACATGTAGACTAACACAGTGAACTTTTGTCATTTGAAAAGTGCTAAAGTTTGTGTTATTTGGTGACTGCAACAGTCTGCCCCGACCACTCACATTAAATGGATATCGCTAAACTCCAAAATCTCTGGAAATGCTCCAAACGACACCAAAGTACAATGCGTGAGTAAATTACGTTTTTTTTTTTAATCACCGAAATAAGGTCCAGATTGTAAAAACGTTACTTTTCCTTTTAAAGATCCCATGACATGGTACTTCTTGATGCTTTTATATGGCGCTTTAATGTTTCCCTAATACTGTAAATGAATCCTTCTTCAAAATCCAGACTCAGTGCTTGAGATAGCCCCATGAACACAGAGTCAAAAATATCTCTCCGAAACACTTTATTCTGGGCGTTGTTGCTTGAATGCAAATGAGGAGGACAGAGACATGCCAGTGCAGTTGGTGGGGTGTGGCCAAACTCTCCACTCTTTCCTTGTTTAGCGGTGCGCTGTCACCCACTTCCGTGTTTTCTTCTTCTTAAGGAAGATATGAGATGCTTTCCATTGAAAAATAAACACATTTCCACAGAAAATAAAATTAAACCACTGCTGTTTCAGAGGTTCGGAGGCTCGGATAAAGGACATCCGAGCCTGGAAACACTCTCACGTGCCTCCAGGCAAATTAAAAAACGCATCTCGCATTGCATAGCTCATTCGCAGTCCAAACTCTCTGGGCGTGGTTTCCAGAGACGGTGGGTGGACATCCAGACGGGGGGTGGAACTACATTTGCATTTTTCCCCCCGAGTGTGACGTCAGAAAGTCCCCTTATTCAGAATCGCCCGTTTGGGCTGTCTTTTTTTCAAACGCGGAAAAGGACCGCATTTGCTCAGTTTACACATTTCGCAACTTTTAGCCATGGGGGGGCCCTAAACAGGGTAGGGGAGCTCACATTAACGTTCAAAAACCTCAGAAAGGGCAAATTTCATGCCATGGGAGCTTTAATCTTGTATTAGTCTGTTGAATACATATAGATAATTACATCAGATACATCTAAACATAGACTACATGCTACATAACACTGAGATTGTCTTTTTATTGTCTCTTTCCAGCACACCGAAGAGAAGGAGGAAGGGATGGATGTAGAAGAAGGAGAGATGGGAGAGGAAGAGGGACCAGCGCCTTGGTAAAATTATTTTTAATTGTTTAACATGTGCTATTTGTCTTCTGGAATTTCTTTAAAAAATCAACACTATATGCTATATTGTGACTGTGCTATCAATTTAATTTAATTCTTTTAAACTAAATAATAAAAAGGTAATAGTCGATCATTTAGAGGGAAAACTGCACATCCATGTATCTTTGGTTAGTTGTCAGCTGCACTCTTTGTTTTGTTAAAAATAAAATACAGTTTTCTAAAAATATTCAAAATACTAGAAATACAAATTTGAGAATCTGGCCCAGAATATTTTTGTGTTATCTGGTTTTAATGTGTGTAATAGTATTTTGTTAAGCATTCCTCTTGAAGCATTCCAAAATTGAAAATGGCAAATCAATAGCATGTGTGTTAAAGGTGCACTATGTAACTTATTGGTTGTCTGTCCGTTACCTGTTTGTTGTCATTGTTCTGCCTGGAATGTTCCACAGTATGACATTAAATAGCTCTACCTTACATTTATTCATTTACAGGTGCTTTTATAGCTCAAAAATACTTAGGAAAACAGGGATTATGTTCTGTGTGGAGTTTGCATGTTCTCTCTGTGTCTGGGTGGGTTTCCTCAGGGCACTCAGGTTTCCCCCATCAACCCAAAACATGCACCAGGTAAAATCCTCCAGCTGAGGAGGACCAAACCGAAGCAAAGAAGATCATGGAGTAATGTGCTGCCCACTGCTCCTAATAACAGGATGGGTTAAATGCAGAGAAGAATTTCTCCTCTGTGAGATCAATAAAGTCACTTCTTCTTCTAATGACTGTGAGTGGGGTCGCCTCTCCACAGATCTGATCTGTAGCTTGGATTGGTTTTGTCTCCATGAAGATAGAAAGTTTTAATGCCATACTGTGAAACATTCCAGACAAGGCAAGAACATCTCCACAGAGAAAAACATTTGACAGACCCTCCACCAGAAAAGTTACACACTGCAATTTTAAATGTATGAATGTTGTTTTTGCACAGCTCCATCCCCATCGACTACACCCTGTACAGAAAGTTTTGGACTCTGCAGGACTTCTTCAGGAACCCCGTGCAGTGTTATGATAAAATGTCTTGGATGATGTTTGTGAAGGTAAGACACAACCTAGAAAAATAATTATTACAAAAAACACCTGTCAAAATAAAAAAAATATGAAAAATTGAAGCATAAACATATCACGATAAAACTATACTATGTAGTAATTATCATAACTACCAATGTGATTTTTATAATGATTTCCTCCTCTCCAGTATTCAGACGACACTCTGGCAGTTTTCAAGAGCTTCAAACTGGATGACATGCAGGCGTCCAAGAAGAAACTGGAGGAGTTGAGGGCCTCTAGTGGAGAACATGTGTACTTTGCCAAATTTCTCACGAGTGAAAAGGTAAAAATGCATTGGGATCATTAAAGGTTCTATATTACACAAAATTGACTTGTGAGCGTTAAGCCATAGTATAATTGTTTCCTTACCTAAACATACCCAGAGTTGTGTTTTGCTTCATTCACACATGTTTGAGCAATCCTTTATTATTAGTCTGTCTAGATCTCCAAAGCTCAAAATGCTCTGTTCCACCTTGTGATGTCATGTAATGATAGTTTTCACATTAACAGCTACCTTTTTTCTTTATTACAGTAGAGATTTGTGATGAGGAAACATTATAACAGAAAATAGCTTAAAAGGTATGAATGGTTACATCAGATGACATTGATTGGTTGAAATGTCAGGTTCTGGCAAATGGTATGATACAAAGAAATTCTATAATTGATTTAGGTTTAGGTAGGTTAGATTTCATTTTGTTAAAATATTATAGCTCTGTAAAAAATACCAGTTTTTCTGATTTGACTACTTATAGGCATGTGTTTGGGCAAAAAGAACATTTTTGTTTGAGTCTAAACTACTGACATTTCCCCCAAATTCCAAATAAAAATATTATCGTTTAGAGCATTTATTTGCAGAAAATGACAAAAGGTTAAAATAATAAAAAAATATACATATTTTCAGACCTCAAACAATGCAAACTTAAAGGTCCCATGGCATGAAATTTTCACTTTCTGAGGTTTTTGAACGTTAATGTGAGCTCCCCTACCCTGTTTAGCCCCCCCCCCCCCATGGCTAAAAGTTGCGAAATGTGTAAACTGAGCATTTGCGATCCTTTTCTGAGTTAGAAAAAAACACAGCTCAAACGGGCGATTCTGAACAAGGAAACTTATTGACGTCACATCGAAAAATGCAGCCCCACCCCCCGTCTGTGTCTACTCAGCGTCTCTGTAAATCACGCCCATAGAGTTTGGACTGCGAAGGAGCTACGCAATGCGAAATGCATTTTTTTATTTTCCCGGAGGCACGTGCGAGTGTTTCTAGGCTCGGAAGTCTTTTATCTGAGCCTCTGGACCTCTGAAACAGCAGTGGTTTAATTTTATTTTCTGTGAAAATGTGTTTTTTTCATTAAAATGCCTCTCTTTTCTTCCTCCGCGCTTAAAGATCCCATGACATGGTACTTCTTGATGCTTTTATATGGCTCCTTAATGGTTCCCTAATACTGTAAATGAATCCTTCTTCAAAATCAACACTCAGTGCATAAGAAACAGAGATAAGATGAGAAAGAGTAAAAAACGCTCTGCTCTTGCTCTGAGCGCTCTCTGATCCATTTCCTTGTTTTTGCGCGGGGGGAGAGATTTGAAGCGTTCCATTGAAAAATAAACGCATTTCCACAGAAAATAAAATTAAACCACTGCTGTTCAAAGGTCCAGAGGCTCAGATAAAGGACTTCCGAGCCTAGAAACACTCGGACGTGCCTCCAGGCAAATAAAAAAACGCATTTCGCATTGCCTAGCGCATTCGCAGTCCAAACTCTCTGGGCGTGATTTACAGAGACGCTGAGTTCAGACAGACGGGGGTGGAACTGCATTTGCATTTCTTTTTTCGATCTGACGTCAATAAGGTGCCTTGTTCAAAATCGCCCGTTTGAGCTCCGATTTTTTTGTAACGCAGAAAAGGATCGCAAATGCTCAGTTTAGACATTTCGCAACTTTTAACCATGGGGGGGGGGGGGGCCTAAACAGCGTAGGGGAGCTCACATTAACGTTCAAAAACCTCAGAAAGTGAACATTTCATGCCATGGGACCTTCAAAACGTGGAAGTGGGGCCAGCACAAGGAAACAAGGAACCAGCGGAACCCCGCTCCTCTAACCTATCTGTGTCCTCATTTGCATTCAACAACAAGGCCCAGAATGAGTTGTTCAGAGAGGGATTTTCTGACTCTGTACATGCGTCTTTCTCATGCACTGAGTGTTGATTTTGGAGCAGGATTCATTTACAGTATTAGGGAACCATTAAGGCACCATATAAAAGCATCAAGAAGTACCATGTCATGGGACCTTTAAGAAGAGTTCAGAAATCAATATTTGGTACAATAACCCTTATTTTTAATCACAGCTTTCATGTGTCTTGACATGCTCTCCACAAGTCTTTCACATTGTTCTTGGGTGACTTTATTCCACTCCTGGTGCAAGAACTGAAGTAGCTCAGCTTTGTGTTTGTGTTGGAATTCAACAGACACTGGAATGGAATGGCTGTAACACATGTAGAGATGCTGATTTCAGAAAAAAATGCAGTAGTCTCTTATTTTTTTCCAGGGCTGTATATCTCTATTTTCTCTCTTTGCTCTTGTGCAGCTCATGGACCTCCAGCTTAGTGACAGTAACTTCAGACGGCACATACTTCTGCAGTACCTCATCCTCTTCCAATACCTCAAAGGACAGGTCAAGTTCAAAAGGTAACACGCTTCTCTCCAAAATCGTTGGAAATGCGTCAAATGCTTTTCTCCATGGAGATGTTATTGCTTTGTCTGGAATGGTTCGCAGTACGGCATTAAACCTTTCTACCTTCATGGACACCAAACCAGACCAAGTTACAGCACAGTAAAAATGCCTATTTTTCTAGGTATTTTTGAGCTATAAAACCACCTGTAATTGATTAAATGTAAGGTAGAGCTGTTTAATGTCATAATGTGGAACATTCCAGGCAGAGCAGTGACATATCCAGATGTCCAACCAAAAAATTACATAATGCATCTTTTAGAAATTGTACTTTATAATATGCTGATGTAGGTTTTATCTGATTACAGCTCCAGTTGTGTTCTCAATGATGACCAGACAACATGGATTGAAGAGACGACCAAATTGGTTTACCAGGTACGTCTAGTTTTCCTTTTTATTTTTCTTTGTATGTTTTCTATAGAGCTCTGGATTACTCCTCATACTCCTCATCTGTTTACCAGTTGTGACCCTGCAAATTATCTGGTTATTCCACAGCTCTTTTGTTTACTTTTTGAAATACAGTAATCCCTCGCTAGACCAGAACTAAACCAGGTCTAGACCAGGTCTAAACCTGGACTGGACCTGGACTAAACCAGAACTGGACCAGGTCTAAACCAGGATTAAATCACTCCGTGCGGCTATTGCGTTCGTTTGTGCGTGTTCGGTTTGTGGCTCGGGCTGAGAGCACGCATACCAAGCGCCGCGGTTCTATCTCGTGCTCGCAGCCCTGGTGTACGCGCGGCCTTGCGCCGGTCACTTTGCTCTGTCACGGATTTGACCACGATGAGGGGTGCACGTGTCGCGCACTTCTTGGTGTGCGTCGCGTCCCATGACGTGGCAGTGCTCCTCGTGCGTCCGGCGGGGCTTCTGGAGCCATGTCTCCCCCCACGGTTCACTATTAATACATTTTTGTTGAAAATCTATGAAAGTTTGAGTGTTTAAACGAGAGAGAAATGTGAGAAAAGGTTAATTCCAGTCTGAGAAAAGCGTATGTGTGTGGTGAGGCATTTACAGCCTTAAAACATGTAGAATAATTGTAAAATATAAAGTTGTCCTATTTCGCGGATTTCTTTTATTGCGGGTTATTTCTGGAACCTAACCCCCGCAAGGGATTACTGTATTATAACAATGTTTTGACTAATATATCTAAGGACATTTTGAACGCTGGTATAAAAATATGACAGATTTGGCTACTAATGTTTGTTGATGTTTGATCTATTGTCCCATGCATCAGTCTTCACTTCTTCTACCAAAATTCTGTTTTTATGTTTTGTTTGCAATTTTCTTTTCCCAATGTATTCATTCTTCTCCTGTGCCTTGAAGCTTCTTAAAGAGATTCCACCAGACGGAGACAAATTTGCCACAATGGTCGAGGTAAAGAAATCCTCCTTTTTACCCAACATTTCTGCTTCTATTTACATAATAAGAATAATGTTTCAAAAAATATGTCAACAGCACATGCTCGATTCAGAAGACAACTGGAACTCGTGGAAAAACGAAGGCTGTCCGAGCTTTGTCAGAGAGAGGTACCACTGCTGTTTATTACACTAACATATAGCAGACAGTATAGTTGTCAAAAGTATTGAAAATCAAAACTAGATACTCATTTGAGCAGGTATTGATACAAAAAAAATCACGTTCACAGGACAGAAATGAACCTTTCCTGAATAACTTTAGAATGATCTTGAGCAGATCAGTACAAGTATAAGAGCACATGGACTAGTGTACGCCCATGGACCACTATGGAACCCACAGGACCACTGAGGGATCACACACATATAAGGCTTTCTAATATAAAAGAAAGTACTATGATTTAATGTTGAAAGTGACATTCTATTGTTTAAAGAATGTTTGTTTTTAAAGGGATATGCCACCCCAGGTCAAACTTGGGCATCTCCAAATAAATGTGCAAATCAACACAGAGAGCTTGACTTGGTCATTTTGGGTGGGAACTATTTTTCAGTGCGGAAAAACACAGACGAAGCACACACCACGCTGCGTAACAGGGGAACTCCCTTCCTGGTGCGTAACAGGAATTCCCCTGGCAGCGTGGTGTGTGCTTCGTCTGTCTTTTTCCGCACTGAAAAATAGTTCCCACCCAAAATGACCAAGTCAAGCTCTCCGTGTTGATTTGCACATTTATTTGCACTCGATATGAATGCGCACTACACAGAAAGTAATTGGGAAAAGCATCGAGCAAATTAATTCCTTTTGGCCGAAATCTTTCTCTGGCGACGTTAGACTCCAGTCTAAGGCGGAGTAGCTGCAGATACCGCGGCGGTCAGTGCTGACAGACCTGGACAATGGCTGCGTCACCAGAAAAACGCTTTCCACCACTTATTTTAGTCTCTGGACTGTGGGGAGATGCCCAAGTTTGACCTGGGGGTGGCATATCCCTTTAATTATTGTATCGAGTTTATTCCTTGGTATTGAAATCAAGTTTGAAATTTGATTATCGTGACAACACTACATAGCAGACAGTGAAGTAACGTGTCCCTGTGTGGAGCAGGAGTGTGGAGGAGAAGCCCAAGAGACCGACCAGGAAGAGAGCCGCACCAGAAGACTTCCTTGGAAAAGGCCCTGACCGCAAGATTTTCATGGGAAAGTACGTTTGGGGTCAAGGAATTGGGCAAATCAGTCATTGAAACTGACAACAAAAGTAAAATTTATACAAATAAGTGAAAATTTGGCAGTACATTGAAAATTGAAGATTATTTTACTTTAAGGTACAGTATGCTACCTTTTGGAGGTGGCACATCACCTGCATGATTCCTTGGAAATAGAAGGTTAAAACCAAATAAATATAAAGATAAATGTTTTATGCCAAAAGAACATTTCCATGGAGACAAGCAGGAGAAGGTCCTCCACACCAAATAAGAGTCAGGTTTGCGGAGAAGCAAGCCTGCACACAGTAAAGATGGAGTATTTTTCAGTGTAATAAAATGAACAAAAAAAAAAAAATTAAAAGAAATCTACTTTTACTTTTGTCTATTTTTAAAGTTACATATATTGTGGCTTTAAATGTTTTCATTACATTTTTAATTATCGTATCATGCATATATTTTGTATGTATTCATTTTTTTGTCTAATGTTTTTTGCAATAATATTCCTGTTTTCAGTGATGAGTTGACACGTCTGTGGAACCTGAACCATGACAACATGGAGGCATGCAAGTCTGAGTCCAGGTGAGTCGTCTATGCATCGTATATTTGTCATTTTTGGATCATTAATCTGATTTATATAAATATGTATTAACTGTATATAACGATGGTCTACTCCAGAGAGTTCATGCCATCTTTGGATGAGTTCTTCACTGAGGCCATCGAACAGGCTGACCCCGTCAACATGGTGGAGGAGGAATACAAGTTTGTACTTTTGATTTGATTCTTGGGAATAATTATTACTTAAAGGAGAATTAACATTTTTTACTATCTGAGCCTTATTTCGGTAATAAAACAAGTTACTCACCCATAGCACTTTGGTGTCATATGGAGCACTTCCAGAGATGTATTAGATTTGCGATATCCATAACGCGAGTTCTCGGGGCATGTAATATATGCCCCGAGCGGTCTCCAAATAACACAAACTTTAGCACTTTTCAAATCATAGAAGCTCAATGTCTTAGTCTACACTTTCGTTTGAGTCAAAAGTGGCCTGTAATCCGAGATTTATCCATAATTTACAGCTTTGCATTTCATGTTTGGGTCCCGGGAGCTGAGAGCGAAATAAGCTGTGACTCCGCACATGCGCACTGGCCTCCTCATCTACTCGAAACTATGGATAAATCTCGGATTACAGGCCACTTTTGACTCAAACGAAAGCGTAGACTAAGACATTGAGCTTCTATGATTTGAAAAGTGCTAAAGTTTGTGTTATTTGGAGACCGCAAACATGTGCCCCGAGCACTCACGTTATGGAGATCGCAAATCTAAAACATCTCCGGAAATGCTCCATATGACACCAAAGTGCTATGGGTGAGTAAAACAACTTGTTTTATTACCGAAATAAGGCTCAGATTGTAAAAAAAACGTTAATTCTCCTTTAAAGGTTCACTGTGTAACATTTCTGGTGGAGAGCTCACGGCTTTACCTGGAATGCTCTTGTGGGGCATTAAACCCGTCTATCACCATGACAGCAGGAAATGTTACAGATCTGATGTGTGGAGAGGCGAGCTGGCGAACAGTGAAAGTGCATGTTTTTCAAGATATTTCTATGTAGGGCAGAACATTTTAAACACGTTGGAAGAATACACAAAATGACTGAAATATGAACTATGAAATGAAACTAATACAAGAATCATATTTCAGTTTTGTTTGTTTGTTTTTACAAATCTAAACTACAAGGTTAGCAGTTTTATACAGAAAACAGGAGATTTTGTAGTTTGTGGAGTAAATCATTATAGTTCAAAAACTGCAGTAGATCCTTGTCTCCAAAGAGGCATGGGATGAGAAGAATTAAGTTTACATGATGCTGCTGTGTGGTAATTGTAATGAATGAATGAATGATGTGTACGTGCGTGCGCGTGTGTGTGTGTGTAGCTGTGTGTGTGTAAAGGTTTATGCATGGGCTTGTGTGTATGTACATATGTGTGTGTGTGTGTGTGTATATTAGTTTTTATTATGGGTCTGTACTCTGGGCCTCAGACAAAGCCTCAACAAAGTTCTATTTTATATGAAAAGATATTATTATATCCTGTAAACATCTCTTGGCACTATTGATTTGAACAAATTTTCAATTCACAGAGCCTTATATTCTTATATTTGTAAATAAAAAATGTACTTTGTCATCAAATCTCTTTCTCTGTTGTTTTAGATGTTTGAAGTGTCACTAAATCGATAAATATTGATGTCAAAGTCACTGATCTGCTCGAAATCCTTCTTTGCACAAAATGCTCGTTTTCTCCATTTTATGGTAAAAAAAACTGTGTTTTTGCTGAAACTTCCCTATGTTCTACTATCAGTTATTTGAGCACCGAAAAGGTTAGAAACATAATTTTTTTCCAGGTGAAAGAAGAGTCTCGACGCTTTAGTTTGATGTGTGCCATGTTTATATAGTCAAAGAACTCCGTATTCTGTGAGTCTTGTAAAATCGGTGAAAATCCACTGAAACCTCCGGCAGTCTGGGGGATAGAATTCTGAAAACAGGCCGGCAGTGAATTAGTTAATCTTGCAGCCTTATTTCTGTACAATAAAACGCCTGTAATTGAATACAAATATTAGTTTAATGCCATACAGTGGAACATTTCCGGCAAAGCAATAATATTTCCACAAGGACAAGCAGGTGGCGGACCCTAAACCAAAAATGTTACATTGTTACATTGTCCACCTTTTAAAATTTGAACTAATTTTGAATTTTGATCTGTAGAGTTGTGCGTAACCCAAACTACGGCTGGAGGGCGCTGCGGCTGCTCTCCAGGATAAGTCCACATTTCTTCCAACCGACAAATCAGAAATACAAGAGTCTGGCTGATTACCTGGACTCTATGGTCAGCAAACTGGCCAAGGAGCTGCCGGTCAGTGCGCCAAGAATCTTTGATTATGTGTTTTATACGCGACATTGGACACTCAGCTGATGACCTGTTTCCTATTGCAGAAAGACATCCCCTCAGAGGAAATCAAGACCGGAGAAGAGGATGATGACGACAATGGGGACAATCTCCTCAAAGAGAGCAATGATAGTGAGTCTTACACTTTCATATTTTTCAGAATATTTATTTTGTGTGCACTTTTCTACCCGATTTCTTGAGTTTTTAGTAGCTCGGAAGCATATTTGGTAGCGTATGTCCTCTGATCAGAAGGTTGACGGTCCGAACCCACTCCAGAAAAAAAAACAAAAAAACATTGTTGGTAGAACAGTCAGAATCCGTGTATCATTCGTTCTTTCGTTTTTCAATATAAAACCAAAAATAAGAAAACGAAAACAACAGTTTTTTTCATTATTTGTCTCCAAAACCAAAATGAAAAAACGGATAACGATTCGTTTTTTCAGTTTTCGATTTTGTGTTTAAATGAAAAATGGAAAAAACGGATAACGGCTGTTTCCCGTTTTGTCCAATTTTGATTTTTGCGCAAGTTGGGTAAACCGGAAGTGAATCTTTACTCACAGTGTTGCCAATTTAGCGACTTTGTCGCTATTTTTAGCTACTTTTTGGACCCCCCTAGCGAGAAAATTAGACAAAAGCGACTAGCGACAAATCTAGCGAGTTTTTTTGGTGATCAGAGGCTCCAAGATCGCGGGAGGGGGAAAAAAATAATTGCGCCGTTTTCTCTCTTTCCCCGTTCAGAGAAAGAGACAGAGAGACACAGGCAGAGAGGGGCGGGGCGGAGTTGAGAACAGCGTGGACTGTCGCTTCACTCACAGGCACAGACACTCTCACCAGTCTCTCCTCTGCTCCCTCCCATCTCGTCAGATCGCCTCGGAGTCTGGTCATTCCTCTCTGTTTCTGTCTTTCATTTTCTGTCGTCACGTGCATATCCCTCTCATTCTTTAGAGCATTTCTTTTTTTCTCCTCTTGTGTTCAATCGCAATGCCACAACCAAAAGTGTATACACAAAAGTACAGATGGGAGTGGGAAAAAGCTAGTTGTACAGCACAGAAAAGTTTTAAAAAGCTAGTTCTTCGGCACCAAAAAAACAAAAAAATAAAAAGCTATAGTTTGCCCACTATAGCACAAAAAAATAAATAAATAAAATAAACAGCTTTAGTTAAACTACAGCACAAAAAAAACGCAAAATAAAAAAGCAAGCTATAGATCTTGGACTACAGCTCCAAAAAAATATCTAAAAAATAAAAAACAAACAAGTATATGTAATAACACCAATAAAAGGTTAGTGTCACGGGGTAAGGAAGGTTAGGATGTGCTGTCTGGAGCCCCCTGCTGACAATGACGTTTGGCCCCCCCCCCCCAGCTCTCACGTTTGGATTGGACCGCTTGCTCGTCTAGCTACTTTTAGCTACTTCTGGGCGGGCCAATAGCTACTTTCGATGCTGGGGAGTTGGCAACACTGCGCAAAGATCAAAATTGGACAAAACGGGAAACAGCTGTTATCCGTTTCATTTAAACACAAAATCGAAAACTGAAAAAACGAATCGTTATCCGTTTTTTCATTTTGGTTTTGGAGACGGACAATGAAAAAAAACTGTTGTTTTTTCATTTTCTTATTTTGGGTTTTATATTGAAAAACGAAAGAACGAATGATACACGGATTAGTCAGATCACCTGGCCCAGAAGCTAGTGGTGTGATTTTGGCTTCCATAGGTGAATAGTGTTGTTATAAATGTTTTCTATCAAGAAGCCCCCTTGTGTATATTTTTAAGGTTAAAGCTACCATCCATAAGTTTATTTATTTATTTTGTTTACCAGTAGATGGCAGATGTGAAACCTATTCCACCCTCACCTGACCTTTGTTTAGACTCACCTGTGCTCTCTGGTCTTGTGTCAGATCAAAGCTGGTGCACTGTCAGACAGAAGTAACACAGACAGCATCTAGTGATGTGTGAGAATACAACAGAGGCAGGTCAGCCAATCTAATTACAGATGGCAGCTATGAATTGAATTATATTTTATGTGGAAAAAAATAATTATCTTGAATGTTCAGAATAATCGTGACTAGCAAGATAATCAAAAACAAATTTAAAAAAAATGACAGGTGACTAATTTACTACTAAAATTGTTAGCTGCAGTCCTATGTAAAACACAGGGGCTGCTTAAAGGTGCGCTGCTTAACTTTTCTGGTGGAGGGCCGGCTACTTGCTTGTCTCCATGCAGATGTTCTTGCTTTGCCTGGAATGTTCCATGGTATGACATAAAATTTTTCCATTTAGTATTCATTGCAGGTGTTTCTGTCGCTCAAAAATATAATTCCTCATGTGAATAGGAGCAACTCTCCACAGATCTGAATTGTAACATAGCGTGGTGACGTAACCCACTTGTCTCACTTATGATAGGCAGGTTTAATCTATACTGTGGAGCATTCTAGGCAAAGCAATAACATTACCATGGAGACGAAGGTGGACCTCCACTGGAAATGTTACACAGTGCACATTTAAACTTCTCCTTTAACTTTATAGTAGTGTGTTACCATTATAAACCCAGTCAGTCCTTCTCTGTATGCTGATTGTTTTACATTTGCGTCCATTCTAGGCCCAAGCGTACAGGGCATCCAGACCAAACTAGTGACGAACCAGCAGATGGATGAGATGGCGTCTAAACTGGGGGCGCAGTGGAAGACCCTGGCATCTCAGCTGGAGATGAAGGCTTCAGAGCTCAGAGAGATTGAAGCTGACAGTGAAGATGTGGAGATGCAAGCCAAACTTCTGCTGGTGGCCTGGCAGGATCGAGAGGGGGCCCAGGCCACAGTGGAGAGCCTGGCCACAGCGCTAAACGCAGCTGGGTTTTCACACATCGCAGAAGGACTCACTGAAGCATAGTTTTAACACAGCAGCAATGTCTTTTCTTACCAAACACCATTGCCATATTTGTTTTGTATGTAGTTTGTTTAAATACTGTTTCCTAATAGCGTTGTACAATAAATGTTTTTTTTTTTTTAATTAATGGTTTGAACTTGTCATCAAAACAGCTTTCAAAATTCATACAAAGGGGCAATGTGCAAAAACAGTCAAGAGTGAATCAATAGAGAATGGTGTGTAGTGAGACGATGTAGAGCAGTGGTTCTCAGACCTTTCACACTAACAGTGATGGGCAGCTCATTATATTTTTGCCAGATAATTAGGGACCGAGCCCAAAGGGGGATGAGGTCCCTATTGTTGTTGCTCTGTTTCTCTATTATTATTAGGGCCCGAGCACTGAAGGTGTGTAGGACCCTATTGTTGCTTCGTTTCCGTATTATTATTCTCGTTCTTGTTCACACACGCTGGGGCCATTTTGCAAATGTGCAAGACTGATGACCACCGTCATGTGTTTTGCAGCGACCTCGCAAACCAGTATTGCGCACCAAAACAGTTTCTCCTTCCTCCAGGGGCTTATCATGCACCTGTTGGTCATGCAGAACCCTCCGGCGTTCAGCAGCATGCCTCAACCGTTCCTTCGCCCACTCAAACGCCAATTTTATGCGGGTTTGGTGCTCCATAATCCATTCATGGGGGTCGCCATCAAGAGGGTCCTCAGCCTGGCCCAACAAAAAGTCAACTGGCAGCTTTGGTTCTCGACCAAACATCAAATAGAAAGGAGATTCGCCAGTAGACTGGTGGGGTGTGGTGTTGTAGGCATACAAGATTTGTGGCAAACAGGAACTCCAGTCACGTTTCCTAAACACAGGCAACGTGCGAAGTAAGTCATGCAGGGTGCGATTAAATCGCTCGCACTGCCCATTGCCGGATGGATGGTACGGCGTTGTTCTAGATTTGGAGATCCCATAAAGATGACACAATTGTCGCAACAACAGGCTCTCAAAACAGCATCCCTGATCTGAATGAATTCGGGAGGGACACCAAACTTAGAAAACCAGTCAGAGACCAGAATCTCTGCCACTGTCGAAGCGCGCTGGTCCCTTGTCGGCAAGGCCAGTGTATACTTACTGAAAACATCAGTAATGACAAGCACGTCCTCAAACCCTTGTTGCGAGGGCTCCAACAAAGTGAAATCAAGTGCAAGCATCTCATTAGGTCGGGAGGCCAACAAATGGCCCATGGAAGCGCGAGCAGCTGGACGAGCATCCTTCGCGATCTGGCCACGTTCGCACTGCCTACACCAATCACTGACAACCTTTGACATCCCTGGCCAATAACATCGTGAGCGCAGGAGTGCAAGTGTTCTCGCGACCCCTCGATGTCCATGATCTTGATGCAAGTGAGTTAACGCCTCATCAATCATAGCCAAGGGTAGGAGCAACTGAAACACTGCCTCGCCACCCTCAGGGCGGTAGATCTTACGATACAACAATTCATTTCTTTCAACTAAGCGGTCCCACTGCCGGAATAAAACCAAAGCAGCAGCCGAGCAGTTTTTCTTCTCTGCAGCTCCAAAAAGTTGCTACCTCCTGAATAACAGGATCTGCGTCCTGAAGGGCCTTACCGTCGCTTGGGGAATGACTAGGCAAAGCAAACACCACAGTCTGAGTCACCTCGACCATCTGCAAAGGTGCCGCTTGCTGTAAAGAAACTGGCACCATTGACCCGGGGCCCAAAGCAGCCATGTCCTCTGGGTTAAGGTCTTTCTGGCGCGACAGGGCGTCTGCATTAACATTACTTTTCCCAGACAGATAGCGCAGTTCGAAGTCAAAAGATGCGAGTTGCGCAGCCCAGCGCTCCCAATTTGGCAGTCAACAAGTGGCTCAACGGTTTGTTGTCTGTATATACCACACATTTGTGGCCAAGAAGATACAAAGAAACAGAGCAGACAATCCAGGGCAGAGGGGTGGAGAGCGTCGTTAGACGTGAATAGGGAGGCGAAACTAGTCGCCAGAGTAATTTGAAAAACAAAGAGACAGATTAGTGGGGATAGTTTCAGAGCTATTTCAGTGTAGGAGCTCCTCCCTGCAGCTAGATAGAAGCAGTGTCTAACCAGCACTAGAACCAGAGCTGACGAAGCCTCTCGGATGAGCGGCGAAACGTTTTCAACCAAACATACTTTGTCCAGTTGACAAATTGAACTTCTCCTTTTATCATGGATTCTACCTGGACGACTGAGGGACTTTTCATGCATCTCAAGAAGATACTCTCGAAATTTTGATTGCCCACTTCAAAGCAAGAAGTTCAAGCTTCATCGAACTATAATTTGACATGTTTCGTTCAGTTCTTCGTTCAGCCCATAGGCAATGGGACGCACTTTTCCCTCTTGCTCCTGAGAGAGCACTGCTCCCAGGCCACAAAAGCTTGCATCCACCTCAAGGATGAATGGCAAAGTGAAGTCTGCATATGCCAGTACAGGTCCCCTTATAAGCTTCATCTTCAAGATCTCAAAGTTTTCCTGGCACTCCTGGTCCCAGTCCTCAATATCACGATTTTTAGTTCTCTTGGACTTGCCTGATAGTTCAGCCACCTTCCGATGTAAAGGCGCAGCGAGCCTCGCAAACCCTTCCACGAAACGTCGATAATAACTTGCAAATCCGATGAAGGATTGAAGTTCGGAAACCGTGGTGGGAACCGACCATTCAGCCACTGCTCTGACCTTTTCAGGGTCATAAGACACACCACGATCGGAGATTACATGACCCAAGTAATTGACTTCCTGTTTGAAGAAACTGCACTTTGAAAGCTTGACTTTAAGACCTTCCAAATGCAGCCTGCTTAACACTCCATCCAACCTTTCCAGGTGCTGGCGGGTGTCAGAAGAGAAGACCATGATATCGTCCAGATATAAAAGTAACGATTGGCCCTGCTGACTTCCAAAAATCCGCTGCATCAGCTTCTGAAAAGTGCTGGGAGCGTTACAAAGACCAAACGGCATTCGGTTCCATTCGAACAAACCGAAGGGGGTACAAAATGCAGTTTTAGGCTTATCTCCTTCAGTGACTGGCACTTGATTGTACCCGCTTGCAAGGTCCATTGTGGAGAACCAACAAGCACCCGACAAAGAATCCAATGTTTATCCTATCCGTGGGAGTGGAAATGCGTCCTTCCTCGTCTTGGAATTTAGTTGTCTGTAATCTACACAAAGCCGTAAGCTCCCGTCCTTTTTGCGGACAAGCACTATTGGTGAAGCATAGGGGCTCGAACTCTCCCTTATGACCTTGGTTTCCAACAGCTGGTTGATGTGCTCTTTCACGACCTCATTCAGAAGGTGGAATACAGCGATGCCTTTGCCGAATGGGAATGTCATCGAGCAACGGGATGTCATGAGAGATGAGATTCGTACAGCCAAGGTCTTGTTCATTAGCGGAGAAGACAGACGCATGCTTCTGAAGCAAAGAAAAAGCTGCATTGCGGTCATCAGAAGACAAATGTGAAAAGTCAATCGACTCAATCTGATCGAGGACTGAGGAACCAGTGTGTCCCGCCCAACGTTCACCACGGGGATATAAGCAGTTCCCCGAATAACGCGGACCAAGGCGGGAGACGCCAGAAGACCCGCCGGTAAGCCAGATTCCGGTGGCTCGAATAGCACGGTCCCCTCAGAAAAATATTCTGAGCATGTCGCCGTTACAATCTTCATTGCTCCTCCAGGTATACGACAAGCCTTCTTTCCTCGAACCCTTGCTTTCCCCAAGTTGTTTGAAACTGGCCTGACGCTAGCTACATGACATTTCTGCAAAGCGTCAACTAAGGGCGCTGGAAACGACACTAACGTTTCTTCAAACAAGGTAGGTCCATACTGACCAAACAGCTCCCAGTAACATTTACCAATGATGTTCATTCCTAGGACACCGGGGATTTGAGATGCAATCCGCCCCAGTGGATCTTTCACCACCAAAACACCGCATTGAGGCATCAACTTCCCACAAAGAACAACGTCAAGTTCAAGATACCCAATATAAGGGATAGATAACCCATTGGCAGCTTTAAGCTCTAACCAATGACAGGCTTTAAGGCGTTCATCACCCCAGGGTTCAAAATGCGTGCGAAAGAAACTTTCCGTAATTGTAGAAACCATAGATCCAGTGTCTACAAGACAAGGTACAGGGGCGCCACCCATACCTACGTCAAGGTGGGGACACATGGAAATCAACTTCGGAACGTCTTCCAACATAATCCTTGCGTCTTCGGAGCCAGTGGATGCCCCACCTGAGCTGTGGCTCGGCAGCACGGTGGGCATTAGTTTTCCGACGACTGTGGTGGATGAACATCATTATGCACTAACGGAGGATGTGAAACACGTGGTCCATCACAATGCCGAGCGATGTGTCCAGGCTGTTGGCAACGGTTACAAATTATTGGACCTGGACGAGGGGAGCGGCTGCGTGAATTCTGGGAATGGTGGCGCGAGTGAGTAGTCTGTAGCCTTGTGACGCTCTGCGTCAGTTTGTCCAATTGTTCCTGCTGACGTCGTAGAAGCTCCATCTCACTAACCTCAGAGGCCGGCGGATCCAACCGCTGGCGGCCACCCTGCATTGAAAACCCAAGGCTGAAGGGACAGAATTACTTCGGCCACGCACACCCGATGGCAACCCCTCACGCTCCCATCTCATTGCTTAACCTCTGACGTCCAACAACGTAGCTGTAGGCTGTTTTAATTCTCGACGAAGCGCGAGGTCTAAAACCTGCTCCACAAATTGATCACGCAACAATATTTCAGAATTTGGAACATTATCTAAAGCGCGCTGTTTCACCCTTTCCATCAAAGACTTCAAAGCAAGGGAGTACTCAAGCAAAGTTTCCCCCTCCTGCTGTCGCCGAGAAAAAAACACCTCCTGCAGGGCAACATAGGACTCTGCACATCCATAAAGCTCCTGTAAGATCGCAATGATCCTAGTTGGGTCACGTCGCTCTTCTACAGATCTAAATTTAATTTCCTCGCGAGCCTCCCCTTCCAAATGGTCAAAAAGAAAAAATGCTTGGTCAGTTAAGGATAATGTCTGGCCTGCATGCATGCTTCTGCTTCCTCTAGCCACTCTCCCAAACTAATGCCTTTCTTACCCCTAAACATGGGGCATTTACGATCCCGTGGGATGAAAACCAGCCGGTCAACACCCCCGGTAACCTGTGAGGGAACACCATGTGCAGTGGGTGCAGAGGACGTCCCTGTACTCGCATCAGAAGCAGATAGGCGCTCTTGGCGCAGCCGTTCATTCTCAGCCCTCAGCTGGATGACCATTTCCTGTAACTCCAATAGCTGACCCTCCATATTCACTTTACAAAAACACCCTGCAACTTACTAAAAATGTAGTTTCACTTTTATCTGGAGCAAGGTGCTTTCAATATTGGCAGAGCTAGAAGAAACAGAATAGCATTATGTACATGTCTAAAAACAAAACATGCAATAAAGAACACAGCTAAATACTAAATAAACACAGCAAACCAAAACATAACATGCAAAAACACAATCAAAATGACATGAAACGGTGTGCTACTACTGGTCTCCTGCCTCACATGTATAACACTGCTACAGAAAAAGGAAAAACACTGTCAATGCCAAAACAAGATTTTACACACACAAAAAAAGTATATTAAAATGGTGTCTTGCCTCCATAAAATTCAAGCCCGACCCTGCCAGCAACGCCAAGTATGTAGTGACCGAGTGGGGGGGGGGGGGTAATTCAAAAGCAGTAGGCAAGACACCAGTCTTTTTTTAAGTGACCATAGTCGCTGTCATCATCATCCTTTAAGTCACGACCGTAGACCGGGAATTGAGCGGGTTTAAGTTAATATAAGACACGGAGCCTTCTTGTCCCAGTCGCTGCTACACCGTGTTGGATGCCAGAGGTGAGGAGAGAATGCAACAGGTGAAACCAGTCTCCCTCATCAAGGCTTGGGGCCCTACGTGATTGGCCCGCTGGTTAAGGTGCGCGTCTCACTACATATATTATAATATTCCATTTGAATATGGCTGATCAAATAAATATTTCATGAATATTTATGGCACTTTTTTTCAAGTCGGCCAAATTCCTCTGTTCATTTTCGCTGGTTATTCAAAGATCCAGACAACAGAATCTGATATGATTGTAGAGTTTGAAGCACTATTTATGTTTTTTATGATAAATAAGTGCTCAAAAATGTTGATCTCACATGAATTGTCTGTTCCCCAGCTGTGCCCCAGTACAGTAAGAGGTCTAGTGACGCCCCTGGACTCTGCCCTGCGCCCAGAGCTCTGACCGGTCTGTGTGTCCCTCTGCTGGACACATCACACTTCACTGGGTGTGACTGCGGATTAGACCAGGACTAAACCTGGACCTTATAGATCCAAACAGGACTAAACTGGGACTAAACTAGTACTAAGCAAATACCTAACCTGGTACTAACCAAAACCAACATGTTTAAACAAGGTCCACACCAGGTCACAAAAAGAGGGCTTAAATACATATTAAGATTAAACTTTTATGTAGTTTGACCATTTTGAAAATTATATTTCCTGGTTGGAAATACGACATGTAAAGTTCATTCTAAACAACTGATCTGAAAACAAGGACTGAAGGTCGACAAACTTACACAAGTTATTGTCTTTCAAATATGACACTTAATTTACAAAAAATTTACACTTTGAGTTTTTCTGCTTTTTAGGTTTAGTTTTGTGTTTGCAGGACACAGGCTAAACCATTGTTCCATTATTTTATATCTTAAAGGAGAATTAATGTTTACAATCTGAGCCTTATTTCGGTAATAAAACAAGTTGTTTTACTCACCCATAGCACTTTGGCATCATTTGGAGCACTTCCAGAGATGTTTTAGATTTGCGATAGCCGTAACGCGAGTTCTCGGGGCACATGTTTGCAGTCTCCAAATAACACAAACTTTAGCACTTTAGTGGTTAGTCTGAACCAGGACTAAACCAGAATGTGACAGACTTGTGGAGGCCAAGACGCATGAAAGCTGTGATTAAAAATAAGGGTTATTGCACCAAATATTGATTTGTGAACTCTTCTTAAGTGTAAATAAGGGTTATTGCACCAAATATTGATTTGTGAATCAATATTGTGAACTCTTCTGTATTATGTTGTTTTAAAATGAATTTGATCTTGTTTCTTTGCATTGTTTGAGCTCTGAAAACATGGATCTTTTTTGTTATTTTGACCTTTTGTCATTTTCTGCAAAATGCTCTAAACGATATTTTTATTTGGAATTTAGGGGAAATGTCAGTTTATAGACTCAAACAAAATGTTCCTTTTGCCCAAACACCTACATAGTAGTAGTAAAATCAGAAAAACCTTATTTAGCAGTGGTCTTTGTTTTATTTTTTCCAGAGCTGTATGTTAATGTGTAAAAAAAAAAAAAAAAAAAAAAAAGGTAAGCAAAAAGGTTACTTTTTTATGATTTTGAATATTATAGTAAAGTATTGATGGGTTTCAGACGACATCCCAACTTTTTATGTCATATTAGCACACACCAGGCTGTGTAACAGGGGAACTCCCTTCCTGGTGCGTAACAGGGATTCCCCTGTCAGCGTGGTGTGTGCTTCGGCTGTGTTTTTCCGGATTCTACCCTGGATTCTACCTGGACGACTGAGGGATTCTACACACATTACTGACCGATGGAATGTTGTGAAATCATCTGGAACACAGCAATTGTTGGTTTATGCCCATTGTTGTCCTTTTACGGCCTTTGCTTTGGTTTTAAGATCCTTAGTATATGTTACACAAATGGTGCTACCCAATTCTTTCAACTAAATTACTATAAATATAAAAAGTAATGATAACACGCATTTTCATATATTTTTGTATTTTGTGGAATATGAGACATTTCGACAATAATGACAACCACTTAATATTTATTTTCATCGACAGACATGAGTAATCTTTCATTTTGTGATCATCTTACCCGAGAACAACAAATTGCTGCAGAAGCGCATATAAAGACCTCCGTGCCTCATTCTAGCCGCTGCTTCAATTCAATTCTACCAGCAGAATGTTTAGTCTGCATTGTTCCAGGCCAACTCCTGCAGTAGACTCCTTCCTGCTCACGTACACGCAGTTCATAAGTGTCCATAGGTGTTCTCAGGCATCCATAGATGTTCTCAGTCGTCCACAGATGTTCTCGGGCATCCACAGATGTTCTCAGGCGTCCACAGATGTTCTCAGGCGTCCACAGATGTTCTCAGGCGTCCACAGATGTTCTCAGGCGTCCACAGATGTTCTCAGGCGTCCACAGATGTTCTCAGGCGTCCACAGATGTTCTCAGGCGTCCACAGATGTTCTCAGGCGTCCATAGATGTTCTCAGGCGTCCATAGGTGTGGAGGTCTATCTGTGGTCTGTGCTGCCAGACTTCCTCTTCCCGGAGAGCAGGTGTTTGGGTTTGAGGTCGAACACGTGGCGGTCGGCCTCGCCCTTCTTGCCCTGTCGGTTCATGCCCCTCTGAGAGTTCTTCATCATGGTCTTGGCCTTCTTCATCATCTGAGGTAAACACACAAGGGTCGTTTATGGTAAAGGGGAAACTAATTTGGTGTAGAGTGACAGATAAACCGTAAAAAAACAACATATCATAACGTGTAGCTGCACTGATTTTAGTAGAATCATTAAAGGAGAAAATAATGTGCTATAAATACAAATACGGGTAAACAGCGATGTTTTTCTTCATCATTTTTACTCCGAAAATGGTCTGTTGAGATGGGATGGGATGTCAACAATTAATCGACCAACGATTGTCGATCAAGACGTTGGTCAACCAAAATGCATTAATTGTAATTAATCGCGGACACGCGCACCCGCGTGGTCACGAAACAAGGCAACCGCGCACCACGCTGCGCCAAGCTCGACCCACAGCCGGCCGCAGGCGCCAACGGCACTGCCCGGTGTACGCGCGGGCCTCGTCCGGGGCTGCTGAGCACGGGATCGAACCACGGCACCCGGTGTACTGCCGAAATGCGTAGTCTCAGCCCGAGCCACAAACCAGCCGCACGAACGAACGTGGTGGTTTAATCCAGGTTTAGACCTGGTTTAGACCAGGTTTAGTCCACGTTTAATCCTGGTCTAGTCTCTTAGCCAATCAGGATGCAGAACACAATGTTACACTATAAAAAAAATAGAAAATAGAAAAAAAATAATAAATCCACGAACCGCGATAGAGCGAGGGATTACTGTATTTTGTTATTCAGCATCAATACATTTGTCTGCTTTTTACTAAGGAATAATTCATTGAGGAATATACAATATAATAATACTATGATATATTTATGACTCAGTGTTATGTTACTATAGCTTATATTCTTAAAGACCCTATTGAAACACTAAAATTCAGGTGAAAAACGCCGCATATCAGTTAATCGTTGATCGATAAGATCAATCAACTATCAATTAATGAATTAATCGATAATTTGCATCCGTAGTTGAGACATTTCTCTGTGATGGGATGGATGGAGGAGAGCTCAGACTGTAGCAGGGCAGTGTGGGAGGAGCTACTGTCTGTCGCTGCTGCTCAGGCAGATGCGCGAGGAAAAGAAAAATCCTCAAATCATCATCAAAAAAGGAAAAGCCTGATCGTGTAACTCCCCTACAGTCTGTATTAAGAGAAGACTGGTTATATTAGAAAACATAAAACAGCCTGAGAAAGAACTAAAGCTCTATTCTTATTTTCTCTAAATAAAAGTGCTGTAAATCGTTGAACCAAATGAACCAAGGCTATGTTCAGACTGAAGTGATCCAAATGTGATTTTTCGCCTCTGTGACCTGTATCTGATCTTCTAATGGCAGTCTCAACGACACAGATCCGATTTTTTCAAATGTGACCCAGGCCACTTGGATATGTGGCGGCACGGTGGCTGAGTGGGTAGCGCTCATGCTTCACAGCAAGAAGGTTCCGGGTTCGATCCCCGGGTCGTCCAGACCTTTCCGTGTGTGTTCTGTGTGGAGTTTGCATGTTCTCCCCGTGTCTGGGTGGGTTTCCTCCGGGCACTCCGGTTTCCCCCACCAACCCAAAACATGCACCATAGGTAAATCCTCCAGCTTAGGTCCTGACCAAACTGAAGCAAGAAGATCATGGAGATGGTCCCTGGGCGCAGTAATGTGCTGCCCACTGCTCCTAATAACAGGATGGGTTAAATGCAGAAATGGAATTTCCCCCACTGTGGGACTAATAAAGGCATAGCTTTCTTTCTGCTTTCTAAAACCGATACATATCTGATCTTTTGACATGCGACTTCAGTCTGAACGGCCATCTGACCTACACGTCACCAACAAGAGAGATCGGTACAAGTAGGAGCTCACAAATGTACACAAACGTTCTTCTCATGATACGAAAATTGTGTATGAAGTCCATGTCAGTGAAGCGGTGAAGCACATGGCAATCCCACCACTCTCAGCACCAACACGTTCCTTTCTACGGACGTTGCTGCCACTGCCCCACAAAACGCCAAGGCCAAAAACCTTCTCCTTCACCTTCTCAATCTCTTCCTTAAAACACATAAGTTGTACATGTTCTGGCTCTGGTACAACAGCAACTTTAAAATCTCCAGACGCTCAATGATCGTATCCATGTTTAGGCGACTTCCGTAAACACTGAGCACGCTCGCTGTTGTCACGTCATCGTGTTCTCCAAGGCGCATGCGGGACACTTTTGGGGCGTTGAAAGTTCACACTGGAGATCACATACAAGTCGCATTTAATTGGAGATGTGAACGACATCGCAAAAAAATCTGATTTCACAAAAAACGGAATTGAGCTTTAAGCCCTGCAGTGTGAACGTCGCCGAAAACACTTCACACACAAACTACAACTGTACAGTAGTTGTACAGTTTCATTAATATAGTATCATTAGGGCTGTCAGTTTAATGCGTTAATTAGATTAATTGATTACACTGCAAATTATCGTGTTATAAAAATGAAAGCAATTAATTATGAGCGGCAATTCGATGCGCGCATTTTAAATTTGTCCCACTGAAGGACCTGTAGGAGCCTCAGCAGTGGCATCCTTTCCACCTGTGTCGCTCAAACAAATAAATCCTGGAGGAAACTGACATGGACTCGACTCAGGGGGCGAAGAGCGAATCGCTGCCAGGGCCTTTGAACGGCGAGTTTATTTATAAAAAGAACGAAGACGGGACGATCGACAAGAACGCCGTGATTTGGAGCTTTTGTCAAAAAGAATTTTCCGATCACCGAAGCTGCTCCAGCCTGATGGATCATTTGAACGATAAACACGCCTGGTCGACAGAACACCGGACAATTTCCATTGTTACAGCGAGCGTGAGCGCACTTCAACAAACCACCAAACCACGCTCGCAGAATTTGGTAAACAAATGAGCAAAGAAAAACTGACAAACTCAATCTCAAAGTGGGTTGTCCCCCCTCTCGCGCTCTCCCTCCCTCGAGATTAAAATGCGATTAATTAGATTAATTAATTACAAATCCTGTAATTAATTCGATAAATTTTTTTAATCGCCTGACAGCACTAGTTAAAATGAACCTGTTGAGAATGAACATTTCGAGTAACATGTTTTAAAAAGGTTGTGTAGACTTGTGACTTGTGTGTTACCTTGGGGTCTCTGAGTCCAGACTTGTCCCGTGGAGGTCTGGACGCGCTCTGGCTGCGGGTTCTGGAGGTGGGGGGAGCGGAGGCCTCGCGTTTGCGTTTCTTCACCAGACTGCGAGAGCGTCGGGCCTGCTGCACGTAGTGACTCTGAAAACCAAACACAAAACGCACAAGGGTCACGTGCGGTCTTCTCACGAGCCTGTTGGACTCACGTGTGGATGTCAAACGTACATCGTCCTTATCGTCCATGTCCAGACCCAGACAGCTCATCTCCTTCTCCAGCTGCTTCCTCTCCACCTGGAACAGAGACGGACCGAGTCAGCCTCAGCCTTCACAACTCAGACTGAAAAGAGACGGGTCAGCCTCATTTCCACCGGCTCGGTTCGCTTCGGGGCGCCTTGACGTGGGCCAGTTGGATTTGGGGGGGGGGGGGTTAGTAGGGATGCACCGATGTGAAAATTTTAGCCGATACCGATATCCGATATTAATGTTGCTGTTATCGTCCGGTACCAATATTAGCCGATACCGATATTTTTTAAATTCTGAGAATTCTGTTTTATACAGACTGAAAATCATGCAAAATTAATTTTTGAATGTCTCCTGATTATTTTTTTTTTCCAATTTCAATTTTCAATTTTTTTTTAAAAATAGTGTAACATTGTGTTCTGCGTCCTGATTGGCTAATGGACCTTTGTCGATTGATGTTATAGATGGGGGACTGGAACTAAACCAGGACCAGACCAGGATCAGACCGGGACTAGACCAGGACTAAATGTGGACTAAACCAGGTCTAAACCTGGACTGGACCAAGACTAAACCTGGACTAAACCAGGACTGGACCAGGTCTAGACCAGATCTAAACCAGGATTAAACCACGGCGTGCGGCTCTTTGCCTGGTTTCGTGGGGGCTCTTGCATTCGTTCATGTCGAGGTTTGATGTGCTCGGACTGCGTGCCTCCTCCTCAGGACCGTGGACGTGGTCCCGAGGAGGAGGCACGGTTTGGACACCGGTCTCGTGCTCGCAGCCCCGGGTGGGACGCGCGGTCTTGCGCCGGTCATGCTGCACTATCACGGATTTGAGCACGATGAGCACACGTGCCCACGCGCACACTTTAAAACACTGTAAAGGTGGACATGTCTCACACTGGGGACACTCTGTGGACGTGTCTCTCACTGGGGACACTCTGTGGACGTCTCTCTCACTGGGGACACTCTGTGGACGTGTCTCTCACTGGGGACACTCTGTGGACGTGTCTCTCACTGGGGACACTCTGTGGACGTGTCTCTCACTGGGGACACTCTGTGGACGTGTCTCTCACTGGGGACACTCTGTGGACGTGTCTCTCACTGGGGACACTCTGTGGACGTGTCTCTCACTGGGGACACTCTGTGGACGTGTCTCTCACTGGGGACACTCTGTGGACGTGTCTCACACTGGGGACACTCTGTGGACGTGTCTCACACTGGGGACACTCTGTGGACGTGTCTCACACTGGGGACACTCTGTGGACGTGTCTCACACTGGGGACACTCTGTGGACGTGTCTCACACTGGGGACACTCTGTGGACGTGTCTCACACTGGGGACACTCTGTGGACGTGTCTCACACTGGGGACACTCTGTGGACGTGTCTCTCACTGGGGACACTCTGTGGACATGTCTCTCTCACTGGGGACACTCTGTGGACATGTCTCTCTCACTGGGGACACTCTGTGGACATGTCTCACACTGGGGACGCTCTGTGGACATGTCTCACCTTGGTGGCTGTGCGGGGCATGCGGGGCCCGTGCTTGTCCTTCTCCTTGGACTCCAGGACCAGCAGCTGTCTCTTGTCTTTGATCTGCTTGGCGAGGACGCGGATCTCCTGCATGTCCTCGTCCTCGCTGTCCTCGTCAGAGTCGTACTCTCCGGCGCGCTCTCGCAGCTCCTCCTCCCGCTCCAGATCTTCCAGTTTCTAAACAAAACGGCACAAGTACAACCTTCTTAAATACCGTCCGACCAAGTTCCTCTCCAGCACCTCCACCCCTTGCCCACAGGGGGAGTCCTACACGCCGAGCCGTACCTTCATGATGTCCGGATCGATGTAGTCGGCGATGTTGTGTCCCTCCCACACCTCCGGGATCTTGTCCTGCTTCTCCTCGTTGTTCATCAGGTCCCAGTACTCTGTGCACAGAAGGTCAGCGGTCAAGAGAAACCAACGACCAAAATGGAAAACAAACTACGACCACATCCCCGTAATACGAGACAAAAACAGGGGGATAAAGTGAACGGACCACCCCTCTGTGACGGGTTTAGAAGAGCCGTCTGCACCAAAAACACTGGAAAGGTCTATAGAAAAAGGACTTTGTAATGTTTGTGCTTTAGGATTTAAATAAAAGGTTATTCTGACTCGTTCCTGTCCCATGTTCTTCTAGTTTCTGCGATCTCCAAGAACAAATGTGACGCACCACCAATTTTGAGGACACAACTTGGGGTTAGGCAATTTTAGCTACACACGTTTGTGATTTTCGTTTTTTTGCATAATGTGCTAGTTGAGATCATGAAGAAGCCTCTCCATGTTTCAGATAACAGCATTAGTGACGTTAAAAACACACATTTTGGTTTTGAAATTGCCTTAATTATTGGGAAAAAATGTGGGTGTGTGCTGCGGACCAATCATGTGACATTTGCGCTCTTTTGTTTACTTTTTACACCTATTGAAACAATGTGATCAGACTGAACAAGAAGAGTCTCTTTAGGTTAATTTCCACTCTATTTTTGTTTATATGAAAGTCGAACGTTTTGCCATAGACTATAGCGGTAGAGAAATACTTTATATTGATTCAATTTGACCTGTTTCGGCACTAACTTTTTTTGACTCGGCGCTAATGTAGCCATGAGGGTTTGAATGGAAGTTCTTATTGGACGCGCAGCATTTGAACCTTAAATGTTTTCTTTTTGTAACTTTTTTTGAATGAATTAGGCTGCAATGCCAATACTAATTGATTTATTTAATAGAACTGTGAAAGTGCACTTTACTTTGTTTTTAGAATTAAAGCTAGCTTGTTGAAATTAGTGAATTGTTATTAAAGTCCATTTTGATGTGACCAAAAGTTTATTTATTTATAGATATATGGCATGTATTTATTTGTTATTTATTTATTTAAAGCATAGTATATTATACTATGCTATATTATGTGCAATACGAGCAATATTACCTCCTGTGAAATACTCCTTAAATACCCTATAGTTTCTTTAGGTTCATTTCCACACTATTTTTGTTTATACAATTATTAAAACTATATTGGTTACTTTGCTATGCTATTAGTACTTCCTGACTATAAGTAAATTTTGTAGTAAACTTTGACTTAGCCTTATCCTGTGTATTATTAAATTATTGAATGATTCTGACCTGCCTGGACATTAACACCATACCACAGTGATAGTCATGATGGGGGAGGGCTTAGCTTAATGTCATGTAAATTAGGCAAGGAGGGCTGAAGAGACCAAACTTCGAGAAGGATTATCTCGGATTTAGAAAATCTGCTACGGCTGCTTTCAAATAGAGACAACGTTTTTAAATATGGTCCGATTTTCACATGTAAGACATCATTGGGAAGCTTAGAACCTGTACTTTCAGAATCTGTGAATAAATCAAAACGCCTCCGGGCGACTTACGGGCTCAGATTCCGTGGTGGGACACAAATTCTCAAAAACAGACTGAGGGTAACTTACTCTGCAGGTCCAGGATGTAGTCGTCTCCCATCTCCAGCTCCAAGTCGCGCTCCTGCAACATCACAAACACGTGCACTTGTGAAGAAATACAAACTGTTGACATCTTCTAAAAATCTTGTCGCATGTTAAACAGAGCAGGGGAGTGTAAACACCACAGGCAGTGAGCAGAAGAAGCCCGAGCCAGTTTGGGTCAGACAACACAAACTTATGCAAACTGAAGTAAAAACCAGCTCAGCAAGTGTCTGTACCGTTTTACGTTTGGGTTGGTCCATCTCCATGGCCATCTTCCTCCGGAGCGCCCCCTCTGGGATGAACGGTGGTCTTTCCTGAAAAAACAGGCCTCAGCTTCAGAAGGCGCCTTAAAGGTACAGGGTGTAGGATTCGTGGCGCATAGGTGGATGGTGGCTATTGCACTTCCCGTTTTAGCTACGGCAAACCTCGAGGGTCACCCGGGCGCGCCGTAACGTGGAGCGCACGAACGCGTGAAGCGCACCCGGCGCTGTGCGAGCCCTCGCCGACAACTACGGTATAAATAAAACGCGGTCCCGTTCACTGTTTTTTTTTTTTTTTCTTTTCTCATGAAAACACACATTCCCGATCATGTACCATGACAACCTACATATCAAATGAAACCTTACAGTCTCCTCTTTTTGACTATGCAATTCATTTCCCGGCACAACAATCACTCCCCGAGCACATGGGGCTTTTATACGGAAAAGCACAAAACAAGGTTTTTTACTTAGCTTACCTTTGAAGGCTCTGGACAGGTCAAACTCTGTATTTCACCATAAACTTGCTCTCAATCTGTCCGTAAGGATCCAGCGAATAAAATCCAGTAAAACAATTTAGTCCAAAACACGTGTTAGATCCATTACGACGTCTGATCCGGCAGCATGCTTGTGTTGTTTACCCAAAACCACGAGCCTTGCCGAAGGCGAAGGCGGAGCCCAAATGTCCTTCTGCGGCTCTCGTATTCAAAATGGCTGCCTCTGCATGGGGAAGATCCCCCTTTTATGTGACTATATCTAAGTCCAAAAGAATACTTTGATTTCATGATGGAAGTGAAAAGGCTTGGAAAACACTGTATTTTTGAATGGGTATCTTCAATTTCAGTAATTAACGGGTAAAAATCTTACACACTGTCCCTTTAAAAGGATAGTGTGTTTTTTTTCTAAATTTTAATCTGTATGGCTTCCCCTACAACAGTGTTGTGAGATTAAAGGAGAATTAACATTTTTTACAATCTGAGCCTTATTTCAGTAATAAAACAAGTTGTTTTACTCACCCATAGCACTTTGGTGTCATGGAGCATTTCCGGAGATGTTTTAGATTTGCGATATCCATAACATGAGTTCTCGGGGCATATGTTTGCGGTCTCCAAATAACACAAACTTTAGCACTTTTCAAATCATAGAAGCTCGATGTCTTAGTCTACACTTTCGTTTGAGTCAAAAGTGGCCTCTAATCCGAGATTTAGCCATAATTTAAAGATTTGCCTCTGCACATGCGCACTGTCCTCATCTACTCGAAACTATGGATAAATCTATATATATGTAAAAGACAGGGGGTGGAAACCTTTCCGCGAGTGTGACGTCAGAAATTTCCCTTGTTCAGAATCGCCCGTTTGGGCTGTCTTTTTTTCAAACGCGGAAAAGGATCACAAATGCTCAGTTTACACATTTCACAACTTTTAGCCATGGGGGGCTCCTAAACACGGTAGGGGAGCTCACATTAACGTTCAAAAACCTCAGAAAGTGAAAATTTCATGCCATGGGACCTTTAAAGTTCACACTGGAAATCACATACAAGCTGCATTTAATTGGAAATGTGAACGACCTCGCAAAAAAAATAAAATAAAATAAAAATAAAAAATAAAAAAAAGGATTTCACAACAACAACAAAAATCGGAATCGAGTATTAAGCCCTGGAGTCTGAATGTCGCCTTAGTTACGTCAGTCACACTTGGAACTCATTACGATCTTACAAAGGAGCAAAGTGTCTCCAGGAGTTGAACTGTCACACACCAGGTTAAAGGGTGTTTCTCCACACTAAGCGACACTCCCCATGTTCAGACCACTTCTGTGATTGTTTTAAAGTGCATTGTGCCCCAGCTCAGCCTTAAAGGGGCAGGATAAGTGAAGTCTTACAGCAATCACAACTGAGTGGGCTCAATGTTTAATAAGGTGATTTTGTTCAGAGTGCACAATGTAAAACAATAATGCACTTTTAATAAGATTTTTGTATTTTAGTCTTCTTTCACATTTGAAACAAAACTGAAATATAAAAATGAACTAATAAACTCAGATTTAGAACATGTTGGTAGAGGTCTAAACAGGTGAAGAGGATGTTCTTTGCCGAGCCCATTCTGTCTAAATGACCGCAGACTTTGTAATTTCATAATTCCACCAACTCAAAGTGATTCTGATTCCTCTGCGATAGTGCAGCTCTAGTGGGCCTGACCTTATCGTCCCTCTTGTTGGGCATGGCCAGGTGCAGGCGGTTCAGCACGTCATGGACCTTCTTCCCCTTCATCTTTGAGTCCACTCGTTGAGCCAGGAGCCGGTCACACGCCTGCGGCCAGACACAACCACCACAAAGTTATACAGGGATGAAAGTGCCAAGTCTTGAAAAAAGCTGAAAGCCACCGCCACAAGAACTCGTGCTCTCTGCTCTGATTTTTTTTTAATCTATTTGGCTCAAAGCTGAATTGAATTAGATGCATATTTGAGTAATAACACATGGAAAATAAATAATTAACAATTTATTTTTAATACAAAATAAGATTAACAGTAAATATTTGTCCTGCTTAACTTAAAACTGTATAAATTAATATAAAACGATACAAGATCTGCTCGCGGCGTGCAGTGTCCGCAGCTCCAGATGAGCACACGGGCTCATGCGGCCCGCACACCGGTAGTTTATATACAGTGCCGTGAAAAAGTATTTGCCCCCTTCCTGATTTCTGTGTTTTTTGCATATTTATCACTCAAAACATTGTCAGATCATCAAACCAATTTTAATATCACACAGAAACAACCCAAGGAAAGACAAAATTCAGTTTTTGAATGATGATTCCATTTATTAGTGCACAAAAAAAATCTAAACCTATCTGGCCCTATGTGAAAAAGTAATTGCCCCCTTAATCTAATAGCCAGTTGAGCCTCCTTTGACAGCAATAACTGTAACCAAACGTTTGCGATAATTGGTGATGAGTCTTTCACACCGCTGGGGAGGGATTTTGGCCCACTCTTCTATGCAGAATTGTTTCAATTCTGCCATATTGGAGGGTTTTCTTGTATGAACTGCCCGTTTAAGGTCACACCACAGCATCTCAATCGGATTTAAATCCGGACTTTGACTTGGCCACTCCAAAACCTTAATTTTGTTTTCTTTGAGCCATTCAGAGGTGGACTTGCTGGTGTGTTTTGGATCATTGTCCTGTTGCATGATCCAAGAGCGCTTGAGTTTGAGGGCACGAACTGATGGCCGGACATTCTCCTTCAGGATCTTCTGGTAAACAGCAGAATTCATTTTTCCGTCAATCACAGCAAGTTGTCCTGGTCCTGAGGCAGCAAAGCAGGCCCAGACCATCACACTGCCACCACCATGCTTTACTGTGGGCACCATGTTCTTTTTATCAAATGCTGTGCCATTTTTACGCCAGATGAAACGGGCTGCAGACCTTCCAAAAAGTTCAATTTTAGACTCATCGGTCCACAAAATGTTTCTCCAAAAGTCTTGAGGGTCATCAAGGTGCTTTTTGGCAAAGGTGAGACGAGCCTTTGTGTTCTTTTGTGAAAGCAGTGGTTTTCTCCTGGGAACTCTTCCATGGATGCCATTTTTGGCCAGTGTTTTTCTAATGGTGGAGTCATGAACACTGACCTTAACTGAGGCCAACGAGGCCTGTAGTTCTTTCGATGTGCGTCTAGGTTCTTTTGTGACTTCCTGAATGAGCCGTCGTCGCACTCTTGGAGTAATCTTAGTTGGTCGACCACTCCTGGGAAGGGTTGCAACTGTTCCCAGTTTCCTCCATTTTTGAATAATGGCTCTGACAGTGGTTCGCTGGAGCCCCAGAGCTTTGGGAATGGCTTTGTAACCTTTTCCTGAATTATAGACTTCTATCACTTTTTTTCTCATTTGTTCTTGAATTTCTTTGGATCGTGGCATGATGTGTTTGTTCTTGAGATGTTGTAGCCAACTTCACTTTGTTTGACAGGAACTATTTAAGTGATTTCTTGATTCAACACAGGTGGTGACAATCAGGTGTGGGTGTGGCATGTAGAACTGAACTAAGTTTTCTCAAAACTGTGGTTAGTCACAGTTAGTTTGTGATTTAACAAGGGGGGGCAATTACTTTTTCACATAGGGCCAGATAGGTTTAGATTTTTTTTGTGCACTAATAAATGGAATCATCATTCAAAAACTGAATTTTGTCTTTCCTTGGGTTGTTTCTGTGTGATATTAAAATTGGTTTGATGATCTGACAATGTTTTGAGTGATAAATATGCAAAAAACACAGAAATCAGGAAGGGGGCAAATACTTTTTCACGGCACTGTATACACACAAAATTTTTCTCAACATATTTGGGAAAAAAAAAAAAAGGGGGGTGATCCATTAAAAGGCGGAACTCTTTCATCCCTGGTTATAAAAACCAGGAAAGCCCAGAGCATCAAACATCAGTACGGTTAAAGTGGACTGTGGACTCCTGGAGGACGTGAAATGGTTCTGACAACAGATTCAGTAGGAAATAATACAGAATACAGTGAAAGTGGTCACCTCAGTCTTGACCTGCATGACGCCCTCTTCTGTCAGAGTGCTGCTCTCGATCACAGGAATCCCGTCAGACACCAGGTCAGAAAAGATTTTCTGTTCAAACAAAACTAATTAATAAAAATACACATTTGGGGAGGAGTTATGCCCGGCTCTTCACAATCAAACCAAGAAGTTTACGTCTAAGGAATGATCGTTTCATGACCGGCCACGTGACTGACCTGGTTTTCCTCGGTCAGCTCACTGATCTTCTTCACGTCACATTTGTTGGCCACAACAATGAGAGGCTGAAAATATATATTCCATTCAGAAGAAGTGTCATACCAACGCCACAATTCCTTTTCACATTTGGACAAAGGAACTGTGTCAAATTCTGATTTTAAATTTCATAAACATCCGAGTTTACATTACACAAACCAAACACAGCGTTTACTGAGAACAATCTAAGGCTGATTTATACTTTATTACAAAAACATTAGACATGATCGCTGAAATCCAGTTGGTTTAAACCTAAAAAGCCTCACTCTCACTACCTAAACCCCAGAACCTGCAGCCAGTCATGATTCAGTGCTACTGCGGCCTCTGCAGCTCAGGGAGTGAATTCTGGAGGTTCTGAGTTTTCACACAGGGCTGAGAATGAGAAAATAGTATCACAGCTCTGGAAAAAAATAAGACCACTGCATTTTTTTCTGAAATCAGCATCTCTACATGTATTACAGCCATTCCATTCCAGCGTCTGTTGAATTCAACACAAACACAAAGCTGAGCTACTTCAGTTCTTGCACCAGGAGTGGAATAAAGTCACCCAAGAACAATGTGAAAGACTGGGACTAAACCAGGTCTGAACCAAGACTAAAGCAGGTTAAAAATGGGACTAAACCAGGACTAAACTAGAATTAAATCAGGTCTAAACTAGGACTAAACCCGGTCTGAACCAAGACTAAACTAGGACTAAACCAGGTCTAAACTAGGACCCAAGAACAATGTGAAAGACTTGTGGAGAACATGCCAAGACGCATGAAAGCTGTGATTAAAAATAAGGGTTATTGCACCAAATATGAACTCTTGTGAACTCTTAAGTGTAAACTAGGGGGTGGCACGGTATAGGTATTCGTATTGAAGCGTCCCGGTACGGGGGTCACGGTTCGGTGCGCGCAGAATATACGGTACAAAAGTTTAATATTGAACTGACCACGGGACTTTCATTTTGCAAGGGTTTCCTTGAGGACTCTTTAACCATTGCCATTTGCGAGCCCTGATGAACATTTATACACAGGGATGAAAGTCATCAGTCATGAAAAAAGCGGAAAGTCACGGACACCCCCCGCCCCCTTCCCGCACTTTGTCTTGCTCTTGTAATCAGAGGCATTGAGGAGGAGCTTATGCGCGCTATGAACAGGAGGAGAGAGAGAGGGAAAAGGCAAGCAGCGGAACGGACAGATGGGGTGTTTTATAAAGTTTAACCTGCCTTGTGATACAGGTTACACGTGCGAAAGCTGCGCTCGCTGACGTGCGGTATCCACAGCTCCAGACGGAGCGCGGCCCGCACACCGGTAAAAGTTTAATACGAGACACGTACTTTTGTTTCCGAATACGCGACGATTCCATTTTTAAAAGGGACGGTTGGTGACCCTAAACACAACTTTATATCAACATTTTTATATATACATTTTTATATATACACACACACACACATAATATATATATATATATATATATATATATATATATATATATATATATATATATATATATATATATATATATACACATATACACATATATATATACACATATATATGTACATATATACACCCAAAATCTCTCTCAACGAATTTGCAAAGATATAAAAAAAAAAAAAAGACCCCGTGGATGAAAAACTGAATGAAGGTGTACACAGCTGTACACAGTTTGTTATTGCAAAATGCACATGTTTAAAACAGCGTCATGTTGTCATCTGTGATATAGGCCAGGCCTATAGCTCATGTTCACTGAGCTATGTGAATGTAAAAAAGTCTTTAGGTACTTGTGTGGATTGTATGTGAAGGTCCCCATGTGTTAAAACTTCACTGATGTACCCAGCTCACTAACCAATCAGTATATCAATATATGACAACTCAATGTGGTGCTTGCATGTTCACTTGTTTTACTTACAGGTTTTAAGTTGCAGCTATCTCAGCTGGAGGTTTAAACAATAAAAAGCTGCCTTTGAGGACAGCCTTTCTGGTTATGTTTTTTTTCCTGCACTGTACCGAAAATGTACCGAACCGTGGGGTCTGACCCGAGGTACGTACCGTACCGTGAGTTTTGTGTACCGTGACACCCCTAATGTAAACATTAGTATTATGTTGTTTTAAAATGAATTTGATCTTGTTTCTTTGCATTGTTTGAGCTCTGAAAACATGGATTTTGTTATTTTGACTATTTGTCACTTTCTGCAAATAAATGCTCTAAACCAGAGGTCTAAATTGAGCTCAGTGTCATGTATAAACATTGCTACTCTGTTATGGTACATCCAATACAAGGAAATAATACACAGGTTAATACTGTATTTTACACTATAAAATATAAAATTATATTATTTTAAAGTGAAATCAAAAGATTTCGCGACCCCCCCCCTGCAGTACCTCCCCCCTAGAGGGGTCGCGAAATCTTTTGATTTCACTTTAAAATAATATAATTTTATATTTTATAGTGTAAAATACAGTATTAACCTGTGTATTATTTCCTTGTATTGGATGTACCATAACAGAGTAGCAATGTTTATACATGACACTAAGCTCAATTTAATATAAAACACAATTCTATGCCGTATATATAGTAGGGGGTCCCTGGCCCAGTTCGCCATCTGTTTGGGGGTCCCTGGCCTGAACGTTGAAGACCCCTGCTCTAAACCATATTTTTATTTGGAATTTGGGGGAAATGTTGTCAGTAGTTTATAGACTCAAACAAAAATGTTCCTTTTGCCCAAACATAGACCTATAAGTAGTAAAATCAGAAAAACTGATCATTTTGCAGTGGTCTCTTATTTTTTTCCCCACAGTTGTATGTGCTCTATTTGCAGATAATGGCACTGGCAGCACAGGTTCAGTTGTGATTTTAATCCCGTATTTTTGGGACTATAAACCGCTATATCAATGAACGGGTCTATTTTCATAAATAAGGCGCACCGGATTACAAGATGCACTGTCGATTTTTGAGAAAATTAAAGGATTTTATGTGCGCCTTATAGTCAGAAAAATACAGCATCTTTTATAAAACAGTTAACGTACAGTTTGATTGCGTTCCCTTTCTGTTCCTAAAGTGTGTGAAAATAATGACATAGCTCTGATGTGGGCGTGTACCTTGTTGGCGAAGAGCGGGCGGATGTTGTTGAAGAGCTCCACCTGCTGGCCGAGGGTATGCCCGCACTGCTCGGACAGATCCATGACGTAGAGCACGGCGGCGCGCAGGTGAGCCAGGGCGGTGATGGCCTGCATCTCGATGGTGTTCCTCTCCTCCAGCGGGTGGTCCAGGATCCCCGGGGTGTCCACTACCTGAGCACGCAGAGGACGGAGGACGCACGTGAGCAAACATCACAAACGTTCTCCTCGTGTGTTTGCGGAGAGAGACGGTGACGTTACCTGCCAGCGCAGATATCTGTAGTCCATGTGACCTACGAAGAGAGACTTGGTGGTGAAAGCGTACGGCTGCACATCCACATCTGCCCTGGTCACCTGCAAAACACATGTTCACGTTCAGGTTAACCGCCACCTTCCAACTTTTGTTTAGTAGACTGACAATTCCAGAGATTCTACTGAAGGTGTATACAGATGGGAGTTGGTAAGATTTTTACGATTCTGATTCCATTATCAATTCTGTTTAATGATTCGATTCTTTATCGATTCTAATTTGGGGGAAAAAGGAGAACAAACTGTTTGATTAGCGCCAAGATTAGCTCTAGTCCAGGTCTAGTCCCGGTCTAGTCCCGGTCTAGTCCCGTTTTAGTTCCGGTTTAGTTCCGGTTTAGTCCTGGTTTAGTCCTGGTTTAGTCCAGCTTTAGTTTTGTTTTAGTCCCGGTCTATTCCCGGTCTATTCCCGGTCTATTCCCGGTCTAGTCCCGGTCTAGTCCCGGTCTAGTCCCGGTCTAGTCCTGCTTTAGTTTTGTTTTAGTCCCGGTCTAGTCCCGGTCTAGTCCCGGTCTAGTCCCGGTCTAGTCCCGGTCTAGTCCCGGTCTAGTCCCGGTCTAGTCCCGGTCTAGTCCCGGTCTAGTCCCGGTCTAGTCCCGGTCTAGTCCTGCTTTAGTTTTGTTTTAGTCCCGGTCTAGTCCTGCTTTAGTTTTGTTTTAGTCCTGCTTTAGTTTTGTTTTAGTCCCGGTCTAGTCCCGGTCTAGTCCCGGTCTAGTCCTGCTATAGTTTAGTCCTAGTTTAGTTCTGTTTTAGTCCTGGTTTAGTCCTGTTTTAGTTCCGGTTTAGTCCTGGTTTAGTCCTGGTTTAGTCCTGGTTTAGTCCTGGTTTAGTCCTGGTTTAGTCCTGGTTTAGTCCTGGTTTAGTCCTGGTTTAGTCCCGGTTTAGTGTTCAGTCTAATGTTGACACAAGCCGCTGCTTTCTCCTAATATCTCCACTTGATGCAGAAATATGATAATGTGACTCACTCCGTGTCGCTGTTGTCGGAATATTTGCGCGTCTCCACGTGTATTCGCGTATTCGCTTATATCCCCGGACTTTCTCCTGCTAAAGTATCCGACTGCACTCTGTACACGAGCTCCGGAGAAACGGACCTGTCCTGAACCTGTCCCGAACGTCTCCCGAACGCGTCATGTGTCCAAGTGGAAGTTAAAAGTCCATTTTCACAAACGTTCTTCTCGTCATGTGAAAATAGTATTTAAACTCTGTATCAGTGAAGTGGCGAAGCACGCATCAATCCCACCACGTTTGTGCGCAATTCGTGCTGGCTGGAATCGTTAAGAGAATCGTTAGATAAACTGCTCATCGATTCTGTGGAATTGAAACACACGGACCCGGTTCTCAACAGGAACCGGTTCTCGATTCCCATCCCTAAAGGTGTATGGAGTTTAAAAACACAGAGGAGAAGAACTCAGCCTAAAATCAGGGTTTGTGTGTTAAACGTGTGTGAATGAATTTAAACAACTCTGGGTGTGTTTTTGATGAGGAAACAGCATTTTAACATCAGAAAATAGTGTAAAACGGGCCTTTAAAGCCACTGTAGGTGAGACAAATGCTTTCACTGCGAGTGCCTGTTTCATTCACAAGATTTTGTTACACAAACTGGGGGGGCACCTTATTGATGAAGCTGGACTTGCCCACGTTGGGGTACCCACACAGCAGCAGGGTCCTGGTGTTGGGATCGATGGAGGGCAGACGGGATAGATGCTGACGCACTGCAAACAAACACAAACAGATTATGCACACAAACTAAAATACACTGAACTGTGATCTGTTTCTGTGTCCCCTCAAGTGTCCTCGCCTTCATCAGTTTTCACTTAAATCTGCACAATCTGACTAAAAGTCCAGTGTCTCCTTCTGTCGGCCTCAGTGTGCGTATGGCGAGCCGTTTTAACATTTAAACACCAAGGTCGTTTTCACACCAGGAAAGTCTGACAGTTCACTTGCTTTGGTCCGGACCAATTTTTTTTTTTGGTGCGGTTCACTTTCACACTGCAGTTTTTCCCCCAAGTGGACCAACATCTATAAACAAAACCACGTGTGCTGAGGTCGCTCAGCCATTGGACAGAAATGAGCAGTATCCAAACAGAAGGAGGAGAGTCATGGTGCTACGTGCCGTTTTCAATCTAGCCTTAGCGATATGGTTTGCTCAGTTTTTACAGTTCGCACAAATGTTTGAGCAGCATCGTGAGGTTTACACTATTTTACAATCAATTTACAAACGACGAAGACACAGGGAAAGACGACTACGGAGGACAGCGCTCGTGCGCATCAAGTTCTGACTCTTGCTCTTCACGCAAAACGTAAGTAAGCCTCATAAGTTTAGTTTCATTTAGTTTCATTTCATCAGCCTCGGTTTCCCATAATGCTCGACATACGCCGGGAGCTCGTTAAGTACAAAAAGCCAACTTGTGTCGGATCGAGTCCGGTCTGCATTCTCACCTCAAACGAACCGCACCAGAGTTCGAATGGAACCGTGCCGAGACAGAGCTTTTTAGGTGGTCTCGTTTCGCTTGTTTGCTCCGGATCGAGATTTTTGGTTTTTATTCACACCAGCCCAAAAGGTCCGAATCAAAGGAGCAAACGAACTCTGGTTCGCTTTAAACAAACCAAAGTTTGACCAAGTTTGACTATCCGGAATCAACACGGTCCTCATCAACAACGTCTTTCCGACTTGGTGTGATTTAATTTTGGATCATGGGAATTGTCATTTGAGAAATCTGTAACGTAATTTTGACTGGACGAAACGACAGAGAAATCTACAATTCAGTTTTGACCAGGCAAAACGGAATTATGGATAACTGCAATTACGTCACTAAAAACTTGTCACATCATAAATGACAACAGCAGATTTTTTTGACGAGGCAGATTGAAAGTTAAAGATTTCATATGTCATTATGACGTCATCGTGCTACGAGCAGCACCAACCTGTCCAAAAAGACATTTGTCCCTAAATCTAAACAACCGTCAGTGTTAAAATTTGTTTTTGTCGTTAATATAATAACGTTTCACTAGAGTGCATAAAAAAAAAATGACCCCAAAATGCATTTTGGCTTTCTTACTGATAAAATAACTTTCTATTAACAGCGACAGGAGCCATGTGGAAATGCTCCCGCCTAAAGTAAAGATCATTTACAAACAGAAATCTGCGACGTCATTTCGCCGAGTCAAAACTCCAATTCAAGAAATCTGTAATTATATTTAGACCAGGCAGATCTCCAATTTCAGATACACTATATTACCAAAAGTATTCGCTCACCCATTCAAATGATCAGAATCAGGTGTCCTAATCACTTGGCCTGGCCACAGGGCTTGGCCCCTTAGTTCCAGTGAAAGAAACTTTGAATGCTTCAGGATACCAAAACATTTTGGACAATTCCATGCTCCCAACCTTGTGGGAACAGTCTGGAGCGGGCCCCTTCCTCTTCCAACATGACTGTGCACCAGTGCACAAAGCAAGGTCCATAAAGACATGGATGACGGAGTTTGGTGTGGATGAACTTGACTGGCCTGCACAGAGTCCTGACCTGAACCCGATAGAACACCTTTGGGATGAATTAGAGCGGAGACTGAGAGCCAGGCCTTCTCGACCAACATCAGTGTGTGACCTCACCAATGCGCTTTTGGAAGAATGGTCAAAAATTCCTATAAACACTCTCCTCAACCTTGTGGACAGCCTTCCCAGAAGAGTTGAAGCTGTAATAGCTGCAAAAGGTGGACCGACATCATATTGAACTCTATGGGTTAGGAATGGGATGGCACTTCAGTTCATAGTATGAGTCAAGGCAGGTGAGTGAATACTTTTGGTAATATAGTGTATCTCTAATCAAAATTCATTTCAAGATATCTATAACTTGATAATGGATATCTACAATTACATTATGACTCTCCCTAACTCCAGTTTGAGAAATCGACAACGTAATTTTGACTCGTCATAATTCCAGTTAGATATCTACAACTTCATTTTGCCGAGTCAAATCTTAATTTAAGACATCTGAAAAGGAACATGTCAATATCTTGAATTGAGGTGAATTAACGATTTCTTGAACTGGAGTTATGACAAGTCAAAAATCAAATTGTAGAAACTCAAACTAGAATTACAAATATCTATAATTCAGTTTTGGATATCTGTAAATCCCGTAGTGTATATCTGGAACTGAATTGTAGACATCTGTAATAATGAACCCCGTACAAATGAACGGCAAAAGTGACGTCATTTGCCCGAGGAATTATTTCTTTGTGGATATCTGAAATGACAATTGAGGATGGGAAGAATGCCTTTTTGGACATCCAAAATTTTCTTTTTGACTAGGCAAAACCGATTTAGAGAAATCTGCAATACATATACATATATATTAGGGGTGGGTATTGGCAAAGAAGTCACGATTCAATTCAAATCACGATTCATATGCCACGATGCGATACTATCACGATGCATCACGATACTTGAATTATTGCGATGCATTGCAATATATTCGACATACTTCAGTGCAAATGTACCAAAAAAAAAAGAGGATAACTTAAATATCAGTGGCTGTGTATCTGGGTAGTGTCTTCAATTGATACATAACCCTGAGCAACTCAATTCATAACTGAATTTATTGAATAACAAAAACAAATAAACTAAACCAATAACAAAAAAAAGTGCATAGGATTTTTTTTTTTTTTAAACCTAATAATTAATTTATTTATTAATAATTAATTATTGATTAATAATTAATTAATAATAATCGATTTTTGGCATCAAGAATCGATGCAGTATATTGTGAAAGTTAATATCGCGATGCATTGTCATGACGATTATTTTGCACAACCCTAATATATATACATATATACATATGCTCCATACACGGGAGCAGATTTGGTGCTGTTAAACAAGTCCCTCTCAAATGACACTGCAGTCACAAACTAGCTACAGTTTTTCACTTTTTTGTTGAAAATCGAACTCCTAAACAGGACCATGAACGCTCCTATTGACAGGGATGAAAGTGCCCAATCATGAAAAAAGCGGAAAGTCACTTTCTCAACAAATTTGCACAGATAAAAAAAAAAAAGACCCCGCGGCTGAAAAAAAAAGCGGAGATCCACGAAAAGGCGGAACTCTTTCATCCCTGTGTTGATCACGGCTCCTGAAAATGTGTTTAAATCCGTTTTGTATATATATTTTTAGGTCTACTATTTTAGACTTAGACAAATTTTATTGATCCACAAGGGAAATTGTTTTTTTGCGTGTTTTTTTTAAAAATTCATTTTTAATGTATTATTATTATTATTATTATATTTTAATTTATTTTTATTTACTTTTACTATACTATTTACTATAGTCTACTAGTTTACAACTTTTTGGCCGTGCTTGCTAATGTGTGCTTTGTGTCACCATGGTAACCGCTGAACATTCCACCCTTAGACACACGAAGAACCCCCTCGAACTGATGTCATTGCAAAGTACAGTGGTACCTCACCTTACGAAATTAATTCGTTCCAGAAGTGGTTTCGTAACGTGAATTTTTCGTAAGTTGAGTAGCTACAGTATTTCAATGGAAAAGGCCTGATTCATTTCATTTTTTTTTATAGTGTAACATTTTTTTATAGTGTAACACTGTGTCCTGCATAGAGACTGTAGACCCAGGACTAAACGTGGACTATACCAGGTCTAGACCAAGGTCTAAACCTGGACTGGACCAGGTCTAGATCTGGACTAAACCAGGTGGATTAAAGCGCAGCGTGCAGGTCCATTTCCTGGTTTCGTTTCGAGTCACGGCTGAGGCGAGCAGCGAGGAGGGGAGGGGATGTGCCTCGGGACCGCACGCAGCCCAAGCGCATGAACGAACGCATGCAAGAATGGTCTAATCCTGGTTTAGACCTGGTTCAGACCTGGTTTAGACCTGGCACGGTTTGAGCACGGGTCTCATGCTCGCGCCCCACGCCGGGTCATGCTGCGCTATCACACACACCGCCCTCCCCCTTCCCCCCACGCTTCACTATTAATACATTTTGTTGAAAATCTATGAAAGTTTGAGTGTTTAAACGAGAGACAAATGTGAGAAAAGTTTAAATCCAGTCTGAGAAAAGCGTATAATGTGTGTGGCTGAGCGCGCATTATTTGAATTTTTGAGATTTCGCGTTTCGTAGCTTGAAATTTTCGTTTGTTGGGTCTTTCGTAAGGTGAGGGACCACTGTATCAATAACAGAACGGAACATTACAGACAAACAACATCTCCAGGGAGGCGAGCAGACAAGAGGGCCCTGCACCAGAAATGTTCCGCAGTGCACCTTTAATGTTCGCTGTACATGAGTGTGACGTGCAGAATCCGTACCCTGCTCCAGGTACTCCAGGCTGGATTTCTGCCTCTTGAGGATGGTGCACATCCGGCCCAGCGCGGCCCTCTTCAGCTGCTTACATCTGTAGAGCGAGTCTCCGTACTTCATCAGACGCACGTAATCTTTTGCCACACTGACACACAGACAAACATTCAAATCCAGACAGTTTGACATGTTTCATTTGCATTTTAACTGTCAGAGTGCAGACTGTTGACCTGGTTTGTAGTTAAAATCTTTAATTACTCGCCCTGTCCACATGAAACAAAAACTGGCACAAAGGTCAATGTATTCTATCAGTATAAAGAAACTGAAAAGTGAAATTATTTTCTCACAATAGCTTCAGGAAGTTGTGTAATTATTCAAACCCAAAGGTGTGATTGTTGTCGATGTAAAGACCTTTAAGCCAAAACAGGAATAGGTCAGGTTTGTGGCGCCAATCCCCAACAATTAATGAGAATGTTCAGCATGTGAGGTTCAAAAGTTAAGACAGGAGTGTCCAAACTTTTTCCACCCAGGGCCGAATATACAAACATATTCATAGTGGAGGCTGTAGAGCTGGTGAGGACAGGGAGACTTTCAGATTGATGCATTTTATGAGTTTAAAGGGATATGCCACCCCCAGGTCAAACTTGGGCATCTCCCCACAGTCCAGAGACTAAAATAAGTGGTGGAAAGCGTTTTCCTGCTCACCCAGCCATTGTCCGAGTCTGTCGCCACTGACCGCCGCGGTATCTGCAGCTACTCCGCCTTAAACTGGAGTCTAACGTCGCCAGAGAAAGATTTCGGCCAAAAGGAATTAATTTGCTTGATGCGTTTCCCAATTACTTGCTGTGTAGTGCGCATTCATATCGAGTGCAAATAAATGTGCAAATCAACACGGAGAGGTTGACTTGGTCATTTTGGGTGGGAACTATTTTCCAGTGCGGAAGTATACAGCCAAATCACGCACCCCGTTGTGCAACAGGGGAACTCCCAGTTCCTGGTGCCTAACTGGGAGTTCCCCTGTTGCAGCGTGCTGCGTGATTCGGCTGTATTCTTACGCACTGGAAAATAGTTCCCACCCAAAATGACCAAGTCAAGCTCTCCGTGTTGATTTGCACATTTATTTGCACTCGATATGAATGCGCACTACACAGAAAGTAATTGGGAAACGCATCGAGCAAATTCATTCCTTTTGGCCGAAATCTTTCTCTGGCGACGTTAGACTCCAGTCTAAGGCTGAGGAGCTGCAGATACCGCGGCGGTCAGTGGCGACAGACTCGGACAATGGCTGGGTGAGCAGGAAAACGCTTTCCACCACTTATTTTAGTCTCTGGACTGTGGGGAGATGCCCAAATTTGACCTGGGGGTGGCATATCCCTTTAAGACAGGAGTGTCCAAACTTTTTCCACCCAGGGCCGAATATACAAACAAATTCATAGTGGAGGCTGTAGAGCTGGTGAGAACAGGGAGACTTTCAGATTGATGCATTTTATGAGTTTAACGGAGCCACAACACCTTTAAAGGGATAGTGCGTTTTTTTTTTTTTATGTTAATCTGTATGGATTTCCTTCTAAAAGTTCCGTGTGTTGACACCGGCTTACCTCTGACACTCTCAGCTGATCCCGGTTTGGCTCGCTTTCTGGAGCCCACGTAAGTAGGTCCGGTAACTTCCCTGGAACATGAAATAAAGCTTGTTTTTCTTCTCAAAACAAAACATTTGTCCGAAAGGTGATATATTTGTGTCCCAAACAGTTGTCAACGAAACATCCAGCAGCGTAGATTGCGTTCGCTTATTGTCTCGCTCGATTCGTATCACTGCGCGCATATTAGCTGTATTAGCCTGTTAACCTTTAGCGGAAGTCTACAGTGGATGCGGTCCACCGTAAGGGGAAGTTTACAAGTGAACAGGCTGATAGACATAACATAGGCGCAGTGATACGAATCGAGGCACAATAGGCGAACGCAATCTATGCTGATGGATGTTTCGTGGACAACCATTTGGGACGCAAATATATCACCTTTCGGACAAATGTTTTGTTTTTTGAGAAGAAAAACAAGCTTTATTTCATGTTCCAGAGAAGTTCCCGGACCTACTTACGTGGGCTCCAGAAAGCGAGCCGAACCGGGATCAGCTGAGAGTGTCAGAGGTAAGCCGGTGTCAACACACGTAACTTTTAGAAGGAAACCCATACAGATTAACATAAAAAAACACACTGTCCCTTTAAAAGTTCTAGAAGGCAAATTTTAGGTCTGTTTCGTAATGCAGTGAGTTATTGCAGTGAGAGAGATACCGGAATTTGAAGTAAAAAGTTCTGCTCAGTGGCTTTATGATCATTTGGGCCAATTCAGCAGGATCCCTGGGGGCCAACAAAAACTGGTCAGAGGGCCAGACTTGACCGCTGGGCCATAGTTTGGACACTCCTGAGTTAAGATATTTCTTTTAAAAACAGAAAAACTCCCATAGAGTTCCCAGAATCGGCTCCTGCTCCATCTGGAATGGTGAATACTAAACTACTGGGTCCGGGAGGTTTGCTGTGATTAGTCATTCCGAGTGATGGAGTTAGGGTTATTTTTAAGGAAACGGGTTAAGTTTAGGGTTTGGGAAGTGATTAAGGTTAGAGCCTGGTTCAAGTGAGGAAAACAATTAAGATTAGGGTGAGGGCAATGTTTTGGGTAGTTACAAGGTTACAGAAGTAGCTTTAAAAAAATTAATTTGTCACTGATTACCCTTATAACCCTTAAAACGTGAACAGAAACTATACACATTGTTGTAGCCAAAGATGTTCATTGACGTGAAATTCTTTCTCTGCCCATTGCTTCTCGATCACTTAAATACTCGCTACTACCTGGAGTTATATCAAATCTAACATTCCAATCCCAGTTTATTTCAACACATCAGCATCATTGATCTGGTCTTATCACCACTAACATGCAAAAGGACATTTAGGCGACATTCAGACTGCAGGGCTTAAAGCTCAATTGGGATTTTTTTGGGAAATCTGATTTTTTTGGTGAGGTCGTTCATATTTCCAATTAAATGCGACTTGTATGTGATTTCCAATGTGAACTTTAAACGCCCCAAAAGTGTCCCGCATGCTCCTTGGAGGACACGACGACGTCACGTGCAGCGAGCGTGCTCAGTGTTTACGGAAGTCGCCTAAACATGGACGCAAGCATTGAGCGCCTGGAGATTTTAAAGTTGTTGACGTACCAGAGCCAGAACATGTACAACTTATGTGTTTTAAGGATGAGATTGAGAAGGAAAAGGTTTTTGGCCTTGGGGCAGTGGCAGCAACGTTTGTAGAAAGGAATGTGTTGGTGCTGAGAGTGGTGGGATTGCCATGTGCTTCACCGCTTCACTGACACGGGCTTCATACACAATTTTAGTATGATGAGAAGAACGTTTGTGTACATTTGTGAGCGCCGACTTGTACCACTCTCACTTGTTGATGACGTGTAGGTCGGATGAACGCGACCTGGCCGTTCAGACTGGAGTCTCATGTCTAAAGATCGGATATGCATCGGTTTTAGGACCACATATACAAGTGGCCTGGATCGCATTGGAAAAAAATCGGATCTGTGTCGTTGAGACCGTCATTAGAAGATCAGATACAGGTCGCATAGGGGTGAAAAAAAATCGGATTTGGGTCACTTCAGGCTGCGGTCTGAACGTAGTTTTAGTGTCTCGAGATGTTTACCAGACGCATACAAGCTGAGATCTCTCGACTGAAAGTTGCTGTTAGCTCACATGCCAATTATGAACCAATATAAAAGACATGAAACGGTTTACACACTTAATAATGAATTTAAACGAGTCTCCGGTCTCATGTAAAAGTGTTCGAAGCGTTAGTATGAGCTGACACCTTCTGGATTATTCATAATTTACGATTTTTGTAGGCTAACGATGACAGCTATAGTAAAAAAACGCGGGACTGCTCCGGTGTTCCTATAAGCTTCCCGGAGTAGCACACTTCTTATACGTTTATACTTTCTATAATTGTAGTAGTGTGAATGCAGTAGTGGAGTAGCAGGAGGGTCTGTACTTGTCAATGAGGTTCTTGGCGATGTTGATCTGTCCCAGAGCCAGTTTGTAGTGGTCCTTGTCGTAGAGCACGTTCATCAGGTCTGCATAGAATGGGTGGATGTCCTGCAACACAAACGTCATGTCAGCCGCCATCTAGTCTCTGGAAACACAGACTAAGACCATTACAACGTCATGATGGTGAAACCGCCTTTTGCTGAGCCGAGTCTGCTCCTGACAAAGATGGCCGATACAGTGGTCCCTCGCTCTATCGCAGTTCACTGTTCGTGGCCTCGCTCTTTCAGATTTTTTTTTTTTTTTTTTTTAATAGTGTAACTTTTTTTTTATAGTGTAACATTGTTTTCTGCGTCGACACGGCTCCTCTTTTCGGTATAAGAGGATCTTATACCGAAAAGAGGAGCCGTGTCAGTCATGTGGAAGAACTTCGGGTTTAAATCTGATGTAGATCAAATGACCGTATTCTGTAAATGTCGTCGGGCTAAAGTTGTAGCCGCAGGAGGTGACACAAGCGATCTGCTTCACCACCTCCGTCACAAACACGTCCTGGAATATGAAGAACGCACCAAACTAAGATCTGCATCCTCTTCCACGTCTGCGCCACGACACAAAACACCACTCAAACGTCACTCAAAGACGCGTTTGCTAAGGGGGCCGCCTACGACAAGAAAAGCAAACGGTGGAACGATATTACCAACGCTGTTACTGTCCACTTCGCCAAAGACGTGGGACCACTTAGTACATGAAAAAAATACCATCAAATACCGTGACACCGTGCCTAATCTGTAAAATCATTCACGGTCATCATCATCATCTCCACCACAGTTTATCTCCATCAGAACCACCAGCCACAGTAGAACTAGAGGAGCAGCAGGAGGAGACTGCATCATCCCCCTGAGGAAAAGTTCCTTTGGGCAAACAGCTTTTTCTGTTCGCTGCCTCAGATTGGAACTCACACCCACAACCATCAGATCCGCTAACACTTACCAAACATTTAAAATACAGTTAAAACAAACCAGATCTGTGAACATTGACTTTATCCACTGTCACTGCCCCCTGCTGGCCTCTTGCCCTGTGTCTGTGTGTGATTGTCATGTGTGTCTGTGTGCGATTGTCATGTGTGCATGTGTGTATGTATTTGATCTCATTACGAGTGGTGGTTTGTAGCTGAATGATTATTGTATTGTAATTATTATTCTTGTTTTTAGGTGGACAGTATCTGCTGTCAAGGGACTACAGATGAAAAATAGCCATTGCCTAATTCTGGCATATTTACAGAAATGTTGATTAATATGCACTGTCCCTGAAATAAATAAATAAATAAAATTAAATAAATAAAATTTAGAAAAATACCGTGATATCAATTTTTGGTCATACCGCCCAGCTCTAGTTTACCCTTTTCTTGACACTTTTGTTTTTCTTTTGAATCTGCACGGCCCAGTTAACAGTTATGATTATTTGAATCATGTGGAGAGGAGTGGGTGCATGTCGTGGTGTGAGACTCACGTCGAGCTTGGGGAAGTCGGTGAGGATCTGGCTGAGGCGGTCGTGGTAGTTCTGCTGGGTGAACTTGACTTTCCTCATGTAGAAGTGCCGGATGCGGTGGATCTGGTAGTGCTTGTGCACCACAGTGGGGGTCTTGCGCTGGGTCTTAGATAAGGTGATGTCAATGAAGTCCTGCAACAACAAGCAGCACACAATGTTAGACAACACGCCACAGTGAGGACCGGGGGGGCATGTTGACACAAATGTAGATCAGGTTTTTACTATCCCAGAGAGAACACTCAGACACTCCTGTGGCGGTCCATCAGTACTGCGCTAGAACGTGCCTGTGAAGGTCTTGGTTAAGGATCGTGCAGTATTTTTTTATATTCATTCATTCCACACTTGACGTTGATAAGCTGCTATTGTAGCCACAGCTGCCCTCGCACAGCCTGACACAAGCAAGGCTGCCAGTCTGCGCCATGGGCCACCACCAATCATCACGCATGTGTTCAGCCAAGGCAACGCGGGTGTGATATACAAACTATGGCTGTCAGTTTAATGCATTAATTAGATTAATTAATTAAACTGCAAATTAACGCATTATAAAAATTAACGCAATTAATTATGAGTGGCAATTAAATGTGCATTTTAATTTGACGTGCAGCGAGCAAGTCGCTGCCAGGGCCTTTGAACGGCAAGTTTATTCATAAAAAAAACGAAAACGGGACGATCAACATGAATGCCGTGATTTGGAGCTTTTGTCAAAAAGAATTTTCCGATCACCGAAGCTGCTCCAGCCGTCTGGACAAGTTCCATCGTTACCGGTGATATTGCGAGCGTGAGCGAACTTCACCAAACCACCAAACCACGCTCGCAGAATTTGGGAAACGAATGAGCAAAGCGACCGCAGAAAAACTGACAAACTCAATTGCAAAGTGGGTTCGTTCGCTCACTCACACACTCTAAAAATGCGATTAATTCGATTAATTAATTACAAAGCCTTTAATTAATTAGATTATATTTTTTTAATCGCCTGACAGCACTAATACAAACCACTGAAAATGAATTAGCATTATAAAAAGAACAGATTAAAGATTAAATATTGGTAATAACTGACAAGAACATGACAAATTGAACTCCTTTTATCATGCCAAAAGTTGAATAAAACACGTGTGCCACCAAACACTGCTTGAGGTGGCATTTCGGCCAATCTATCTTTTATTTCTTTCTTGATTTACGATGAACAATGAAAATTAAAACTGTTCAAACGGCCTTCAACAGAGCGACAGTGAGGCTTGTACGACTTGTCTCCTCTTCTTAACACCAGTATTACAGAAATACATGTTCCAGTACAGCAGTGCTTCTCAATTATTTTCTATGACGCCCCCCCTAGGAAGAAGAAAAAATTTCACGCCCCCCTCCCTGCACACGACTATTAATAGTATTATTTGTCTAGAAAATTATTAGTACACCTCTGCATAACAATGTATCCTTTTATTAACATTAAAAACAAAAAAAGAAACTTCCAACAAACACTGCACTCTTTTTTTGCACTGAGGACTCAAATATTAATGTGCTTTTAATGCAGCTTTGTGCACATTTGTTTACGTTTTACAGAAACAAAACTTAAAAACCACATGGTCCATTTGCATAAACTCAAAGTTCAGTGGAATATAACGTGTTTTTTTCTGTGACAGAGGATGTTCTGCTGATGGCAAGTCTGTTCTGTGCGTATATCGCGTATTTAAGGTCGCCGAACCCTGCCCCAGAGCGACAACGAGAGCGCTACTGCCAACTACTGTTGTTGATGTGCAATTACACTTTCGTTCTAGTACAGTATGGCAAAAAAGCATGTTTCCCAGGGTCACACGCGCCCCCCTGGCATCACACCGCGCCCCCCCAGGGGGGCCCGCCCCACTATTTGAGAAGCACTGCAGTACAGTGTCCAAGAGCGCCGTGTGTGTGTTTATTTGTACCCGTAATTCAATTTGATTTGCAGATTTGAGAGGCTGGTCCCACATTTCACATTTCATCCAAACTATACACAATAAACACATAACATCACAAATAAAGTGGCACTGAGCATGAACTTAATGGTGGAGGAGTCATTTTGTCCTTTTAAATGGCTGAGATTCTATTTAGGGGAAGTGTGATGGTTCAAACTGTGATGAACTTTTTCACATTGTTTATGCAAGTCCAATGAGACAAAAGAAAAAGGTATTTTAGGTTATTTTCTCTTTAGGAAATATACTTGTATGAATTTTATGGCATTTTTCCATCACTGGTTTTAAGTGTACCATTAGGAACAACTGGAGGCACACTGTCCACTTTCAAAGCTGTCCGGTTTTAAGTCCTTGGGTTTTTTTTTTGGTATGAAAAGCGCTTTATAAATAATGTTCGATTAATTCCATGTCTTGTTATTGTGGGCAGATATTTATCACAAGGTGGAGACTCAGACAAAATGCAACTTCTACCATTATTACACCAACAACAGCGTGATTTAAGTTCAGAAAGCGGGGGGGTTCCCCCGCTGGAAGCGCAGCTCTGCACCGCTGTCTGCTCGCTTCCGTGTTTAACACAGGAAGACAGATGGGAGACTTTGCAATGAAAAAAGGCATATTAACACAGAAAATAAAATTAAACCACTGGTATTTCAGAGGTCCAGAGGGTCGGGTAAGGGACTTGCGAGCCTAGAAACACTCGGACGTGCCTCCAGGCAAATAAAAAAACGCATTTCGCATTGTAGCGCATTCACAGTCCAAACTTTATGGGCAGGATATACAGGGACGCTGAGCGGAGACAGAGGGAGGGGCTGGAGCTGCATTTGCCGATCTGACGGTAAAAAGGTTCCTTGTCCGAACTCGCCCGTTTCAACACTGGTTTTGTGTAACGCAGAAAAGGACCGCAAATGCTCAGTTTAGACATTTCGCAACTTTTAGCCATGGGGGGGGGGGGCCTAAACAGGGTAGGGGAGCTCACATTAACGTTCAAAAACCTCAGAAAGTGAAAATTTCATGCCATGGGACCTTTAAAGCTCAGGCTTGTAGCAGCAGTGGTGAAGGTCAGGTCCAGCCTCTGAGAATGAAATGGAAGTCAATGTGATGTCCACAAGAAGTACAGGCATCATGAGAGTGTCCTTTAAAGCTAAACGTACTGAAGTGAGGGGAAAAAAACGACTGATTCAGGAGGGAATGGGGATTTTAATCGACTAACCGTGAATCGAGCAGCACAAATGAAGACTCGCCTCTTTCCAAACGCTCTTAAAAAAACATTGTTTTGACTGTCGACCGTGACACCCTCATCATTAAACCACAACTAAACCAGGTCAAAGCCAGGACTAAGACCTAAAACAGGACTCAAACAGCGAGGACTAGAACATCATACAGGCCCAAATCAGGACTGCAGGTGGGTCTAAAACAGGTTTATAATATATTTAGTTATTCTAAAACAGGACTAAACCAGGTCTAAACCAGCACTGAACCAGGACTGAACCAGGTCTAAACCAGGACTAAACCAGACCTAAACCAGGCCCAAAGCAGGACTGAACCAGGTCTAAAGCAGGTCTAAGCCAGGTCTAAACCAGGAGTAAACCAGGTCTAAACCAGGTCTAATCCCCATTTGTTCAGGGGGTGAATGGGGAACCTGTACGCTTGTGTTGAAATTGCATTTTTCTTAAAGTTTCAGGTTGTTCATAACATTATAATATTTTGTAAAAGAGTTCATCAAATAAAAAAGACTTCTGTAATAGATTTGTGTTTCTCTGCACAAATATTTTGACTTATTGCCATTTTTGGGGTATGCTTGCCATGAGTTTTCTGATCTATGGCCTTTTGTTTTTGTTGTTTTAGCTGTGGCGTCACCTGCCCAGGGACTACACATGGAAATTAGCATTAGCATTGCTATAATCAGGCGTATTTACTCTGCGATGTTATAGGTGTTCATTAATATGCGCTGTCCCTATTAAATACAAGAATAAATCGTGGATCACAACTCACCCACAGCTCGTTTATCTACACTGGTACAAAACTTGTCACTAAATAAAAAGTCCAAAGTGTCTCCGGCGCACACGTGTTTTTCGCCTGCGCGTTTGGACCTCACATTTTCCGCTTTTTCTCCGGTTCTTTCTCTCTGACAGCCTCGGCGGAAAACAGCGCAGGGTCTCAGAGGACCGGAGAGGACAGACTGGACTCACCTTGGCGGTCGGGACCACCATAATCTTCTTAAAATTGTACAGTGCCATGTTCGGACTGTGGAGAGGGTCCGGCGAGGCACGCGAAGAGGACAGGGGCACTTCCGCTCACACCGGAAATGCTCTGGGGGATGTTTTTCAGATGAGCGCCCTCTGCCACGTGGAGGGAATGTACGTGGAGAAACTCAAATTTCTCACGCACACCTACACAAAAACTATGTCAATCGTTTGTGCTGTTTTGTGCTGCAAAAAGTTTTGTTTGTGCTGCTTTAGTTTTTGAGATATTAACGATTCTTTTATAGGTCAAATTGGGGTCAGCTAGCCCCCCCACGAAGCTTAAAAATGCTCTAAAATGGCCCAAAATGGTGTCAGTCATTTGTGCTTCGTTTGTGCTGCTTTAGTTTTTGAGATACAGTCATACCTCACCTTACGAAAGACCCAACTAACGAATAATCCAAATTACGAAATGCCTTCACTTTAAATTTTCGTCTCTAAATATGAAAGAAAATTCAAGTTACGAAACGCGAAATCTCAAAAATTCGTGTAATTCGCGCTCGAATGTGCGCTCGGCTTCGCGGCAGCCCGAATCCCCCATATCGACTCAACTTATGAAAAATTCACGTTACGAAACCACTTCTGGAATGAATTAATTTCGTAAGGTGAGGTATGATTGTATTAACGATTATGGTTCTTTTCTTCCGATGACGTCCCCCCCCCCCATAATGTTAAAACGTGCAAAAAAAATGTAAACTGTTACATAGATTTTGCGTTGTTGTTTTTTTTTTTTATTTACTTATTTCACAGATTACATACATCATTTCCAGCCCCATTGTCAACTGGACAAAAGTTTATTTGGTCGAATACGTTTCTCAGCTCATCCAAGCTGCTTCTTCAGTTCTGGTCAGACGCTGGTGGACACTGCCTATATCTGTCTGAAGGGGGCGCTCACTACAATGAAATGACTCTGAGACTACCACACCTACTTGTTTACACTTTGTGTTAGTTAGAATGCCTTTTATTGTCACTATTCATATGCACAGTTTACATCATACATACTCACAATGAGATTGAAAGTATCTCACTTCAGTGCAGACATTTAAGTACGATGTTTACAACACAGTATAGAAGGAAAAAAAATAACATAAAAATAAAATAATGCAAAAAAATTAGTGCAGAAAAAAGTCCCGTACTATGCATTAGTTGCCAGGTTATTGCAAGTCTTGCTCAGATATTGCAGTAGGGGCAACACACACACACACATATATACACACACACAACCTCCTGCAAACTCCTCCTTTAGCCTCTCCTCCTGCAGCCTCCTCCTGTGCTCCTACCTTCTGCTGCCTTCTCCTGTAGGCCCTGCTCCTGCTGCCTCCTCCTCCTGCAACCTCCTCCTGTGTCCCTACCTTCTGCTGCCTTCTCCTGTAGGCCATGCTCCTGCTGCCTCCTCCTCCTGTAGCCCCTCCTCCTATACCACCTCCTCCTCCTGTGTCCCCACCTCCTGCAACCTCCTTCCCTCCTCCTGTGTCCCGACCTACTGCAACCTCCTCCTCCTGTGTGCCGACCTACTGCAACCTCCTCCTCCTGTGTCCCCACATCCTGCAGCCTCCTCCTTCTGTGTCCCCCTCCTGCTGCCTCCTCCTGTGTCCCCACCTACTGCAACCTCCTCCTGTAGCCTCTCCTCCTGCAGCTTCCTCCTCCTGTAGCCCAGCCTCCTGCAACCTCCTCCTCCTGTGTCCCCACCTACTGCGACCTCCTTCCCTCCTCCTGTGTCCCCACCTACTGCAACCTCCTCCTCCTGTGTCCCCACTTACTGCAGCTTTCTCTTGTAGCCCTTGCTCCTAAAGGATCCTCCTCCTGGCGCCCCACCTCCTGCAACCTGCACCTGCTGCCTCCCCCTGTATTCTCTCCTCCTGTGTCCCCACCTTCTGCAGCCTCCTCCTGTAGCTCCTTCTCCGCTGTCGCCCCCTCCTGTAGCCCCGCATCCTGCTGCCTCCTCCTCCTGTACCCCCTCCTCCTGTAGCCCCACTTTCTGCATCAGCCTCCTCCTGTAGCTCCTCCTCCTGTAGCCCCGCCTCCTGCAGTCCCTTCCTGTATTGCCCCCGGGCACGCTGGTACCCCACGGCCGCCTTCTTCTGCTCTGTGCCCGTCCTGGAGGCAGCATCTTCCCCTGAAATCTGAGAGGAGAAACGACTCAAACGTGCGGGAGAAAATAAAGTAATAAACTCGTAACAGTGTTTATATGTGAGGGACAAAAACAAGTGCAGGGATTGTTTTTGTGATAAACCTCAGCTTGTTGTTACGGCGATGTTTCCTTCAACAGACATGAGTAGAGCAGCCGAACTTTGTACTCAGAGGACTTTAAAATAATAATACTCTAGTCTAGAAGATTGAGTAGATCCTTTATCCTTTTACAGTGGTCCCTCGCTCTATTGCGGTTCACTGTTCGCGCCCTCGCAGTTTCGCAGATTTTTTTTTATAGTGTAACATTTATAGTGTAACATTTTTTTAATAGTGTAACATTGTGTTCTGCGTCCTGATTGGCTAAGAGACTGTAGACCTTTGCCAATTGATAGATGGGGGACGCGGGGGACCGGGACCAGACTGGAACTAGACCAGGACTAAACGTGGACCTGGACTAAACCAGGACTGGACCAGGTCTAGACCTGGACTAAACCGGGACTAGACCAGGTCTAAACCAGGATTAAACCACCACGTGACGCGCTTTGCTGGTTTCGTGCGGCTGGTTTGTGGCTCGGGCTGAGAGGACGCGGTCCGGGCGCCGCGGTTCGATCTCGTGCTCGCAGCCCCGGTGTACGCGCGGCCTCGCGCCGGTCGTGCTGCTCTGTCACGGATTTGACCACGATGAGGGGTGCACGTGTCGCGCACTTCTCCAAGGGGTTGGTGCGCGTCGCGTCCCGGGACGTGGCAGTGCTGTTGGATGAGCGCGGTGCTTCCTGCGGATCCAGTGACTCATGTCTCCGCTCCCCTCACGCGTCCAGCGGGGCTCCCGGAGCCGTGTCTCCCCCCACGCTTCACTATTAATACATTTTGTTGAAAATCTATGAAAGTTTGAGTGTTTAAATGAGAGAGAAATGTGAGAAAAGGTTAATTCCAGTCTGAGAAAAGTGTATAATGTGTGTGGTGAGGCGTTTACAGCCTTAAAACATGTAGAATAATTGTAAAATATAAAGTTGTCCTATTTCGCAGATTTCTCTTATTGCGGGTTATTTTTGTAACCTAACCCCCGCAATAAACGAGGGATTACTGTATACGTATTCGGGCGCACATCTCGACCACAGACTGGACAGGTCTGAGAATACAGACCTGCTCTACAGAAAGGGACAAGAGCAGACGATCTCAGACTTGTGCTGTCAGGCGATTAAAAAAATTAATCTAATTAATTACAGGATTTGTAATTAATTAATCTAATTAATCGCATTTTAAGAGTGTGTGAGAGAGAGAGAGATTGTGAGCGAGCGAGCGAACCCACTTTGCGATTGAGCTTGTCAGTTTTCCTGCAGTCGATTTGCTCAATCGTTTTCCAAATTCTGCGAGCGTGGTTTGGTGGTTTGTTGAAGTGCGCACTATCAACGGTAACAATGGAACTTATGGGGATGTGTTTGTCGTTCAAATGATCCGTCAGGCTGGAGCAGCTTCGGTGATCGGAAAATTCCTTTTGACAAAAGCTCCAAATCACGGCGTTCTTGTTGATCGTCCCGTCTTCGTTCTTTTTATAAATAAACTTGCCGTTGAAAGGCCGTGGCAGCGATTTGCTCGCCACACGCCAAATTTAAAATACGCGTGCATTGAATTGCCGCTCATAATTAATTGTGTTAATTTTTATAGCGTGTTAATTTAGTGTAATTAATTAATCTAATTAAACTGACAGCCCTATCTCAGACGGTTGAAGTCCTTTGACATCTACCACGAGCTCCTGCAGATGTTCTACCAGACAGTCATCTTCTCTGTCCTCTTAAACACTGTGGTCTGCTGAGGAGGAAGCCTGAAGAAGAAGGGCGCCCTGGGGTTGGATAAGCAGATGAGGAGGGCAGGATCTGTAGTGGAGCAGAGCTTCACTCACATCTGTGGCTGAGAAGAAGGTCCTAAACAAGCTCCTGTCCAGAGCTCCTACAGGAATCGTGTGTGTTGAAGCTGGTTTGATTGAGGTCGTTTTCACACCAGGAAAGTCCGATAGTTCACTTGCTTTGGTCCGGGCCAAATAAAAAAAAAAAAGTATTTTGGTGCCATTCGCTTTCACACTGCAGTTTTTCCCCAAGCGATCCAACATCTGTAAACAAAACCACTTGTGCTGAGGTCTTTCAGCCATTGGACAGAAATGAGCCGTGTCCAAACACGTGAAGGAGGAGAATACAGACGCTCCTCGACATACGAACATTCGACTTACAAACATTCGGAGTTACGAACAGGGTCGAAAATTAAAAAAACAAAAAAGTTAAATGTTTGGGCAAAAGCGCTGTACATGTACGTAAGTGAGTTTTTGTATTTAGCGCCTATTCTGACAGTACGTAGTGCGTATTTCTGCCACGGATGCACAGGCAGGCGCTGCGCAGCTTCCCCCAAGCGTCACGCCCACTCAGTTGAAGTGTTCAGACGTACTTGCGTGTTGTTGTGTTACGACCTTTGTTGTTTTGTCTTGCATACATAATCCAATATGGTTAGTGAAAAGCGAAAAGCTTCTAGTGAAAGTGGAAATGTGAAAAAGCGGCAAGCCATCTCATTTGAAAAGAAGGTGGCGATAGTAAAGAAACTTGATGCTGGTGAGAAGATGGTGAATGTGGCACGCGCATACAACGTGAACCGTTCGACAATTGGTACGATATATAAACAAAAGGACCGCATTATGCGGCATGTAAAAAGTGCAGCGGGTATGCAATCCACCATCATAAGCAAGAAGAGAGGGAAACTCATGGAAGAGATGGAGAAACTTCTTGGTATTTGGCTCGAAAATCAGCGGCAGGTGATTAAACTTGCTAAAGGTAAGCTAAACTTTTATTTTTTTTAAAATAGGCTACACACACACACAGTCTCACACATACATTCACACACGCGTTCTCTCTCTTTCTCTACTGCGTCTGCCTCTGTCTCTCTTCTTCTTGTTTTGTTACTATTTAGTGTTATTTAAATGCAGTACAAATCCATATAGATTACTTATACAAGCCTTAATCATACATTCCCTTCTAATAACGACTTACGAACAAATTCAACTAACGAGCGGCCGTTCGGAACGTAACTCGTTCGTAAGTTGAGGAGCGTCTGTAACGGTGTTACGTGCTGTTTTCAATCTAGCCTTAGCGATATGGTTTGCTCAGTTTTTACAGTTCGCACAAATGTTTGAGCAGCATCGTGAGGTTTACACTATTTTACAATCAATTTACAAACGACGAATACACAGGGCAAGATGACTACGGAGGACAGCGCTCATGTGCGCATCAAGTTCTGACTCTTGCTCTTCACGCAAAACGTAAGTAAGCCTCATAAGTTTAGTTTCGTTTCGTCAGCCTCGGTTTCCCATAATGCTCGACATACGACGGGAGCTCGTTAAGTACAAAAAGCCAACTTGTGTTGGATCGAGTCCGGTCTGCATTCTCACCTCAAACGAACCGCACCAGAGTTCGAATGGAACCGTGCCGAGACCGAGCTTTTCAGGTGGTCTCGGTTCACTTGTTTGCTCCAGATCGAGATTTTTGTTTTTTATTCACACCAGCCCAAAAGGTCCGAATCAAAGGAGCAAACGAACTCTGGTTCGCTTTAAACGAACCAAACAAGGCAGGTGTGAAAACGACCTGAGTTTGATTGAGTTTGATTTACCTGTGAGTAAAGCCGTGCCCAGCGGAGGAGCATGGCACGTGGGCACAGTCGAGAGGGAGCCTCAGACTGGGCCTGTAGTCCAGTCCTCACACTGATGACCTCTGACCCCTGTCCATAGGTCCAGCTCATGCTCCCATGTGCCCCCTGTCCACCTGTCTGAAGATGACAGGGTCCCACACCTGAGCACAGAGCAAACCATCAGCACAAATACCAAAATACAAGTCCTTTTTCAGTCATTTTCCCCATACTTCTATGTGTTTAAAAGTTGCTGTTGATTTGTGTTGATTGTATTTGTCCTCCATGTGACACAGTTCTAAAGCTGAGCAAACAAGTGACCATTTTACCAGAAGTTTACAACACAATGATCAACGGAGAAGTTCAATTTGTCAACTGGACAAAGTTTGTTTGGTTGAAAACGTTTCGCCGCTCATCCGAGAGGCTTCGTCAGCTCTGGTTATTGTACTGGTTAGACCCTGCTTATATCTAGCTGCCGGGAGGCGCTCCCTACACTGAAAAAGCTCTGAAAACGATCCCCCCTAATCTGTCTCTTTGTTTTTCAAATTACTCTGACGGCTGGTTTCGACCCCCTATTCAACGTCTAACGACCCTCTCCACCCCTCTGCCCTGGCTCTGTTTGACTGGTCTAAGAATCGCATTATAAATGGGAGACAAGTTATGTCTCACTCCCCCATTTCTGTTTAATGACGGATTCTCTTTTTTGACAAAAATAGCCTCTTTAACTCCCCTCTCAAACCAGTTCTTTTCCCTGGCTAAGATCTGAACCTCACTGTCCTCAAAAGAATGGCCCGTGGCTTCTAGGTGAAGATGTACAGCAGATGACGGTCCACTCTGGCACGCCCGCCTGTGTTGGTACATCCTCTTGTGAAGTGGCTGTTTTGTTTCCCCAATGTAGCGCTCACTGCAATCCTCACTACACTGAATGGAGTAGACCACATTGCTTTGTTTGTGGCTCGGTGTTCTGTCCTTTGGGTGGACCAGTTTTTGTCTTAAAGTGTTTGTGGGTTTGAAATAAACTGGAATTTCATATTGTCTGAAAATCCTCTGTAGTTTTTCCGAAACGCCGGCCAGGTACGGAATCGCTACCCCTTTCCTCCTGGGTTCGGATTCTCTGTTGTCTTGTTTATTGTCCTTGTCTCTCTTGGTTTTGTTGACAGCCCATTTAGGATATCCACAAACAGAGAGGGCTTCCTGCACATGTTGCTCTTCTTTCTCCTTGCCCTCTGTGCTTGTGGGAACCACTTGGGCCCTGTGTTGTAATGTCCGAATAACACCCAGTTTGTGCTGCAGTGGGTGGTGTGAATCAAAAAGCAGGTATTGGTCTGTGTGTGTGGGCTTCCTGAAGACTTCTACTTGGAGTCCCCGGTCTCCTCCTATCGTTACTGCACAATCTAAGAATGCCAATGTGTTATCCTTACACAAAACACAATGGGAATGTGTTTTGTGTTATTTTCAGTTTGAGTTCCTGAACATCCTGTTGGCCAACTGAGATTCCAGTGTAACCGTTTTTAATCCGATCTATAGCGTAAAGGAAACGTCTTGGCAACAGAGCAACCAAGTTTATCATTTTATTTCTGTTTTGAATGATTCTCTTTTGTTGGACTAAATCACAACCAAATAAACCAAGGAGACCAAGGAGCTGGTGATCGACTTCAGGAGGAGATCACTCTCCAAAAAAGCCCTAAAAACCTGTTCAAAAGTGCCTTTAAATACCTGCATCTCCTGTTTATCTGTTTCTTTCATTTGTGTTTGTGTTTGGATCAATGTGAAGCGTCTTTGAGTCTCACGAAAAGCGCTATACAAGTGTTATGTATTATTATTATTATTATTAGGCCCGAGCGCTAAAGCGTAGGGCCTTTTGTTACTGTTCTGCAGTGCGAAGCACTGCAGAACCAGCGTGCGCAAAACAAAGCGCGAAGCGCTTTGTTTTGCCCACGCAGCAGAGCGCGAAGCGCTCTCCCCTTTTTAAGCACCTAGCACTCATGTCAACGACTGGTGCCCGCTGACTTGGCACGGTGGCATCGCCCGTGGCCGCGATAGCGGCCAAATTGTAATTGTTCACCCCAAAACATTCTCGGCCCACCAGCGTGCGCAAAACAAAGCGCGAAGCGCTTTGTTTTGCGCACGCAGCAGAGCGCGAAGCGCTCTCCCCTTTTTAAGCACCTAGCACTCATGTCAACGACTGGTGCCCGCTGACCTGGCACGGTGGCACCGCCCTTGGCGGCAAAATTGTAATTGTTTTGTGGGCACACATGACATCGTGCACGCAGTGCACGATGTCATGTGTGCCCACAAAACCAGAGCGCGAAGCGCTCTCCCTTTTCCGAACACTCAATGCCACACTATAGTGACACTCATAGGATCCAATAGCACAGACTGGCACTGCCCATTGCCGCGAAAGCGGCATAATTGTAATCGTTAACCATCGTAAACGTCAAAAATATGTATTGGGCAAGTGAGTAATCGATGAGGTCAATGACGAGCGCAACGCGCTCGTCATTGACAATGGACCCCACGGGTGCGTTACTGGACGCGAGCCCTTTCCATTGATATATATATTGCCACCATAGGTGGCACCATATTGTTATTGTTCTGGTTTTTCTTATTATTATTATTTATTCTTATTATTTTTCTAACCCCTTTTTTCAGGTTTCGGGTACTTCCCACCGATGAAAACTCACGAAATTTTGCACAAAATTCAAGAACGCCAAAAAAGGAATTTACAAATAATCTGTATTAAAAAATCTTTAAAAATGGCTCGACAGCGCCACCTGGAAAATCAAAATACATTGCGCCTATGGCAATACCTGAAAAATGAACTTTGTCGTAGACAAATGAAATTCGGGTGGTGGATAGGTCATGTCGTTACAAACCAAAAAATATATTATGCCGTTGCTAGGTGACCAACAGGAAGTCGGCCATATTGGAACGAGCACGTGACCCGGCGCCGAAGGTGGAGTTTCCTGTCCTCGTATTTTAACGAACTCCTCCTAGGGTTTTTGACCCAGACTCACCCGAATCCTGCTGTATCATCTAGACAAGTGGGACATTAAAAGTTGTTAAAAGCGTTCTAAAAGAGTGAACGGTGTTTCCGTGACAACGCCACAAATTTCGGGTTCGTTTTTGCGGCTCGCCATCAAACTTCGACGAGCGATAATTCGCGCATACTTTGGCCGATTTCACTCAAACTTTAATCGTTGGTGGACACCCCGGCCCTGAACAGATTGATATAAGAAAATCTGAAATGGGTGCTATAGCGCCACCTAGGGAGATTGCATGGAAGCACAAAATTTTACTTTGTCGTAGACATACCAAATTTGGTACACATATTCGTGAAGGGGTATCGATCAAAAAACTCAATGACGCCAACACGCCATGTCCCATCGTGTTGCCATGGCAACAGGCCAAACTTCTCTCCTTGCCAATGGGATGTCAGGCAAAAACTTTGTCGTAGCCAAACCAAATTTGGTACACAGATGCATCATGGGAAGAGGAACAAAAAAGTATATTAAGCGGTTGCTAGGCGACCAACAGGAAGTCGGCCATATTGACCCGAGCACGCGACCCGGCGCCGAAGGCGCATTTTCCTGTCCTCGTATTTTAACGAACTCCTCCTAGGGTTTTTGACCCAGACTCACCAGAATCGTGCTGTATCATCTAGACAAGTGGGACATTAAAAGTTGTTAAAAGCGTTCTAAAAGAGTGAACGGTGTTTCCGTGACAACGCCACAAATTTCAGGTTCGTTTTTGTGGCTCGCCATCAAATTTGACGAGTGATAATTCGCACATACTTTGGCCGATTTCACTCAAACTTTAATCGTTGGTGGACACCCCGGCCCTGAACAGATTGATATGAGAAAATCTGAAATGGGTGCTATAGCGCCACCTAGGGAGACTGCATAGAAGCGCAAAATTTTACTTTGTCGTAGACATACCAAATTTGGTACACACATTTGTGACGGGGTCTCGGTCAAAAAACTCAATGACGTCCCCGCGCCATCTCCCATTGCGTTGCCATGGTAACTGGCTAAACATCTGTCCTTGCCAATGGGACGCCTGGCAAAAACTTTGGTGTAGTCAAATCAAATTTGGTACACAGATGCATTATGGGAATAGAAACAAAAAAGTATATTATACCATTGCTAGGCAACCATCCAGCCATATTGCATAGACCATGCGACCTGGTGGCGAAGGCGCCACTTCCGATCAAACTTCGACGAGTGATAATGCACTCATAGTTTGGCCGATTCAACTCAAACTTTAATCGTTGTTAGACACCCTGGCCCTGACCAGATTGATATAAAAAAAATCTAAAATGGCCGTTATAGCGCCCCCTAGAGTAATTGCATGGAACAGAAAGATTTTACTTTGTCATAGACGTACCAAATTTGGTACACACATTCATGACAGGGTCTCGATCAAAAAACTCAATGACGCCAACACGCCATGTCCCATCGTGTTGCCATGGCAACAGGCAAAACATCTGTCCGCCCGGCATAAACTTTGTCATAGTCAAACCAAATTTGGTACACAGATGCATCATGGGAAGAGGAACAAAAAAGTACATTACGCCATTGCTTGGCAACCAACCACCCATATAGGATAAACCATGTGACCTGGTGGTGACGGCGCTACTTCCTGTCAAACTTGGACGAGTGATAATGTGCTAATAGTTTGGCTGATTTCACTCAAACTTTACTCACTGGTGTACACCCTAGCCCTGAACAGATTGACATAAAAAAAAATCTGAAATGGCCATAAAAGCGCCCCCTAGGGTAATTGCATGGAAAAGAAGAATTTTACTTTGCCGTAGACACACCAAATTTGGACCACACATTCGTGACATGGTCTTGATCAAAAAACATTGTGACACCCCCATGCCATCTCACATCGTGTTGCCATGGTAACAGGCCAAACCTCTGTCCCCGCCAATAGGATGCTCGACAAAGTTTGGTATAGCCACACCAAATTCTGTACATAGATGCATCATGGGAATAGGAATAAAAAAGTATATTACGTCGTTGCTAGGCAACCAGCCAGCCATATTGGATAGGCCATGTGACCTGGTGTCAATGGCACCATTTTCTGTCCTCATATTTTTATTTATTCAATTGATTTTTTTTAATGTTTGCACCCAACATTTAAAAGAACAAAAATACACACAATAGAAAAAGAAAATAACAGAACAGTGCAGGAAAGGCTTTTGATTGACCCTCCTCTTAAAATAATTGAAATTTAAAGGCAAAAAAAACAACCCCTCCCCACCTCAACCCCAGGCATTCAACACAAATGCATCCAGATAACGCACAAACTCACACATGCATCCAGCTAGAAAAAAGGGGAGGAAAATGGCGCGTTAGCGCCACCCCCCCAGCGAGTGCAAGCGAGGGCCGATCATCGCCGCTTGCGGCTATATTTATTATTATTATTATTATTATTATTATTATTATTATTATTATTATTATTATTATTATTATTATTATTATTATTATTATTATTAAGTTACTGGAACTCTGAGCTCTGCACTCACAGCCCAGCAGGAACGGCCTCCGTCGGTAGGGGAACTGCAGCCGCTTGACCGGTGCCAGGCGCTGCCACATGACCCTGTGCATGTGCCCGGGGTGGCTCTGGGTCGCTATGGTAACGCTGTGCAGGTAAATGGGCTCCACCAGGTGAGACAGGAGCGCCCCCTGGAGGCCTACTACGCACCACCTGTGGAACAAGGCAAGGGATTCACTTCTCCAATTTTTAAAGGTGCACTGTGTAACTTTTCTGTTCACATTTATCTAACAATATATAAAACAAGCAACTACAACACTTAAATGTTTTAATACTGACAAAGCTTTTTTAAACATAACTCAAGTATTGGACTCCCATTAATATCCCAGTACTTGCCATAATAATACAGTGGTCCCTCGTTTATCGCAGGGGTTACGTTCCAAAAATAAAGCGAAATCCGCAAAGTAGGACAACTTTATATTTTACAATTATTCTCCATGTTTTAAGGCTGTAAATGCCTCACCACACACATTATACACTTTTCTCAGACTGGAATTAACATTTTCTCACATTTCTCTCTCGTTTAAACACTCAAACGTTTGTAGATTTTCAACAACAAAAAAAAAGTATTAATAGTGACGCGTGTATTTCACTGTTTCTCTGACCAGGCCTCTTTGTCCTGGCGTCGCTCCGCCTCGGCGCAGGCGTCTTTTTCCGAGTGAAGAACATGGTTATGGGGAGTTGTTGGCGTGCTTTTTTTCTTTTGGGCGAGAAGATTCTTATAAACAGACATGCCACCTTCGATTATACAGTCATACCTCACCTTAAGAAAGACCCAACTAACGAATAATCCAAGTACAGTGGTCCCTCGCTCTATCGCGGTTCACTGTTCGCGGCCTCGCTGTTTCGCTGATTTTTTCACCCATTTTTTTTTCAATTTTTTTTTTTTTTTTAAATAATGTAACTTTTTTTTTTATAGTGTAACATTGTGTTCTGCGTCCTGATTGGCTAAGAGACTAGACCAGGACTAAACGTGGACTAAACCAGGTCTAGACCAGAACTAAACCAGGTCTAAACCTGGACTGGCCCTGGACTAAACCAGGACTGGACCAGGTCTAGACCTGGACTAAACCGGGACTAGACCAGGTCTGAACCAGGATTAAATCACTCCGTGCGGCTCTTGCGTTCGTTTGTGCATGTTCGGTTTGTGGCTCGGGCTGAGAGCACGCGGTCCAGGCGCCGCGGTTCTATCTCGTGCTCGCAGCCCTGGTGTACGCGCGGCCTCGTGCTGCTCTGTCACGGATTTGTCCACGATAAACCTCATCGTGGACAAATCCGTGACAGAGCAGCACGTGTCGCGCACTTCTCCAAGGGGTTGGTGCGCGTCGCGTCCCGGGACGTGGCAGTGCTCCTCGCGCGTCCGGCGGAGCTTCCGGGGCCGTGTCTCCCCCCACGCGTCACTATTAATACATTTTGTTGAAAATCTGCGAAAGTTTGAGTGTTTAAACTAGAGACAAATGTGAGAAAAGGTTAATTCCAGTCTGAGAAAAGTGTATAATGTGTGTGGTGAGGCATTTACAGCCTTAAAACATGTAGAATAATTGTAAAATATAAAGTTGTCCTACTTCACGGATTTCTCTTATTGCGGGTTATTTCTGGAACCCCCGCGATAAACAAGGGATTACTGTAATGAAACGCCTTTACGAAAAATTTTCGTCTCTGAATACGAAAGAAAATTCAAGTTACGAAAAATCAAATAATGCACGCTCGGCTTCGCAGCTGCCCGAATCCCCCGAAACGTACATAAACTACATAAGCTTATGTACAGAAACGTACATAAGCTTAATTCGTTCCACTTCTGAAACGAATTAAGCTTCCTCCTAGCCAATGGGAGGCCATTGGCCTCCTAGCCAATGGGAGGAAAATGCATCTCCATGATACCCATGATGCTTTTCGTGTGCTTTCGACCCTCGTTCGTCACGGAGTTCTAACACGCGTAAAGGACACAGTTACTGTTGTTTCGTGAGTTTTTCCAGTGTGCTCATTGCAACTTTATTCTTCGTTATTCATCATGGGCCCCAAGAAAGTGATTCCCGGTGCGAGTGAAAAGAAGAAGCGGGCTCTGTTATCAATAGAAGTAAAACAGGAAATGATTAAAAAAAATATGAAAGTGGCATGCGGTTGAGTGATATCGCAAAGGAATATGGCTGAATCCCGTCTACCATCGGTACAATATTGAAGCAGAAGAAGGCCTTAAAAGCAACGACCCCTTCGAAAGGCCTCTCTGTGATATCGAAAAAGAGGTCATCACTGAACGACGAGATGGAGAGACTGTTACTCCTTTGGATAAAGGAGAAAGAAATTGCAGGAGATACAGTGAGTCACTTCGCTACGCACTCGCCCTTATGTATCTTGTGCATAGTTGCCCAACCCCAATGGTAAATGATTTGCATGTCTTATTCATTTTAATGGTTTAATAAATAATTTTCTTTTACTTTTAACACATATTTCATACAAAATTGGTATACTTTTATAATTTTTAAAGGGTTTAGGGGGTATTGGGGGCCTTGGAACGAATCAGGCCTTTTACATTGAGACTCTACTTACGAAAAAAATCACATTACGAAACCACTTCTGGAACGAATTAATTTCGTAAGGTGAGGTAGGACTGTATTTGAGAACGTTTCGTCGACATTGTGGGTTTTGTCAGGGAGAAAACTTGCAAACATACAGCACTCCGGAGTCACACTGCGATCCAACATTTATAAAAATCTGGCTGAACACATTCTGTACTGTACAGGAGACACGGAGGAGAGTGACGGACAAATCGGCAAAGTTCTACAGTCCCTTAGCCAATCAGAACGCAGAACACAATGCGCGTTGATACACTATAAAAAAATTTGAATTTAAAAAAATCCATGAAACAGCGAGACCACGAAAGGTGAACGGCGTTATAGCGAGGGACCACTGTACTTTCTAACTTTCTATCAGATCAAAGCAGAAATACAGTCACTCCCATCATTACTGTACATTTTCCTGAGCCCTATTCACACATGCAGCCTGACCCGTGAATTTACCAGAGCAGGGTCATGTGTGAACAGACCCACAACTTATTTCACTTTATTTTTGCCTTCCTAGTTAACGCTCAGTCACAGTACGTTGTTTTGTGAGAGAGCCAAATGCCATGTGTGAACACAGCAGACCCGGTAACGTTGTTGGACTGGTGCATGTGTGAATGGAGGTCATTGCTAAGACAGAATGGCATTTTATACAATTTACTGGGATCAGTGTGTGAATAGGGCCCTGGTCAGTCAGGAAACACCACAGAGGCAAGACCAGAGTGGAACAGAGACCCGTCCCTGCACACTGGACCTCAGGGACAGAACCAGACTCACTTTGCCATCTTGTCGGTGCAGGACATGCTGGCTCTGTGCTGCTGGTCCCGGTGTGTGGACCAGGGCAGGGTCCCCTCTCCCCCGTGCACCTTAACTCGGACTCCATAGCGCCACCTCTTGGTCGGCACTGAAATGACAGCTATATTTAAAAAAAGGAAGTGTTGAAATCATAATGTCAAAAATGTCTTAGGGAGGCCACCTCTTCATGGAAATGAACAACAGGTGCACTAGTGTGGCACCAATGAGCCCATAAAACAAGACTGGTTTTGCATGTGGAGGTCATTTCACATTTCTCCCTCTTAGTGTTTTTTGTTTGTTTGTTTGTTTGTTTGTTTTTTTGATAGAGACATTCAGTGTCCTGCTGGAGGTCATTCTGCATTGCACGGACAGAGCTCAGCCTGTTCCTCCTTGCACAAAGGAGTAGATATGGGTCCTGCTGATGGGTTGAGGACCTTCTACGGTCCTGTCCAGCTCTCCTAGAGGAACTGTCTGTCTCCTGAAATCTCCTCCATGGTCTGGAGATTATACTGAGAGACACATTAAAGATCCCATGACATGGTACTTCTTGATGCTTTTATATGGCTCCTTAATGGTTCCCTAATACTGTAAATGAATCCTTCTTCAAAATCAACACTAACAGAGATAAGCTGAGAAAGAGTAATTTTTCTCACTCTGAACACTCTATAATGGGCGTTGTTGCTTGAATGCAAATGAGGAGAAAAGAGCTGGCCAATAGTAGAGGGTGGGGGCGTGGCCAAACTCTCCGCTCTCCGCTGTAGCTCTCAGCTGATCCATTTCCTTGTTTTTGCACGGGGGGAGAGATTTGAAGCGTTCCATTGAAAAATAAACACATTTCCACATAAAATAAAATGAAACCACTGCTGTTCAAAGGTCCAGAGGCTCAGATAAAGGACTTCCGAGCCTAGAAACACTCGGACGTGCCTCCAGGCAAATAAAAAAACGCATTTTGCATTGCCTAGCGCATTCGCAGTCCAAACTCTCTGGGCGTGATTTACAGAGACGCTGAGTACAGACAGACGGGGGTGGAACTGCATTTGCATTTCTTTTTTCGATCTGACGTCAATAAGGTGCCTTGTTCAAAATCGCCCGTTTGAGCTCCGATTTTTTGTAACGCAGAAAAGGATCGCAAATGCTCAGTTTAGACATTTCGCAACTTTTAACCATGGGGGGGGGGGGGGGGGGGGTAAACGGGGGAGGGGAGCTCACATTAACGTTCAAAAACCTCAGAAAGTGAAAATTTCATGCCATGGGACCTTTAAGGTCGTTTTCACACCAGGAAAGTCCGATAGTTCACTTGCTTTGGTCCGGACCAAATTTTATTTATTTATTTTTTTGGTGCGGTTCGCTTTCACACTGCAGTATTTCCCCAAGCGGATCAACATCTGTAAACAAAAGCACGTGTACTGAGGTCGCTCTGCCATTGGAAAGAAATGAGCCGTGTCCAAACACGGAAGGAGGAGAATCATGGTGTTACGTGCTGTTTTCAGTCTAGCCTTAGCGATATGGTTTGCTCAGTTTTTACAGTTTGCACAAATGTTTGAGCAGCATCGTGAGGTTTACACTATTTTACAATCAATTTACAAACGACGAAGACACAGGGCAAGACGACTACGGAGGACAGCGCTCATGTGCGCATCAAGTTCTGACTCTTGCTCTTCACACAAAATTTAAGTAAGCCTCGTAAGTTTTGTTTTGTTTCGTTTCTTTTCGTCAGCCTCGGTTTCCCATAATGCTCGACATACGACGGGAGCTCGTTAAGTACAAAAAGCCAACTTGTGTCGGATCGAGTCCGGTCTGCATTCTCACCTCAAACGAACCGCACCAGAGTTCGAATGGAACCGTGCCAAGACCAAGCTTTTTAGGTGGTCTCGGTTCACTTGTTTGCTCCGGATCGAGATTTTTGTTTTTTATTCACACCAGCCCAAAAGGTCCGAATCAATGGAGCAAACGAACTCTGGTTTGTTTTAAACGAACCAAACAAGGCAGGTGTGAAAATTACCTTAATCTCCTTGCAATCCTGGAGAAGTTGTAACCCGGGAAATCCCAGGCTGCTTTCGTTCGTTCTGTCGTTCTGAAAGACAGCCTGTCAACGAGGCTAAGCAAGCTCTCCTGATTCTGGGAGCCAATCAGAGAGCGGAGAGGGGTGGAAAGACGGTGATGCGTACTATGTGACAAACGGAAACTTGTAGTTTGAACTGACAACTGACATGATTGGCTATGGCCTACGCATACACCAAATGATAGACATTCGTAACACCCAATTAACAGCCGTTGGCGATCGTAAACCACACCTCCGCTACGAGATATTCAGTAGGTGCTCCCAGACCATATATCACTTGTGATATGGTCAGGTGTAAACCAGGCAAGAGAAGTTGGACAATCTGTGTAACTTCTGTAGGGTTAATGGGCTCATAGTCCCAGTGATAATTACTCCAGCCAAAGCAGCACTAGTTTTAGGGGTTGTCTCACTGTGTGTGTGTGTGTGTGTGTGTGTGTGTGTGTGTGTGTTGTGTGTTTGAGTGGTTGGCTCTGGGTTGTGTATGGGACAGGATTCACATGCACTCTTTGCACTCTTGTGGGCAGTGTTGTGGTACGGCCAATGCAGACGGGCGTCCCCACACGGAGGGCAGCTGAGAAACATGTGCAGGTGAACATGGTCCCGCAGGCGGAACACAGAGCCCCCTCCTGGCACCGGGACAAAGATGGACCGGGCCCCTGCGTCTGAGGGGCTCCTGAAACACACACACACTTTGTACAAGGACCAACAAGGATCTACTAACCAAGAAAGCCACAGTCACAATCTGACAGTAATGTTTTGCCCTTAAAAGTATAGAAGTCAACTTGGCTGAGATTTCTTTGCATAGAATGATCCACAATATGCTATTAAACTTCTCTATCTTGCATTTAAAGTGGGCCTAAACACCTAAATTCCACTCACAAAACCAGTACCTGGAGAACTAAAGGGCAGAGTGAGGGACAGGAGGGTTTTTATATTGGTCTAAACAGGGGTTTATAATAAAAACAGTTGCCTATAATCAGGGCAGCCCTGCTTGATGTCACATAGTAACAGAAATTGCAGCCCACATCAGTGATGACCTCACCTGGACACTCAACACTACACAAGTGGTGAAGAAGGCTCAACAGCGGCTGTACTCCCTGAGGAAGCTGAGGAAATTTGGCATGCCGCCCAAAATCTTCAGCAACTTCTACAGCTGCATCATCGAGTCCATCCTCACCAGCTGCATCACTGTGTGGTACAGCAGCACTACTGTGAAGGACCGCAAACGCCTGCAGAGAGTGGTAAAGACGGCCACAAAGATCAGCAGGACTCCTCAACCCTCTCTGCAGAGCATCTACCACCGCAGAGTCCGCAAGAGAGCTGCCTCCATCATCAAAGACCCCACCCACCCCCAACATGGACTATTCACACTCCTACCTTCAGGCCGGAGGTACAGGAGTGTGAAAAGCAGGACTACTAGACTCAAGAACTCTTTCTTCCCAACTGCTATCAGACTCCTAAACCGCTGAGCAATACCCCCCCCTCCTGTACACTGATTGACCGATACTTTGCACATGAGTAATTTTCACGATTATTGACCAACTGTTAAAATAATCTGTCAGATTACAGCTGCAGATGTAACTGCTCGAATGTTTACACTTCCTGTTTGCACTTTATTAACCATGTTTACACTTCCTGTTTGCACTTTATTAAAGGGATATGCCACCCCCAGGTCAAATTTGGGCATCTCCCCACAGTCCAGAGACTAAAATAAGTGGTGGAAAGCATTTTTCTGGTGACGCAGCCATTGTCCAGGTCTGTCAGCACTGACCGCCGCGGTATCTGCAGCTACTCCGCATTAGACTGGAGTCTAACGTCGCCAGAGAAAGATTTCGGCCAAAAGGAATTAATTTGCTCGATGCGTTTCCCAATTACTTTATGTGTAGTGCGCATTCGTATTGAGTGCAAATAAATGTGCAAATCAACACGGAGAGCTTGACTTGGTCATTTTGGGTGGGAACTATTTTTCAGTGCGGAAAAAGACAGCCGAAGCACACACCACGCTGACAGGGGAATCCCAGTTACGCACCAGGAAGGGAGTTCCCCTGTTACGCAGCGTGGTGTGTGCCTGTTTGCACTATATTAACCATGCTTACACACCGTTTTACTAATGACAGTTGCACATAAAACTAATGTTGCACATTATCTGTAAATATGTACATAGCACCTAACCTATATTTTTCATAGTGTATATTCTGTAAAGATTGTTTCTCATTCATTCATTCATCTCCTTCCGCTTTTCCATTTCTGGGTCGCACACAATGCACCAGCCCCCATGAATCCTCCCGCGGGTGGTGGGTCCACAGGAGGACGGCTCACGTCACAACAGGCCTTGATGTATCTTCTGCCATGGGGGCTACCAGTGTCCACAGACACTGGGGGCGAGGTGGGGTTAAGTGTCTTGCTCAAGGACACAATGGCAGCGCTCATTTGTGGAAGCTGGGATCACACGTTGTCAACCCGTCAAGAGCGGGATTCGAACCGCCAACCCCTGGACGCTCTACCAACTGAACTACTGCCGCCCCTAAGATTGTTTCTATTTGACTATATTTTACATGCTTCTCTTTATCTTATTTATCTATTTTAATTTTTTTGCTCTTGGCATCCAGTGTGGGCAGCAAAGTAAGAATTTCATTGTTCAGGGAAATGTGTTTCTTTACTGTGGATATGATAATAAAAGCTTTGAATCTTAAATCTTTGACTTTTTTGAAGACAAAGCTGTAAGTACAAACCATGTTTGTAGTAAAATTGAAATTGAAATTTTGCCTGATGAAGGCCTAGGGCCGAAACGTTGCATGTCTTAATAAACTTCTCATTTTGCAAGTAAGACGGAGTGCGGGATTGTTTTCTCCTTGTGTGTTCTGGGTCTGCTCCCTCGCCTCCAACGCACCCGTCTGAAGAGATTGAAGTGCGAAGTTCTCATTTTTGGATGTAGTAAAATTGAAAAAGAAACGACATGGTAAAATGAGAGTTAAGTATGTAACTGCAATTCTATGAATCCCGGATGACCACCAGAAGCAGTGCTTCAAGCATCATCATCTTTGCACATGCACAGGTCGAGAATCTACTGACAACAAAGTCACTTGTGACCTCCTGGTGTCACGCGTTAGTCTTTATGCTCACGTGACACCCAGAGCTCAGTCCTGTTTTCCTCCCACAGACCAAACCAATCCACAGGATCCAGAACAGTTTCTCAAACTGCTTGATTGTAAGAGAGCACAGACAATCGTCCAAATATGAAAGTATCTTTAAACCTCTGGCCTGCAGAGGGTCACAGCTGCAGCGACACACCTGGTGAAGAACCTGGAGGAACAGAACGAGAGGGAGGACCCGAACCTGGTATTGCCAGGCTCGGAATGTGAAATGTAGAAACTGATGGTGATTTAGAGCAATTGGGACATGAAAATGTGCATCCTTGATGTTGCAACATCTCTGTTGTTTACAGCACGTGAAATGAAAGAGTCTTTAAAAACAGACTGAGAGCAGCTTCCAGTGTCACACAAAAACGCTCACCTGGTCAGACAGGCAGCTGCTTGCACAGCCTCTGAAGGACGTGATGTATACTGAGTGTAGCAAGTAAAGCAATAGGGGAAGGAAAATAAAGCAACAATAATTCAATATGACTCACTTAACTCGACCAGTTCTGCCCGAGAAGAAGAAAAGGGGCTGAGCTCTGGGTGTCACGTGACTACAGACCAACACATGACGCCGGGACGCCACAAGTGACTTTGTTGTCATTAGATTCTCAACCTGCACATGTGCAAAGATGATCATTCAGTGCTTGAAGCACAAAGAGCTGATGTGTTTAAACCAGGGGTGTTCAAATGCAAAAATACACATGTACTAATATACAGATAAGTTTAAAGGCCATACTTTGGAACATTCCAGGCAAAGAAACATCATCTCTGTGGAGACGAGCTGTAAAGAGTAGTAGTAGTAGTAGTAGTAGTAGTAGTAGTAGTAGTAGTAGTAGTAGTAGTAGTAGTAGTTACTGAAGCAGGAGTTCCAGTTGATCGTAGAAGAAGCAGAGCAGGGCCCTCCGACACAGCACCTCTGCATGAGCATCCCCAACCCTGAGCCCGTCGTCCTTCCTGCCGTCCAGGCTTATGTATTTAGTCCCTGTCGCCAAGGCAACCACCTGCGCCGAGCTCAGGTCCATGTCTGGGCACACAGAGGTCAGAAGGTCAAGACAGGTCACACAGACGCCCCATTAGCTCTTTACTGTCATGTGAAAAATGAATATTAGGTCCATTATTTATTTGCACTTTACTGTTATTGGGTGCAGTGAAAATATCCATCCACTCACCTGTTTTATATTAAAGTAGACCTAGGGCAAACTTGACTTTTCAGAGCTTTTAATCATGTTATAGTTGTTTCTCATTTACACTCTCTAAGTGATTTGTACCTGTTTTTACCACCGCTGGCACATGCTCAAGTCTTTTAGATGAATATTGTGATTTAAAATGTCCAGATTATGACATAATGATCAAAGGTGTTATAGATAGACAACTATATACAAACACAAGAAAAAATAGGCCTTCTTTAATATAGTACAATATAATTATATAGAAGTATTTATAAAAATGTATTTCTCGACCGGAAAAAGGTGTCTTCCCCTCTCCGGGTGGTGGAGAGTCCCTGCCTCAGGTGGAGGAGTTCAAGTATCTCGGGGTCTTGTTCTCGAGTGAGGGGAGGATGGAGCGTGAGATCGACAGGCGGATCGGTGCAGCGTCGGCAGTGATGTGGTCGCTGTACCGGACCGTTGTGGTGAAGAGGGAGCTGAGCCAAAAGGCGAAGCTCTCAATTTACCGGTCAATCTACGTTCCTCCCCTCACCTATGGTCATGAGCTCTGGGTAATGACCGAAAGGACGAGATCGCCGATACAAGCGGCCGAAATGAGTTTCCTCCTCAGAGTGGCTGGACGCTCCCTTAGAGATAGAGTGAGGAGTAGATCTGGTTCAGTCCTGGTTTAGACCTGGTTTAGTCCTGGTTTAGTCCCAGTTTAGACCTGGTTTAGTCCCAGTTTAGACCTGGTTTGATCTTGGTTTAGTCCTGGTTTAGACCTGCTTTTATCCCAGTTTAGACCTGGTCTAGTCCTCGTTCAGTTCTGGTTTAGTCCCAGTTTAGACCTGGTTTAGTCCTGGTTTAGACCTGCTTTTATCCCAGTTTAGACCTGATTTAGTCCTGGTTTAGTCCTGGTTTAGTCCCAGTTTAGACCTGGTTTAGACCTGGTTCAGTCCTGGTTTAGACCTGGTTTAGTCCCAGTTTAGACCTGGTTTAGTCCCAGTTTAGACCTGGTTTGGTCCTGGTTTAGTCCTGGATTAGACCTGCTTTTATCCCAGTTTAGACCTGGTCTAGTCCTCGTTCAGTTCTGGTTTAGTCCCAGTTTAGACCTGGTTTAGTCCTGGTTTAGACCTGCTTTTATCCCAGTTTAGACCTGATTTAGTCCTGGTTTAGTCCTGGTTTAGTCCCAGTTTAGACCTGGTTTAGTCCCAGTTTAGACCTGGTTTAGTCCTGGTTTAGTCCTGGTTTAGTCCCAGTTTAGACCTGGTTTAGTCCCAGTTTAGACCTGGTCTAGTCCTCGTTCAGTTCTGGTTTAGTCCCAGTTTAGACCTGGTTTAGTCCCAGTTTAGTCCTGGTTTAGTCCCAGTTTAGACCTGGTCTAGTCCTCGTTCAGTTCTGGTTTAATCCCAGTTTACCCTCGGGAGGTGTTCCGGGCATGTCCCACCGGGAGGAGGCCCCGGGGAAGACCCAGGACACGCTGGAGGGACTATGTCTCCCGGCTGGCCTGGGAACACCTTGGAGTCCCCCCGGAGGAGCTGGAGGAAGTGTCCGGGGTGAAGGAAGTCTGGGAGTCCCTGCTTAGACTGTTGCCCCCGCGACCCGACCCCGGATAAGAGGAAGAACATGGATGGATAATTATACAGAAATATTTATGGAAAATAAATAAAAAATTACACATTTTCAAAACACAGATATACTCAACAAAAATATAAACGCAACACTTTTGTTTTTGCTCCCATTTTTCCTGAGATGGACCCAAAGATCCAAAATTCACTCCAGATACACAACACTACGATTTCTCTCAAACATTGTCCACAAATCTGTCCAAATGTGTGACAGCGAGCACCTCTGCCCCGCCAAGACAATCCACCCCACCTCACAGGTGCGCCACATCAAGATGCCGATCCGACATCATGACCAGTGCACAGGTGCACCCCAGACTGCCCACAATAAAAGGCCACCCCGAAATGTGCATTTTTTTTGCTTTATTGGGGGTCTGGGGACTCAGAACCAGTCAGTATCTGGTGTGACCACCATTTGCCTCATGCAGTGCAACACATCTTCTTCGCATAGAGTTTATCAGATTGTCAGTTGTGGCCTGTGGAATGTTGGTCCACTCCTCTTCAATGGCAGTGCGAAGTTGCTGGATATTAGTGGGAGCTGGTACACGCTGTCGTATACGCCGGTCAAGCACATCCCAAACATGCTCAATGGGTGACATGTCCGGTGAGTATGCTGGCCATGCAAGAACTGGGACATTTTCAGCTTCCAAGAATTGTGTACAGATCCTTGCAACATGGGGCCGTGCATTATCTTGCTGAAACATGAGGTGATGTTCATGGATGTATGGCACAACAATGGGCCTCAGGATCTCATCACGGCATCTCTGTGCATTCAAAATGCCATCAATAAAATGCACCTGTGTTCTTCGTCCATAACAGACTTTGAAGAGGAGTGGACCAACATTCCACAGGCCACAATTGACAATCTGATAAACTCTATGCGAAGAAGATGTGTTGCACTGCATGAGGCAAATGGTGGTCACACCAGATACTGACTGATTCTGAGTCCCCAGACCCCCAATAAAGCAAAAAAAATGCACATTTCGGGGTGGCCTTTTATTGTGGGTAATCTGGGGCGCACCTGTGCACTGGTCATGATGTCGGATCGGCATCTTGATGTGGCGCACCTGTGAGGTGGGGTGGATTGTCTCGGCGGGGCAGAGGTGCTCGCTGTCACACATTTGGACAGATTTGTGAACAATGTTTGAGAGAAATGGTAGCGTTGTGTATCTGGAGTGAATTTTGGATCTTTGGGTCCATCTCAGGAAAAATGGGAGCAAAAACAAAAGTGTTGCGTTTATATTTTTGTTGAGTGTATGTTAGTATTTGCCAAAATATCTCTTTTAATTAACATATGTAACAAAACATACTATGTTTTGTTCTGTGAATTCATTAATGTCCCTCACCTGTGGTCAGAACTATCCCAGCCAGCCCTTTGAGCCGAACAGGAGGACGAGGAGAGGAGGAAGAGGACAGGATCAGCTCTTTGTACTTCTCCGTCACCAGCCCACAGATGGACTCTGCAAACAGCTGACACACAGGCACATCCTGAACACAACCTCTAACCTCAGTCTAAACCCTGACCTTCACAACATTATAACTATTAGACTTAGACTTATGCAAACTTTATTCATCCACAAGGGAAATTGTTTGGGTCCAGTCGCTCACTCATCAAATATAATATATAACAGAGGAATAAGAGGAATAGATGGAATAACAAAAAACGAGCAACAGACCAGTGTTGAATGAGACATGATTACAAAAATAAAAAAAATATAATAAATGTATATGTACAAATCAGAATAAAATAACAAAATAAGTAATAAAATATCAAATATGATGTTCAGTACCAGCTGTATACAGTCGTAGGGAGTATTATCTGTCCCTCTGTGGTCTGGTGCAGTGGGTGAGCAGGAGTGTCCACGATGGAGAGCAGTTTGTCCAGTGTCCTCCTGTCCCTCACTGTGACAAATGTCTCCAGCTCACAGCCATCACCTGTCACCACCTTGTCAATTATTATGTAAATTCTGTAAGGTTTTGGTCCTTACCAGTAGTCCCCCCCCGGTTTAGACCTTGTTTAGACCTGGTTTAGTCCTGGTTTAGACCTGGTTTAGACCTGGTTTAGTCCTGGTTTAGTCCTGGTTTAGTCCCGGGCCCCTGCTGTCAGCTAATATGTCCCTTTGATGCAGAAATAATATGATAATATAACTCACCCCATAAGAACACGGTCAGCTCCGTAGTTTGCGGTGTCCGATAATTCGTGTGTCCACGTGTATGTGCGTGGAAACCGACATAATTATCCCGAGTCTCGAGGTGAGAGTTCCTTCTTAAGCATTAACATAGCGTACATATTAACGGGGCTCGCTCACAGCTGATCGGCGAACAGGCGCAAACACAACAACGCTAATCGTCATGATTGTCGGGAGCGCGATTGGTGGGTCATGCTGCAACATGATTGGAAGCCGGAGCGCAGTTCGGCCTATGATTGGCTCTTGGAACTGGCCACGATTCATGTAGGTCACCTATTTTGACTTGAAAACAGTGAATTTCGCCAAAAGGTGAGGCTATTTTCCATGCCTGATTGATAAAATGCCACAAGGGATGGAAGAAGGGATGCCCGTTTTAGAAGATCCCCTCTCAACTCCAGTACTTACTTACAATTTGGTAAGTTACTGGCCATGATCAGACAGTTGTTATACGTACACGACCATTCAAAAGTTTGGCAACACCTTCTAATTCAGTGTTGTTTCTTTATGTTTGCTACTTTCTATTGATTACATTTTGACCACAGGGTCCTGAAAAGGTTGTTTAAATACATTTTGCATTTTCTCACACAATTTTCAAACTTTTTGACAGTATTTGCTGATGTGTGACAAATGCGTGCCTTGTCAGTGTTGTCTCACCATGGAAAATTCTGAACATTCCCTGCCTGTCACTGCAAAGTATCAATACTATCCTAAATATGTCGTGAGTGCGGGCCAGAGGATACCTGTGGCAGCTGCTGCTCCTGAGACTGGACCCTGGATTGGATCCTAGTCTGGACCCTGGACAGGAGCATGGACTGGACTCTGGACTGGACTGTAGACCGGACCCTGGGCTGACACTACTGAGCGCGTGCAGAGCATAGGCAGCAGCTCGAGCCTTGGCCACGGCCTTGCTCCTCCCATAGCCCTCGAACACCCGCCCTCCCAGCTCCAGCAGCGCCGCCACGCCCCTCACAGCGCCCCCGTGTGGTCGCTCACAGCTAAACCTCAGCCCGGGGTGGAGCAGGCTCAGCAGCAGCACCGGGTTCAGCCCCGCTCTCCACTCTCGTCGTCCTGGAAACGCCTCTGCCGGTTCAGAGTTTTGAGGAGAATCCTGAAGGATCTGGTCTCGGGTGAAGTCCATTGACTCTCTAGTTTTGGTACTGATGGTCAGAGCAGACAAAAAATGTACTCAAGTAAGAACAATGTTAAACGTAACTTCAAAATCATATTAATCAAGTACAAAGTTGTGGTCCAAGAAATGGCTTAAGTGTTTGGGGAAACTACTACTAATGTAAATGGAAGTGACAAAACAGGACTTGTATTTTCAAAGGAATGTTCAAATAATTTCATATCGTCAACATAAAGCTTCTACGGAGCCCTGGAAGTGACATAGGTGAATAAATAAAATAACAAGGTGTGGGAACGAGTTAACAAGGTGTGGGAACAACTTATAAGGTGTGGGAACAACTTATAAGGTATAAGGTGTGGGAACAAGTTATAAGGTGTTTTCTGACCCATCACTAATTGGAGCCAAGTGGATAAAAGAGCCCCGATCCGCCGCTCAGTATGGGGAACTGCGAACTCGGGGGGGCAACATCAGAAGGAAAAACACAGGTGAACGTTTCATCCCACCTGTGGGATTCACCTGGCGCTAGATAACATCGCGGATAAATGGATTTGGAACTGTGGGGAAGAGCGGCTCAGTCCATATTCATTATCGTACGTGCCAGGGGGAGGATTGCGAGTCGCACAGACCTGCAGGAAGTGGGGACCTGACAGAAACCAGAGTTCTGGCAAATTGTCTGTTCGCCTGGGTTCTAAAATGTATAGATTATGTTAAATTCCCCTTTTGTAATCAATTCTCCTGGAAAAATGTGATTCAACTGGACTTCACTTTGTTTTGACTGCAACTTCTGCACAAACACGTCCAAGGCCACCAGCTGCCGCTTATCTCACACTTTACAAAAACATTGCCACACACTATTGGACTCACACTCACATGTATTAAGTAATACTGCCCTGTCTATATTTAGGATGTCTGCTTCTTCTTCAGTTTTCAATCAATTTCATTGATTTCTGATCTTTTCCATTGCCCCACACCCTTCCCTCTTGTCACCAAAGAAAAAGACACTGTATGTTACCTATCCAATTGTTTTCTGTCATTACATGTTGTGTATAATTGTCATTGATGTATTGCATCTTTTCTACTCTGCATCTTCCAGTCGGCGGCGCGCGCAAGCGCAGTGGCCCCTCCCCTAGCCACTCTATCACTGTCCTGCCTGGTTAGTGGGGAAACTAAATTTCGAATTCACTCTATGTACATGTACATATGATTGTTTTTCGACAATAAAGCAACTATGACCTATGACTATGAACAACTTATAAGGTGTGGGAACAACTTATAAGGTATAAGGTGTGGGAGCAAGTTATAAGGTATAACTTGTTCCCAGACCTTATAAGGTATAACTTGTTCCCACACCTTATAAGTTGTTCCCACACCTTATAAGTTGTTCCCACACCTTATAATTTGTTCCCACACCTTGTTAACTCGTTCCCACACCTTATTTTATTTATTCACCTATGTCACTTCCAGGGCTCCGTACTTTTCTTGTAGACTTGACTCACTTTTACTCAATTAAGAGTACTGAACACTGCACAAAATATGACTCAAGTAGGAGTACAAGTGTCTGAAAACTACGAGAAGTACAATTTCTTTAAAAAGTTTATGTACAGTAAATGTAACTACCCACCTCTGAGTCTCAGGTCTTATCCTTGCATTATCCTGCTGCTCGTTTAGGGACGGATTTGAAAAGCACCGTGCTTGTCCTGCGGCCTTCCGTTGAGGCGGTCTCTTTGTAGCTTCTATGCGTTGGAGGTACTCACTTTTCGGTCTGATGCCCCAGAAGGGAAGACGTGTCTTGCTCAAAAGTGGCGGTTCAAACCTGCTGGCTGGAAGCATTAAAAAATACAGTTACGAAAAATCTATTTTCTAACCCCTGTTGTTTTTTGGTTTACATTTGAGCAGGTGACTTGCAGACTGACCCAGATAGAAGATACAGCTCTGGAAAAAAATAAGAGACCACTGCAAAATGATCAGTTTTTCTGATTTTACTACTTATAGGTCTGTGTTTGGGCAAAAGGAACATTTTTGTTTGAGTCTTTAAACTACCGACAACATTTCCCCTAAATTCCAAATAAAAATATTATCATTTAGAACATTTATTTGCAGAAAATGACAAATGGTCAAAATAACCAAAAAGCTCCATGTTTTCAGAGCTCAAACAATGCAAAGAAACAAGATCAAATTCATTTTAAAACAACATAATACTAATGTTTACACTTAAGAAGAGTTCACAAATCAATATTTGGTGCAATAACCCTTATTTTTAATCACAGCTTTCATGCGTCTTGGCCTCCACAAGTCTGTCACATTGTTCTTGGGTCCTAGTTTAGACCTGGTTTAGTCTTGGTTCAGACCTGGTTTAGTTCTAGTTTAGACCTGCTTTAGTCTTGGTTCAGTCCTGGTTTAGTCCTAGTTTAGACCTGGTTTAGTCTTGGTTCAGACCTGGTTTAGTCCTAGTTTAGACCTGGTTTAGTCTTGGTTCAGACCTGGTTTAGTTCTAGTTTAGACCTGGTTTAGTCTTGGTTCAGACCTGGTTTAGTCCTAGTTTAGACCTGGTTTAGTCTTGGTTCAGATCTGGTTTAGTCCTAGTTTAGACCTGGTTTAGTCCTGGTTCAGACCAGGTTTAGTTCTAGTTTAGACCTGCTTTAGTCTTGGTTCAGTCCTGGTTTAGTCCTAGTTTAGACCTGCTTTAGTCTTGGTTCAGTCCTGGTTTAGTCCTAGTTTAGACCTGGTTTAGTCTTGGTTCAGACCTGGTTTAGTCCTAGTTTAGACCTGGTTTAGTCTTGGTTCAGACCTGGTTTAGTTCTAGTTTAGACCTGCTTTAGTCTTGGTTCAGACCTGGTTTAGTCCTAGTTTAGACCTGGTTTAGTCCTGGTTCATCCCTGCTTTAGTCTTGGTTCAGACCTGGTTTAGTCCTAGTTTAGACCTGGTTTAGTCTTGGTTCAGATCTGGTTTAGTCCTAGTTTAGACCTGGTTTAGTCTTGGTTCAGACCTGGTTTAGTCCTAGTTTAGACCTGGTTTAGTCCTGGTTCAGATCTGGTTTAATCCTAGTTTAGTCCTGGTTTAGTCCTAGTTTAGACCTGGTTTAGTCCTAGTTTAGACCTGGTTTAGTCCTGGTTCAGAACAGGTTTAGACCTAGTTTAGACCTGGTTTAGTCTTGGTTCAGACCTGGTTTAGTCCTAGTTCAGACCTGGTTTAGTCCTAGTTTAGACCTGGTTTAGTCCTGGTTCAGAACAGGTTTAGACCTAGTTTAGACCTGGTTTAGTCTTGGTTCAGACCTGGTTTAGTCCTAGTTCAGACCTGGTTTAGTCCTAGTTTAGACCTGGTTTAGTCTTGGTTCAGACCTGGTTTAGTCCTAGTTTAGACCTGGTTTAGTCTTGGTTCAGACCTGGTTTAGTTCTAGCTTAGACCTGCTTTAGTCTTGGTTCAGACCTGGTTTAGTCCTAGTTTAGACCTGGTTTAGTCCTGGTTCATCCCTGCTTTAGTCTTGGTTCAGACCTGGTTTAGTCCTAGTTTAGACCTGGTTTAGTCTTGGTTCAGATCTGGTTTAGTCCTAGTTTAGACCTGGTTTAGTCTTGGTTCAGACCAGGTTTAGTTCTAGTTTAGACCTGCTTTAGTCTTGGTTCAGTCCTGGTTTAGTCCTAGTTTCGACCTGGTTTAGTCTTGGTTCAGACCTGGTTTAGTCCTAGTTTAGACCTGGTTTAGTCTTGGTTCAGATCTGGTTTAGTCCTACTTTAGACCTGGTTTAGTCTTGGTTCAGACCTGGTTTAGTCTTGGTTCAGATCTGGTTTAGTCCTACTTTAGACCTTGTTTAGTCTTGGTTCAGACCTGGTTTAGTCTTGGTTCAGATCTGGTTTAGTCCTAGTTTAGACCTGGTTTAGTCTTGGTTCAGACCTGGTTTAGTCTTGGTTCAGACCTGGTTTAGTCCTAGTTTAGACCTGGTTTAGTCTTGGTTCAGACCTGGTTTAGTCCCAGTCTTTCACATTGTTCTTGGGTGACTTTATTCCACTCCTGGTGCAAGAACTGAAGTAGCTCAGCTTTGTGTTTGTGTTGAATTCAACAGACGCTGGAATGGAATGGCTGTAATACATGTAGAGATGCTGATTTCACACAAAAAATGCAGTGGTCTCTTATTTATTTCCAGATCTGTATGTCCCACCTGTTCTCTGGTACAGTCTGTGTCCACGTCTCTGTCAGTAAACAGTCCAGAGCATTTAGGCGTGATTCTTTTGCTCTAAAGTTGATCGAGAAAGTTTTAAATAATGGGACTATGCTCATTGGATAGTATTTAACCTGTGTTCTTACAATTTAAAAAGGTCAAATGAACCTGTGTTCCCAGAGCCTTAACGTGCCGATAAAGGACACATAAAAGGTTTGTCTCATTCTCTGTATATGGACAGGCGTCATGTGAAAACTCTGAACCTGCAGAGCTCCCTCCCTGAGCTGCAGAGGCTGCACTAGCACTGATTCATGACTGTCTGCAGGTGCTGGGGTTTAAGTAGAGACCGTTCAGATCAGAGAGACATTTTAGGTTGAAATCAACTGGAAAAAACACCAAATGTCAACATGAACAACTTGTCCATCATGTCAACATGGATCTTTTTTGTTATTTTGACCATTTGTCATTTAGTGCAAATAAATTCTCTAAACCAGGGGTGTCAAACATGCAGCCCAGGGGCCAGATCCGGCCCTCCAAGACCTTTAATCTGGTCCTCGGCTGATATTCTATTAAAATATTTGAATTATATTTTAATTTTCTATTAAAATATTTTAATTTTCTATTAAAATATTGGTAATTTTCTGCACAGTTTAGCATAGCAGCGTCTCCAGTGCCTCTGTACGTGGCTCCTCCCACCAGAGCAGCACAAATGAAGACTACACTACAAAAAAGATATAAACCCTTAAATCTATCAGTAAATGAATTAAAAGTAGTGAAATTATCTGTCCATGCAGCAAGATCATTTTACTTGACAAGTTATCTTAAAATAAACTCCCTCTAGATGAGAATGAAGCAGTCTCAGGTCTAGTAAATAAATAAGTTTGCAAACAAGATGAATAACCTGATATAAGTTTTAAAATCTTGGCCAGATCAGAGAAATTTGTAGTGTAAACCATGACTAAATTCTGTGAAATGCAAACAAGTTACTGTTTAAACATTGTGTTGAAATTGCATTTTTCTCAAAGTTTCAGGTTGTTCATAATTTTATAATATTTTGTAAAAGAAAGAGTTCAAATAAAAAAGAATTATGTAATAGATTTGCGTTTCTCTGCACAAATATTTGGACTTATTGCTATGTTAGGGGTATATTTGCCATGAGTTTTCTGATCCGGCCCCTTTGGGATCAAAGTAGGTTGGATACGGCTCCCGGACCAGAATGAGTTTGACACCCCTGATCTAAACGATAATATTTTTATTTGGAAATGTTGTCAGTAGTTTATAGACTCAAACAAAAATGTTCCTTTTGCCCAAACACAAACCAGTAAGTAGTAAAATCAGAAAAACAAATTTTGCAGTGGTCTCTTATTTTTTCCAGAGCTGTATGTAGGTTTGTTGGACACATGTTGGACACAATGTTGGACAGAGTTTGGACTGTGGGCATGATGGACACACACTGGACACAGGCTGCATAAGACATACATTGGACACATGTTGGACACTGCTCACAGGATAATTGCAGGGGCTTTTAGGATTATGGAGCTATTGTTTAATCCACATAAGAGCCGGTGATTACGGCTGTTGTTTAAAGTGGTGGGTCCCGCTTAGCTTCAGTCTGTCGCAGCTTTCACACATGTCCTCCTCACGACAGCAAAAGGACAACTGCCCCAAAGTACAGGTCTGGACCACTGCTCACATACTGCAGGAACTGATGACAAAAGCTTTAGTCTAGATTAGATTTGACTTGTTTTGTTTAGATTATTTTCTTATTAGAGCCAAACCTACATTATTTTATATGTTTTATTTATTATATTATTTATATATATATATATATTTAAATTTCCTTAAAAAAAAAAATTCTATAAGCCACAGTTTGTATGTTTTTAGCCAAAAAATAGATTATAAAAAGATTTTTGTTTGTTTTTTCACTGAAAAAGCATCCTCACTGTGAGCGGGCTTGCATCTTCCCATCTTCCACTACTTTGGAGGTGGGCTCTGTTTGTTTCCATGGAAATGTTCTTCTTTTGGTGATAATATTCCACAGTATGGAATTAAAGTTGTTCCGCGCGACCTCCAGAGCCACACACACTGTACCTTTGATTAAGATTATTTAAGATCACATATTGTGTTTTGTGATGACGTCTCTTCCACAGTCGATGATAAGGTTTAACACCGATAAACCAGGACTAAACCAGGACTAAACCAGGGCTAAACCAGGGCTAAACCAGTGCTGAACCAGGACTAAACCAGGACTAAACCAGGGCTAAACCAGTGCTAAACCAGGACTAAACCAGGACTAAACCAGGACTAAACCAGGGCTAAACCAGGACTAAACCAGGACTAAACCAGGGCTAAACCAGGGCTAAACCAGGACTAAACCAGGGCTAAACCAGTGCTGAACCAGGACTAAACCAGGGCTAAACCAGGGCTAAACCAGGACTAAACCAGGGCTAAACCAGGACTAATCCAGGACTAAACCAGGGCTAAACCAGGACTAAACCAGGGCTAAACCAGTGCTAAACCACGGCTAAACCAGGGCTAAACCAGGGCTAAACCAGGGCTAAACCAGGACTAAACCAGGACTAAACTAGAGCTACACCAGGACTAAACCAGGACTAAACCAGGACTAAACCAGGGTTAAACCAGGACTACACCGGGACTAAACCAGGGTTAAACCAGGACTAAACCAGGGTTAAACCAGGACTACACCAGGACTAAACCAAGGTTACACCGGGTCTAAACCAGGGCTACCCCAGGACTAAATGAGGGCTACACCAGGATCAAACCAGGGCTACACCAGGACTATACCAGGACTACACCGGGACTAAACCAGGGCTACACCAGGACTAAACCAGGTCTACACCAGGATCAAACCAGGGCTACACCAGGACTAAACCAGGGCTACACCGGGTCTAAACCAGGGCTACACCAGGACTATTCCAGGGCTACACCGGGACTTAAATAGGTCTACACCAGGACTAAAACCATGGCTACACCGGGACTAAACCAGGACTACACCGGGTCTAAACCAGGGCTACCCCAGGACTAAACCAGGACTACACCAGGACTAAACCAGGGCTACACCGGGTCTAAACCAGGGCTACCCCAGGACTGAACCAGGACTACACCGGGACTTAAATAGGTCTACACCAGGACTAAAACCATGGCTACACCGGGACTAAACCAGGACTACACCGGGTCTAAACCAGGGCTACCCCAAGACTAAACCAGGACTACACCAGGACTATACCAGGGCTACCCCAGGAATAAACCAGGATTACACCGGGACTAAACCAGGGCTACCCCAGGACTAAACCAGGACTACACCGGGACTAAACCAGGGCTACACCGGGACTTAAATAGATCTACACCAGGACTAAAACCATGGCTACACTGGGACTAAACCAGAACTAAAACCAGGACTAAAACCAGGGCTACTTTTCTCCCACAGCCGATGATGAGGTTTAACCTGAGTATTAAATAGAACTGAAAAACTTTCAACTTTATTTTACAAAATAAACTAAAGTATATTAGTTAAAGTATAAATATATATTTTTAGCACCTCTGGCTCGACTCCTTCGCCTGCGCCTCCTCCGGCTCCTCCTCAGCCCGGGTTCCTGGTCCATGTTTGTGCTGCAGGTTGAGACCGTCCTATCCATTTGGCCTTGTCCTCCTTCTGTGAGCGGAGCTGGTGCTGCCCTGACTCCTCCCTCACACCGAGAGGCGGAGCTACAACACCGTCCCCACAAGCCGCCGACCGATGTGTGTGAAGTTCAAATCAGAATCACAACAGCAAAAAGGAGAGTGCCAGTGTGAGATCAGAGCTTTCCTGGATCTTCCCTCACCTTCAATTATTTATTTTTTTTCTTACAAATTCATAAGGGCAACACAATTCCATAAACCAGGCTGTGATCATAAGTTACAAAATCAGGACTAAACCAGGACTAAACCAGGACTAAACCAGGGCTACACCAGGGTTACACCAGGATTAAACCAGGGCTACACCAGGACTAAACCAGGACTACACCGGGTCTAAACCAGGACTACACCGGGTCTAAACCAGGACTACACCGGGTCTAAACCAGGGCTACACCGGGTCTAAACCAGGACTAAACCAGGACTAAACCAGGGCTACACCAGGACTAAACCAGGACTACACCAGGTCTAAACCAGGGTTACACCAGGACTAAACTAGGGCTACACCGGGACTAAACCAGGACTAAACCGGGTCTAAACCAGGGTTACACCAGGACTAAACCAGGGCTACACCAGGACTAAACCAGGGCTACACCAGGACTAAACCAGGGCTACACCAGGACTAAACCAGGGCTACACCGGGTCTAAACCAGGACTACACCGGGTCTAAACCAGGGCTACACCAGGACTAAACCAGGGCTAAACTAGGACTAAACCAGGGCTACACCAGGACTAAACCAGGACTACACCGGGTCTAAACCACGGTTACACCAGGACTAAACTAGGGCTACACCGGGTCTAAACCAGGACTACACCGGGTCTAAACCAGGGTTACACCAGGACTAAATCAGGGCTAAACCAGGACTAAACCAGGGCTACACCAGGACTAAACCAGGACTACACCAGGTCTAAACCAGGGTTACACCAGGACTAAACTAGGGCTACACCGGGACTAAACCAGGACTAAACCGGGTCTAAACCAGGGTTACACCAGGACTAAACCAGGGCTAAACCAGGACTAAACCAGGGCTACACCAGGACTAAACCAGGGCTACACCGGGACTAAACCAGGGCTACACCGGGTCTAAACCAGGACTACACCGGGTCTAAACCAGGGTTACACCAGGACTAAACTAGGGCTACACCGGGACTTTGCGCTTTGTGCTACAATTTTGTATGAAAAGCGCCTTATAAATGTTTGATTGATTGATTGATTGACTAAACCAGGACTAAACCAGGTCTAAACCAGGGTGACACCAGGACTAAACCAGGGCTAAACCAGGACTAAACCAGGGCTACACCGGGTCTAAACCAGGACTACACCAGGACTAAACCAGGGCTACACCGGGACTAAACCAGGGCTACACTGGGTCTAAACCAGGACTACACCGGGTCTAAACCAGGGCTACACCAGGACTAAACCAGGGCTACACCGGAACTAAACCAGGGCTACAGCAAGACTAAACCAGGGCTACACCAGGACTATACCAGGACTACACCGGGTCTAAACCAGGGCTACACCAGGACTAAACCAGGGCTACACCGGAACTAAACCAGGACTACACCGGGTCTAAACCAGGGCTACACCAGGACTAAACCAGGGCTACACCGGGTCTAAACACGGGTTACACCAGGACTAAACCAGGACTAAACCAGGGCTACACCGGGTCTAAACCAGGACTACACCAGGACTAAACCAGGGCTACACCAGGACTAAACCAGGGCTACACCAGGACTAAACCAGGACTAAACCAGGGCTACACCGGGTCTAAACCAGGACTACACCAGGACTAAACCAGGGCTACACCAGGACTAAACCAGGGCTACACCGGAACTAAACCAGGGCTACAGCAGGACTAAACCAGGGCTACACCGGGACTAAACCAGGGTACACTGGGTCTAAACCAGGACTAAACCAGGGCTACACCGGGACTAAACCAGGGCTACACTGGGTCTAAACCAGGACTACACCGGGTCTAAACCAGGGCTACACCAGGACTAAACCAGGACTACACCGGGTCTAAACCAGGGCTACACCAGGACTAAACCAGGGCTACACCGGAACTAAACCAGGACTACACCGGGTCTAAACCAGGGATACACCAGGACTAAACCAGGGCTAAACCAGGGCTACACCGGAACTAAACCAGGACTACACCGGGTCTAAACCAGGGATACCCCAGGACTAAACCAGGGTTACACCGGGACTAAACTAGAGCTACACCAGGACTAAACCAGGATTAAACCAGGTTAACTGTAATGATTTATGCATCGCAATCTACAGTTATGAGTAATCTGTGAAAGCAAGAATCTGTTGTAAAAATGAACCTACAGCAGGTATACACTGTCATGCATCTGATCCAGTACATAAGCCCCTGCTCTCCAGCGCCCCCTGCCTGTGGGTGCAGCTCTACACCGGACATAGACGCTCAGACATGTATTATACATGTTTTATGTTGCTTGCTACAGAAATCAACACAAATTGGGACAGACAAAAGCCTTCACCTCATTCAGTGATTCAACACAGTATTTTTTATTAACTTTATTAACTTTATTTTTTTCCCCCAGTAACGTTATTCTCTAACTTTTTAAGATGTATGTAGAGTCCCTCAGTCGTCCAGGTGGAATCCAAGACAAAAGAAGAAATTCAATTTGTCGACTGGACAAAAGTTTATTTGGTAAAACACGTTTCTCAGCTCATCCAAGCTGCTTCTTCAGTTCTGGTCAGACGCTGGTGGACACTGCCTATATCTGCCTGAAGGGGGCGCTAACTACAATGAAATGACTCAGACTACCACACCTACTTGTTTACAGTTTGTGTTAGTTAGGTGGGCCTGTTAGATCTGCAGTGGGAGTGGAGTGTGGGTCTTGTTAGCAGAACCATTCAGGACCATAATGGTGTTTTCACACCTCTGGACCTGACCTGCTGCACTATTGTTTTCTTTGTTTTGATTTGATTTAGGTTTGAGGAAAGATGGATGAAGGGATTTCACTTATTTGTGACATTTTCCTATTTTCTATTCATAGTAATTGTAACTCTCCATCTGACATAGTGACCTCCTTTATCAGTCGCCACAGCTCTTTTTATGGATCAAAACAGTGTTCCTCTGCCAAAAGGAGAAATTCAGTTTGTCAACTGGACAAAAGTTTATTTGGTCGAATCTGTTTCTCAGCTCATCCAAGCTGCTTCTTCAGTTCTGAACTGAAGAACTGAACAAAATTTAATTTCTCCTTTTGCCATGGATTCTACCTGGACAACTGAGGGATTCTACACGTTTGAGGATAGAGTTATAGATGGAGACAAATGATGTCTGAGACCTCCATTCTCTTTCAAACAAAAACAAAATAGCCTCTTTAACTCCCCTCCAGCACTCTGACCAGAACTGAAAAACAAATTGAATTTTTCCTTTTGCTGTCTATTTTTTTTTAGTTCTGGATCAGATAGTCCAGTCCAGAGCGAAAGGGCAGCACAGAGGGACCCCTGGACCGTCCTCTGCCTGGGACCGAACAGACCATTGTTTTCTTTGGGCAAAGGACGCGAGTGCAGTCATGTAGTGCTTTTATTTTGAAAGGGCAGCGGTGCAACAGTCTGTGGTGGGACCAGAGTGACACTGAGCGAGTTTCTAGTGTTCACTTATGTTCCTTCTACTTTACAGGCTCGAACAGAAGTGTATTTCTGTTTTGGCGCACAGACAGCAGCGGACAGGCGCGTCATGCACCTGTGCGCAGTGCGTAAAGACGTGCGTAAAGACCCAGACCCGCTCCCAGCCCACACATGATCCATGTGCGTGTTTGGAGAGGACGTGTGGCTGCAATAAGTCTTCTGGTTCTTGTGGGTCATTCCAGAATTGGAGGACATTTTGGCTTTAAAATTCTTGAAAAATAAACCTTCACTTTTCTGATTTTCTGCTACATATTCATCAATAATCGGTAATAAACTATCAAATGTTTGATTAGCTTAGCTTATGGTCAATGCTAAAATTTTTATTACATGATTTATTTGGTTTATTTATGTATTTCCTCTAATCACAGTAAGGTTGCAGGTAACAGGGTTGCAAATCCGCACTAATGTTCGCTTTATCACAGGAGGAGAAGCTGTTTAGCTGTTACTGCTAATCAAGAGGAAAAACTTATTTATGCAAATAAGTAAAGGGGAAAAAAAAATTATCTTATTCTGATCATTTGCATAACAGGGTTGCATGAGGCAGAGTGAGACGTTCAATCCAGGCTAACGATGTTATAAAAATATGAAAAATAGAAGAGAAGACAAACCTTTGCTCTGCCCATTCTTTTGGAAAACTGTTTGATGATGTCAAGTCCAGGGGATCATGTGGTTCACTGTTGATTGATTGATTGATCATGTGGATCTGCTTTCTTCTTCTTCTACCAGGCTAAAAATGTTCTGGTAACAGGGTTGGTGCATGTTGTGGGACACATGTTCCATGAATAATAATTATTATTTGAAATATTATGTCTATTAAAACAAATGTTCCACAGTTACAAGAGATGGAAATGAAACAAATAATACAAAAAACAAGAAATTTCAATTTAATTTTAACTGTTTTATTTGAGATTCAATTTGGCCATTAGAGGGGTGAGACAAGAGGAAAATGGCATTTTGGGAGTACTCCAGACTTATTTGGTCTTTTTAAAACTATTTTCAAACATTCTTTTCTCTTAGTTTTTTTTAGATTTGGTCTCAGGACAAGTAAATTCACTCAGAAACTGTATATTTTAGTATTTTGTATGTGGATTATTTAATATTTGATGGATGGTACGTAAAATGTCCTCCAATTCTGGAATGACCCATATGCTTTTCCAGCTTAAAGGAGAATTAACGTTTTTTACAATCTGAGCCTTATTTCGGTAAGAAAACAAGTTGTTTTACTCACCCACAGCACTTTGGTGTCATATGGAGCATTTCCAGAGATGTATTAGATTAGCGATCTCCGTAACGTGAGTGCTCGGGGTACGATGTTGCAGTCACCAAAATGACACAAACTTTAGCACTTTTCAAATCATAGAAGCTCAATGTCTTAGTCTACACGTTTGAGTCAAAAGTGGCCTGTAATCTGAGATTTATCCATAGTTTCGAGTAGATGAGGAGGACAGTGCGCATGTGCGGAGTCACAGCTGATTTCGCTCTCAGCTCTCGGGACCCAAACATGAAACGCAAAGCTGTAAATTATGGCTAAATCTCGGATTAGAGGCCACTTTTGACTCAAATTAAATCGTAGACTAAGACATTGATTGAAAAGTGCTATGATTTGAAAAGTGCTAAAGTTTGTGTTAGTTGGAGACCGCAAACATGTACCCCGTGAACTCCGGTTACGGATATCGCTAAACTAAAACATCTCCGGAAATGCTCCATATGACACCAAAGTGCTATGGGTGAGTAAAACAACTTGTTTTATTACCGAAATAAGGCTCAGATGGTAACAAACGTTAATTCTCCTTTAAACTCACGTGAAGTCGAAAGTCACTCTTTTAATGTGAAATGCCGGCTTCGCTTCCCGTGTTTGGTGCAACTTGACGCGTTGTTGTTAAAGAGCGGCGGAGCGTCGAAGCACTGCGGCACCGTCCCCGCGCGCTCCCCCCCGGCTCTCCGTGGCTCCCCGGCTCTCCTCCAGCGCCCGCGGCTCTCCCCCATCACCCTCTCTGTGACTCCCATGGTCGGACGCGCGGCAGAGGCGGTGCGCGTCCGTGCTGGAGGTCGGTGGATGCTGCGGGAGGAGGAGGAGGAGGAGGGCATGTCCTTGGCGCGGAGGTGGAGCTGTGGATGGACGGTGTAGCGCAGAAGCGGCGGTGGTGGTGCAGGCAGTGACATTGGGCGCCTGGGATGTGTTTGGGGAGTCAGCAGTGAGCCCCTTTCGCTCCACCGAAGCTGCCCGCGCAGAGTGATGTGCTGCGGCAGACGGGCCTCCGCACCCGGACCGCACCGAGGAGCGTGCGCCGCAGATAAACAAACCCTCCTGGGCTGATCGTGGACCAGCGGTGAGTGTCTTCTGTGATGGCTTTGTCCGCCTCAGAGCTCCTCACGGTGCCCTTCGTCCGTGTTGTGGTCACCTTTATGTCCTTATGCCTCCAGGGCTACTCCTACTGTCATCTGGACCTGGTTCAGTCACACTTATGGGCCATTATTCCATCGTAGTGTCATCAGTCCTGTCCTGGTTGAGTACTTCTGGGTTTCCTGAGTGTTATTCCTGCCATTCCTCGGTCAAATGAGCTTCGCTATTTCATTGTTTGTTTCTTAATCTGGTTTAGATGGTCACCACAATCAAGTTCTTATATGTATGTATGTATGTATGTAGGCCTATGTATGTATGTATGTATGTATGTATGTATGTATGTATGTATGTATGTATGTGACCGGCCAAATAGGACACATGTGATCCCGGAGGCGTTTTGAGTTATTCGCAGATTCTGAAAGTATAGATTCTAAGCTTTCCAATGATGTCGTACACGTGAAAATCTGACCATATTTGAAAAGGTTGTCGCGATTCTAAAGCAGGCACAGCAGATTTTCGAAAGCGCTGAAAAAAGCTCGTGAACTTTCCTCTCTTCAGCCCTCCTTGCCTCATTTGCATGACATTAAGCTAAGCCCTCCCCCATCACGACTATCACTGTGGTGTCCTTATGTCCTCCTGGGACCCGAAGAAAAAAAGTGTATCTAAATAATAATAATAATAATAATAATAATAATAATAATAATAATAATAATAATAATAATAATAATATTATTATTATTATTATTATTATTATTATTATTTTAATTTTCTATTTGGAGGTAAATGAACACCTTTGCATTTACATTTTGTTAATTTTATTTTTATTCATATTTTTGTAACATGTCCTCTGTAATGGACTGTAATAGTGTTAAAGGGATATGCCACCCCCAGGTCAAATTTGGGCATCTCCACACAGTCCAGAGACTAAAATAAGTGGTGGAAAGCATTTTCCTGGTGACCCAGCCATTGTCCAGGTCTGTCAGCACTGACCGCCGCGGTGTCTGCAGCTCCTCCGCCTTAGACTGGAGTCTAACGTCGCCAGAGAAAGATTTCGGCCAAAAGGAATTAATTTGCTCGATGCATTTCCCAATTACTTTGTGTGTAGTGCGCATTCATATCGAGTGCAAATAAATGTGCAAATCAACACGGAGAGCTTGACTTGGTCATTTTGGGTGGGAACTATTTTCCAGTGCGTAAGAATACAGCCGTATCACGCAGCACGCTGCCAGGGGAATCCCAGTTACGCACCGGGAAGGGAGTTCCCCTGTTGCACAACGTGGTGCGTGATACGGCTGTATTCTTACGCACTGGAAAATAGTTCCCACCCAAAATGACCAAGTCAAGCTCTCCGTGTTGATTTGCACATTTATTTGCACTCGATATGAATGCGCACTACACACAAAGTAATTGGGAAACGCATCAAGCAAATTAATTCCTTTTGGACGAAATCTTTCTCTGGCTACGTTAGACTCCAGTCTAAGGCGGAGGAGCACCAGATACCGCGGCGGTCAGTGGCGACAGACTCGGACAATGGCTGGGTGAGCAGGAAAACGCTTTCCATCACTTATTTTAGTCTCTGGACTGTGGGGAGATGCCCAAATTTGACCTGGGGGTGGCATATCCCTTTAAATCCATGTCAAGTTAACTTAACCTAAACCTAACAAAAACATTTTTTCTGTCGGTTTTACAGTCGCCTCAAAAAGTTTTTAGACTCCTTTTTAATTTATTATTTATTTATGTATTTTTTATTTATATTTTTTAATGTTTTATTTAAAAATTTTATGTATTATTTATTTATTTACTTATTTATGTATTTTATTTATAGATTTTTAGATTTTTAAGGCATTATTATTATTATTATTATTATTATTATTATTAATAATTAATTAATTAATTTTATTATTATTATTTTTTAATCATAGTGCAGCCACAAACTAGAGTCTATCTCAAAACTTAAAAGATGTCCATTATAAAGGACACAGATGAATGGGCGGGTCTCAGGAGGATATATATGTATGTATGTACAGTGGTACCTCACCTTACGAAATTAATTCGTTCCAGAAGTGGTTTCGTAACGTGAATTTTTCATAAGTTGAGTAGCTATTTCAATGGAAAAGGCCTGATTCCTTCCAAGTTTTTTTTAAATAATGTAACTTTTTTTTTTTTTATAGTGTAACATTGGTTCTGCGTCCTGATTGGCTAAGAGAATAGACAGGACTAAACGTGGACTAAACCAGGTCTAGACCAGAACTAAACCAGGTCTAGAGTCTAGACCTGGTTTAGTTCTGGTCTAGACCAGAACTAAACCAGGTCTAGACCAGGTCTAAACCTGGACTGGACCTGGACTAAACCAGAACTGGACCAGGATTAAACCACCACGTGCCGCTCTTTGCTGGTTTCATGCGGCTGGTTTGTGGCTTGGGCTCCAGAGGACGCGGTCCGGGCGCCGCGGTTCTATCTCGTCCTCACAGCCCCGGTGCCGGTCGTGCAGACCAGGACTAGGGGTGCTCCTCGCGCGGTGCATGCTCCTCGCGCTCTTCGCTGCGCGGTGCCGTGCTCCTCGGCGCGCGGTGCCGTGCTCCTCGGCGCGCGGTGCCGTGCTCCTCGGCGCGCGGTGCCGTGCTCCTCGGCGCGCGGTGCCGTGCTCCTCGGCGCGCGGTGCCGTGCTCCTCGGCGCGCGGTGCCGTGCTCCTCCTCGCGCGGTGCCGTGCTCCTCGGCGCGCGGTGCCGTGCTCCTCGGCGCGCGGTGCCGTGCTCCTCGGCGCGCGGTGCGTTCATGTCTCCGCGCTGCTTCCGAAGTCGTGTCTCCCCCCACGCTTCACTATTTAATACATTTTGTTGAAAATCTTGCGTGTTCGGCGCTAGAGCTAAGAGGCCGAGAAAGGTGCTTTTTGAGCGGGGATAACAGCGGGGCGTGCATCTGAGCGCGCATTATTCAAATTTTTGAGATTTCGCATTTTGTAACTTGAATTTTCTTTCGTACCTAGAGACCAAAATTTAACGTGAGGGCGTTTCGTAACTTGGATTTTTCGTATGTAGGGTCTTTCGTAAGGTGAGGTACCACTGTATATATGTATGTATGTATGTATGTATGTATGTATGTATGTATATATGTATATATGTATGTATACGTAATTGAATACGCTCCACAAGTAAATTTGTTAAGGTATTTTTTTATTGAACTGAAATAATTTTGGTTTTGAAAATAGTCGCTGTAATACGGAAGCCGACAGAGGCCATGTTCGTAATGATTATTTTCCACCTTAATAACGAGAAAATTAACTCGAGATCTCGAGAAAATGACACAACTAATTCGTGATCTCGAGAAAACAAAACTGTTATTTCGAGATCTCGAGGAAACACTGTATCTCCGTCGGTAAAGTCGAAGCCGGGCCAGTCTTCTGCGGACGTGCCCCGGACTAATCTTGAAATTATCCCGAATTAAAAGACATAATGCAATCTCCCCCTGTGTCAACCCCTGATCAATATATTGCCTTATCAGCTGATCGATTATTATTCCAGACATTCTAATGACCAAAAACACGTCTATTCAGAATGAGAAATAGCCCCGAAGTCAGACTGTCACAACGTGGAGGTAGACGTTTCAGTTGTTTTCTCGAGGTCACGGAATAATTGTTTTGTTTTCTTGAGATCACGCATTAATTATCTCGTTATCTCGGGATAACAAGGAAGAAAGAATATTGCTTATGAATATGGCCTCTGTCAACTTCCGTACTGTTCAAGTGTAACCGTTTGACTTTTGTGTGAGCCTATCTGAAGGATTCATTTACATGATGTAAATTGTAAGTTTTATGGGGGGACCAAACCTTTATTGACATAAGAAAACATTTACTGATCCTTGCTGTGAGTGCTGACTTTATGCACCCATGTTTGAGTCTGTATTTTGTCCCCTTTAAGTCTAATTAAAAAGTTGTTTAAAGTGTCATCTTTTACTTTTTCATCACAGAAAACAAGACAATGGCCAGTACCAAAGACGCCGAGCTGTCAGAGTCCCTTAACACTGACTTCTCCAGCGAGCCAGAGGAGCCCAACTTTAAATCCAAGAGTTTACCTACCCTCACCGAGAGAGTACCCCACAAGGAGAGACAACTGACCAAGAGAGAACAATGCAAGGAGAGCCTGGTGACCAAGAAGGTGCCACGGGAGGAGAGCCCACGGTCTGAGAGAGAACCCCACAAGAAGAACCTACTGAATGAGAGAGAACCCCACAAGAAGAACCTACTGAATGAGAGAGAACCCCACAAGAAGAACCTACTGAATGAGAGAGAACCCCACAAGAAGAACCTACTGAATGAGAGGGTACCCCACAAGAAGAACCTACTGAATGGGAGCGAACAATGTAAGGAGAGCCTGCTGACACAGAGAGTACCCCACGAGGAGAGGCTGTTACCCGAGAGAGTGCCCCGTGAGGAGAGCCTGCTGACTCAGAGCCTTCTGACCGAGAGAGTACCTCAAAAAAAGAACCTACTTAATGAGAGAGTACCCCTCAAGGAGAGCCTGCTGACTGAGAGAGCACCCCTCAGGGAGAACCTACTAACTGAGCGAGAACAATGCAAGGAGAGCCTACTGACAGAGAGACCACCCAGCAGTGAGGACGGCCTGCCGACTGAGAGACCACCTCACGAGGAGAGCCTGCTGACAGAGCGAGTACCCCACGAAGAGAGTCTGCTGACAGGGTCTGCTTTGCTGCGGACCGAAGAGTGCGACAAGTTCCTCCAAATCGCCCCTAAAACCACAGACTCGCGATACGCCGCCAAACCAGGGAAGGCGGCGTTGAACAGATCCGGCTCGTACATGGAAGCCTCCCAAACGCACACGGGACGGAGAGCGACGGCCGGATCTCTGCGCTCCATGTTCTCTTTGATCAGACTTCCCAGTAGGAAGCTCTTGTGGGCGATTCTGCAGGACTCGCGCTGCTTCCTCTTCTGCATGTGCTACCTGACCTTCATCCAGTCCCTGATGGTGTCGGGCTACCTCAGCTCCGTCATCACCACCATCGAGAAGCGCTACAGCCTCCGCAGCTCCGAGTCAGGACTGCTCGTCAGCTGCTTCGACATCGGCAGCCTCCTGGTGGTGGTCTTCATCAGTTACTTCGGCGGGCGGGGTCAGCGTCCTCGATGGCTGGCCGTGGGTGGAGTTTTCATAGCGGTCGGTGCCGGCCTGTTTTCGTTACCTCACTTTATATCGCCGCCGTATCAGATACAGGAAGTGAACGCCTCGCTGGCCAATGAGGGGCTGTGTTTGAACAGCAACGGTAGCGGGCGGGACCACGTGGACATCACTTCCTGTCCGCGGGAGCAGGAGGGGAACGAGCATAACCTGTACGTGGGGCTGTTTATTGTGGCGCAGATCCTGGTGGGCATGGGCTCCACCCCCATCTACACGCTGGGACCCACCTACCTGGACGACAATGTCAAGAAGGAGAACGCATCGCTTTACCTGGGTAATGCCGCACTTTCACACCTCACACTCTCACACACGGGGGTATCCCTTAAGTGGAATTCTTTTGAAAGAGGGGCTTATGCAAAATGCTTTCTACAATGTTCTAACGTTGTTCCCTCATCAAAAACAAGTCTGAAGAGGTTTTAGGCGACGTTCAGACTGCAGGGTTTAATGCTCAATTCGGATTTTTCTGTGAAATCCGATTTTTTTGCGAGGTCGTTCACATTTCCAATTAAATTTGAACTTTAAACACCCCAAAAGTGTCCCGCATGCACATTGGCGGACACGATGATGTCACATAGAGTTGTCACATTGGTATCACGGTATTTGACGTTTTTGTTTTTTTTTCATGCATGACTATGTGTTAACCCCATTTACTAATAATTTAGAGGAATAATTAATGCAGTAAACTCAACTTGGAACATGTCTGGGTCCTTTCTCAACAGGACTAAGTGGTTAAGTGCGTGTTGTTAGCATTAGCATTAGCGTTAGCAGCGTGTCTGGGTGCCGGGAGCGGCTCCGTGGACTTTCGCAGCCTTCAGAGCTGCCGAAAAAGCAGCCCTCGAATTGGGACACAGCTTACGCTTCCACCGCTCTCATGCCACTGCAAAACAGTGTTCCGGCGCGACGTTCTGCCGCTCTGTGTTCCCCAAGTTTTGTACGCACACACTCACTGGTATTGAAAAATGAAAAATTCATATCATAAAAAAAAAAACACACCAGTATTTGGTATGAACCGGTATACCGTCCAGCCCTGATGTCACATGCAGCGAGTGTTTATGGAAGTCGCCTAAACATGGACACAAACATTGAGCATCTGGAGATTTTAAAGTTGCTGTCGTACCGGAGTCAGAACATGTACAACTTATTTGTTATAAGGAGGAGATTGAGAAGGTGAAGGACAAGATTTTTGGCCTTGGCGTTTTGCGGGGCAGTGGCAGCAACGTCCGTAGAAAGGAACGTGTTGGTGCTGAGAGTGGTGGGATTACTATGTGCTTTGCTGCTTCATTAACATGGAGTTCCTACACAATTTTCATATGACGAGAAGAACGTTTGCGTACCTTTGTGAGCGCCTACTTGTACCACTCTTGTGTGAAGAAACTCGGCCAGGTCGCATTCATCCAACCTGACCGTTCAGACTGAAGTCACATGCCAAAAGATCGGATATGTATCGGTTTTAGGACCACATATCCAAGTGGCCTGGGTCACATTTGAAAAAATCTGATCTGTGTCGTTCAGACTGTCATTAGAAGATCAGATACAGGTCGCATCGGGGCGAAAAATTGGATTTGGATCACTTCAGGCTGCAGTCTGAACGTAGCCTTATGCATGTTTGAGTATTTCAGTGATCTCTCCTGGGCCCTGTTCAGACTCTCCTTACAGTTCGCAGAAAGATTCTGTGCAATACTCCGCCCACAAGTGCAGTAGTTTCATTAGCAGGATGCTGATTGTGTTGTGATGTGAGTTTTCGCAGAGAGCAAAGGGAGAAGAGATTCAGAGCATCAAAAACTACCTTGTTTTCAGCAAATATAGCGTTAACCTAACCCTAAACCCTAACGCTAAAAAATAAAAGGTATCATGGTGATCTAATTGTTGTGTGTTTGTAGTTAATACTCCATAAAAGTAAAATACCATCCATAAGTGGAATAAAATAGATGGATGCAGTAAAATACCCCCGGTTTAAAAGTGTATGTAGTGACAAAACACATTTCCACAAACCTCCTCAAGATTGCTTCCTCCTCATCTCTCAGAGCATAGATTCTTTCTTCTGGGAAAGTCCTTTTTGTTGAATAAACTGAAGTAGCTCGAATTGAAGAGAAGAGGCATGACGCTGGAGTTCTAACACGGGAGAAGTTTATTTACATCAGGACAGGACGAAGCACAAAGACATGACCCTTCAGCACACTGTGATGACGTTCAGTCCAGTCTTGTTTGGCTCTGCTTTTGTTGTAGGGAGCATTATACCTCTGATGACTTAGACCAGGAGTGTCAAAAACTCATTTTGGTCCGGGGGTTGTATCCAACCTACTCTGATCCCAAAGGGGCCGGATCAGAAAACTCATGGCAAATATACTCCAAAAATAGCAATAACTCCAAATATTTGTGAAGATTAACCCAAATCTATTACAGAAGTCTTTTTTTATTTGATGAACTCTTCCTTTTAGAAAATATTATAATATTATGACAACCTGAAACTTTAAAGGGACAGTGCTTTTTAAAAAAAATGTTAATCTGTATGGGTTTCCTTCTAAAAGTTCCGTGTGTTGACACCGGTTTACCTCTGACAGTCTCAGCTGATCCCGGTTCGGCTCGCTTTCTGGAGCCCACGTAAGTAGGTCCAGTAACTTCCCCGGAACATGAAATAAAGCTTGTTTTTCTTCTCAAAACAAAACATTTGTTAGAAAGGTGATATAGTTGCGTCCTAAACAGTTGTCCACGAATCATCCAGCAGTGTAGATTGCGTTCGCGTATTCATAGTCATAGTCATAGTTTGCTTTATTGTCGAAAAACAACCATATGTTCATGTACATAGAGTGAATTTGAAATTTCGTTTCCCCCCTAACCAGGCAGGACAGTGATAGAGTGGCTAGGGGAGGGGCCGCTGCACAAGCGCGCACCGTCAACATTGTCTGTATTGTCTCTGTCAATTCGTATCACCTCGCACATATTAGCTGTATTAGCCTGTTAACCTTTAGCGGAAGTGTAGCGCTGTTACAAGTGAACAGGCTAATACAGCTAATATGTGCGCAGTGATACGAATCGAGACAGACAATACGCTGCTGGATGTTTCGTGGACAACTGTTTGGGACGCAAATATATCACCTTTCGGACAAATGTTTTGTTTTGAGAAGAAAAACAAGCTTTATTTCATGTTCCAGGGAAGTTACCGGACCTACTTACGTGGGCTCCAGAAAGCGAGCCGAACCGGGATCAGCTGAGAGTGTCAGAGGTAAGCCGGTGTCAACACATGTAACTTTTAGAAGGAAACCCATACAGATTAACATAAAAAAAACGCACTATCCGCACACACCCTGGGGATGGAATAACCTACAGAAAGACCTTAAACTAGAAACTCTCATCTCCATAAATGAATTTAAAACTTCCATAAGAAAAATGGTAACGAACACATGCACTTGTTTTTCTTGAGATGTTTTTAACATACTGTATTTATTTGTTTATGATGAGAATGTAAAGTATGGCATTGATGCTTGTTTTTCTTGAGATGTTTTTAACATACTGTATTTATTTATTTATAATGAAAATGTAAAGTGTAGTGTTTATGTATGTGGGTATGTGTAACTATTGTTTGTATGTATGTAACTATTTATGTGGATTGGCTGCTAACTTGGCCAGGTCTCTCTTGAAAATGAGATTTTGAATCTCAATGGGACTCCCTGGTTAAATAAAGGTAATAAATCCCTTTAAGAAAAGTGCAATTTCAACACAAGTGTACAGGTTTCCCATTCACCTCCGTGAACAAATAGGAATGTCCACTTTTCTCATTTTTGACATTTTGCTGATGAGGGTGTCACGGTCAGAAGTCAAAACGATGGTCCTGGGAGGGGCCACGCACAGAGGCACTGAAGACACTGCTATGCTAAGCTGCGCAGAAAATTACCAATATTTTAATAGAAAATTTTAATACAATAAAAATATTTTAATAGAAAATCAGTCGAGGGCCAGATTAAAGGTCTTGGGGGGCCGGATCTGGCCCCTGAGCTGCATGTTTGACACCCCTGACTTAGACCAAAATGACAAAGACTGAGCTTAGTACAGCACAGTTTTCATGCTAGGTAGTCTTTTTATAGATCACAAATTTAACAAAGTTGAAGCATGAGACCCCGGATCATTTCGTTCTGTTAAAAATACTGGATGACTTTAATGAGATTTGAACCACGTTCCACCGTCGTTCTTCCCTTACTCACTCAGTGCTTTGTTCTTACAGGCACATAAAGCTATTATTGGCTGAGATGTCTCCTTCTGAATAGGAAACACTTAGACTCTGAGCGCTCTTACATCTGTCAGAGGGTTTTGTGTGCATCTATTTTAATTCATGTCTGTGCTAAATACACATTCTTTCCCTCTAAATAAAATGTTTTAACAGCCGTGGTTTTGGTACATGTTTGCAGGAGAACACCTACCTAAGGCCAGGAATTGCTCTTATAGTAAAACTCCCATAATCTGAATGGAAAGCAGACAGAGATTTATTACTAAATGAATGTACCAGTAAGTGTGTGGTGCTCTCTGGGCTGGAGGTGCTTCCCTCTGTGGCCTACATGAGCTCAGCCGAACCAACCCCGTGGCCTCCTCGCCCCACTGGCCTGCAATAAATTCAAGCTCCTAATCCAACAAAGGAACAGGTTATGAAACTGCCACGGCGGAGGGGCTTAGGCATTCCTCCTGCCACGGAACGCTCAGGGAATACAGTTTATGTGGACCTCATGAACCAATGACACGGCAACTCCTGGAATACCAAGAGTCACAGTGCGGCGCCAGTGGCAACACAGTGCTGTATCGATTTTGATAATAAGGAATAGACTTGATAATTAATAGTGATTCCAATACTGCACTTATAATAATAAATAGGACTTTCATTTCCCATATTCCCACATGGCCTTATATCTGTGTAATCCCTCAGTGGTCCTGTAGGTTCCATAGTGTTCTCGTGTATACTAGTCTATGGCTACGTTCAGACCGCAGCCTGAAGTGACCCAAATCCGATTTTTTTGCATCTATGCGACCTGTATCTGATCATTTGATGACAGTCTGAACGACACAGATCCTATTTTTTTCCAATGCGACCCAGGCCACTTGGATATGTGGTCCTAAAACCGATACATATCCGATCTTTAGACATGAGACTCCAGTCTGAACGGCCAGGTCGCGTTCATCCGACCTACATGTCATCAACAAGCGAGAGCGGTACAAGTCGGCGCTCACAAATGTACACAAATGTTCTTCTCGTCATATGAAAATTGTGTATGAAGTCCATGTCAGTGAAGCAGCAAAGCACATGGCAATCCCACCACTCTCAGCACCAACACGTTCCTTTCTACGGACGTTGCTGCCACTGCCCCACAAAACGCCAAGGCCAAAAACTTTATCCTTCTCAATCTCTTCCTTAAAACAAATAAGTTGTACATGTTCTGGCTGAGGTACAACAGCAACTTTAAAATCTCCTGGCGCTCAACGCTCGTGTCCATGTTTAGGCGACTTTTCACACTCGCTGCATGTGACATCGTTGTGTCCTCCAAGGCGCATGCGGGACACTTTTGGGGCGTTTAAAGTTCACACTAGAGATCACATACAAGTCGCATTTAATTGGAAATGTGAACGACGTCGCAAAAAAATCGGATTTCACAAAAAAATCCAAATTGAGCTTTAAAGGTACAGTGTGTAGGATTCGTGGCGCATAGGTGGTGTAGGTACCATGCACTTCCTCTTTTGGCTACGGCAGACCTCGAGGGTCACCCGGGCGCGCCGTAACGCCGACAGCTCGCGTGCCCGCGCACGAATCGCGCGCCGCTGTATACACGTATATACGGTTCCCCGTTCACTTTTTTTTTTTTTTTTTTCGCATGAAAACACACAATCCCGATCATGATTCATGACAATCTACACATCAAATGAAACCTTACAGTCTCCTCTTTTTGACTATGCAATTCATTTCCCTGCAAAACAATCACTCCCCGAGCACATGGGGCTTTTATACAGAAAAGCACAAAACGAGGTTAGCTTACCTTTGAAGGCTCTGCACAGGTCAAACTCTGTATTTCACCATAAACTTGGTCTCAATCTGTCCATAAGGATCCAGCGAATAAAATCCAGTAAAACAATTTAGTCCAAAATACGTGTTATATCCATTACGATGTGTGATACAGCAGCATGCTTGTTTACACGAGGCTCCCCCCTTCCCCCCTCCCCTTCCCCTTCTCTCCTTCGCTCCTCCGCTCCCTCAGGCAGCGCGGATGAGCAGCTGCTAGCAGGAGCCGAGGCGAAGGATGAGCCCAAATGTCCTTCTGCGGCTCTCGTATTCAAAATGGCTGCCTCTATATGGGGATGATCCCCCTTTTATGTGACTATATCTAAGTCCAAAAGAATACTTTGATTTCATGATGGAAGTGAAAAGGCTTGGAAAACAATGTATTTTTGAATGGGTATCTTCAATTTATGTAATTAACAGGTAAAAATCTTACACACTGTCCCTTTAAGCCCTGCAGTCTGAATGTCGCCCATGTGCTCTTATACTTGTCCTGATTCAGCTCAAGATCGTTCTAAAGCTGTTCAGGACTGGTTCATTTCTCTCCTGTGAATATTTATAATATTGATACCTGCTCAAATGAGTTTTGATACTAGTTTTTGTATTGATTAGTGATTTTCAATACTTTTGACAACCCTAGTTGGTGAAGGTCTGAGGGGCCAGTGGTGCAGATTGACAGCCTTAATTCTGTCGGTCTACCCCCGGGGTGACTGTGGCTACAAAAGTCGCTTACCACTACCGAGTGTGGAATGAAGGAATATTGGACAAAACTGTGAATCAATCCAAGTGTCTGGAAAAGTGCTATGTAAGACTTAGGTGTCTCATTCCTCTGTCTTACCCCTTCATCTTACCCCTACCCCTTGATTTTGCTTGTTCATGTGAAGGTAAGGGGTGTCCCGATTCTAATTTGATCAAGGGCTCGGGCCACGACCTCGGGCTAAATCGATTAATTTGAATTTACAGTTCAGGACGATGTGTTTTTAAGAAAATCAATTTTTTGTTATTTTTTACGTGCGAGCGGAGCTAATGCGCCGCCACGTTCTACACGGGTAAGTTAGCGAGGCGCACCCAAACAAGCTAGCATGCGAATGAGGGAAAGCCGGAGCTTGTACCAAACAAAGGTGTTTACATCTGTTATATGGAACTGGTTCGGTTTTCTTGCGTCGGACTTAGAACAAACGAGTGCTCGCTGTTAAGGTCTGTTCAAAAGATGTTGCAGCACGACAATTGTATCCTAGCGCCTAAAGCAGAGGCAGCGGAGTGGGAGAAGTGCAAGTCCTCACAGCGCGAGCACATATTGTAAAAGACATGGTGCCCATATATACTGTGGAAAAGCCCGGGTTCATTAACATGGTGAAAGTTTTGGACCCGAAGTATGTGCTACCAAGACGCAAATATTTTTCTGAAGTTGCCACAGCTGTACACAGACTGCACAAGCTAACATACATGAACAGACAGTGGCTCCCTCTTTTCTGCATCACTCGAGGAAAAACAAAAACTAAAACTACAAAAACACAACACTACCCACTCCAGTCCATCTTTCCCACAATCAGGGAATAATTTAGCTCCATAAAATGCTTCTTTATAAAAGAAAGATATTTATAAAACTCTGATATATTTTTTTAAACAATAACAGCTTAATTGATGCAAGGTGTAATGTATTTGTTTTATAAAAGAACGTTGCATTGTTTTGAGCCATTTGTCTGTCATCTGTTATTTGTTTTTGAGTAGGGCAGAGAAAAATCGATTAAAATTGGAAATCAGATTTTATTTTTAGGCCATATCGCCCAGCTCTACTACATACCCCTTGAAACGAAGTAAGCTCTCGACCAGACTTGAAACGAAGGGGTACGCCTACAAGCTCATGCGGGTTTTGGGATCAGGATGGCAGCGTCACATCGACCAGCCAAGGAGTCTCATAAATGTATTTTCAGCAGTTGTAATTATCGATTAACAGTTTAGCAGGTTTACAATTATGACGCTTATGTTCTACGTTACTTTTAGTGAACTGTTGTTGCGGTTTTAATTGTAGTGTGTCCGTTTAGCCGACGTTATCATTTTCATCGAACTTTCATGTATAAACAAGCTAGTTTTTTGTCGAGCTGAGGTACCTGATAATCCTTGACATTTGTTTACGTTTGCGTCAGTTGTTGTCGCCTCTGTAGACGTAGCAGCTCAGGTAGAGGCGAGGGACGATGACGCAAACGGGAATCGAGTGGCGTCCCATTTCTTAGGGGAACATTCGTACCCCGAGCCCTCTCAGCTCGGTATCGAGGGGCAAGACAAAGACACAGATAAAGGGGTCGGGGAAGGGGTAAGACAGAGGAATGGGACGCAGCCTAATTCATCCTTATGCTCTTTGGTCTTTGCTCAGTGGAATTTTTGGACCCACAGAGGTCCAATATTCCACTGAGGTTTTAAGTCACACTTGGACTGAGCGTATCCTCCTGACCACACGCCCTCAGCTCACAGAAAAGAGAAAGTGACCGCTCTGAGCGCTGCCTTCTGTAGCCTGCCCGTATCATTACAGCATCATAACGCACAGGAGGCCAAAGCAGTGTAAGAGGCTGCCAGTGCGCTTAAGCTCTTTGTGCTCAGTCACGCTCATACGAGGAAGGCTCTGAATGGCTCCAGCACTGAGACATGAGCTTAGCTGTAAGCACAAACCATACGGCAATCTTTAGCACTAAAGACAAAAATGACAGAGAAAATGTTTATTTATTTATGTATATTAAAGGAAACAAGTCTCCACTGGCTTCTGCGTTATAAAACAGCAGTGCCTAGTGGGAGCTGACGTCGCCATAAAGGTCTTCACGACAAAGAGCTGTGAAGTCGGTGACCCCAAATAAAATTAGGGAATGAAGTAAGTACAGAGCAGTGTGCATGTACCAGTATCTGAAAACAGTTAAAATGGTCTCTTAAGCGATTAAAGATTGCTCAAACATGCACGAATCACTCCAAATACATCTTTGAGGGTCAATGGGAATGAGTAACGACTATAAACTGGTTAAATCGAACGGGTCCTCTTGTGATCAGGTTTTTTCAGTGGTCAGATTTCTAAACACACACCAAAGTCTTAATTATTGGGTTATCTAATTATTGTAGTTATCTGGTTATTTAATTTGCAGATCCAAAGTTAGTCCTCACGTGCCTTAATTTATTATCAAGCTCTGATACTGACAGTTTAAAGGGATAGTACGGGTCTTTTTTATGTTAATCTGTATGGGTTTTCTTCTAAAAGTTTCGTGCGGTAACACTGACTTACCCATGACAGCGTGATCTGGTCCCGGTTCTCCTCCGGTAACGTACCTCGTGAATGTAGTTCCGGTAAGTTAGCCAGGACAGTTAATAAAGCTTGTTTTTCTTCTCAAAACAAAACATTTGTCCGAAAGGTGATATATTTGCGTCACGAAAAATCCAGCAGCGTAGGTAGCATTCGCATATCTCGTCTCGATTCGTATCACTGTGCGCCTATTACTTATTATTAGCCTGTTAATCTTTAGCAGAAGTGAACGACGGATGTGGTCCGCCGTAAGTGAAAGTTTTCAAGTGAACAGGCTAATAGTGCTAACGTGGGCGCATTGATATGAATCGAGAGAAAATATGCAAATGCAAAATACGATGCTGGATTTTTCGTGGACAACTGTTTGGGACGCAAATATATCACCTTTTGGACAAATGTTTTGTTTTGAGAAGAAAAACAAGCTTTTTTAAAGGAAAAGTAACGTGTTTTACAATCTGAGCCTTATTTCGGTAATAAAACAAGTTGTTTTACTCACCCATAGCACTTTGGTGTCATATGGAGCACTTCCGGAGATGTTTTAGATTTTCGAACTTCATAATGTGAGTTCTCGGGGCACATGTTTGCGGTCTCCAAATAACACAAACTTGAGCACTTTTCAAATCATAGAAGCTCGATGTCTTAGTCTACACTTTTGTTTGGTCAAAAGTGGCCTGTAATCCGAGATTTAGCCATAGTTTCGAGTAGATGAGGACACCAGTGCGCATGTGCGTAGTGTGCTCTCAGCTCCCGGGACCCAAACATGAAACGCAAAGCTGTAAACTATGGCTAAATCTCAGATTACAGGCCACTTTTGATTCAAACTAAATCGTAGACTAAGACATCGAGCTTCTATGATTTGAAAAGTGCTAAAGTTTGTGTTATTTGGAGCCCGCACGGGGCATATTACATGCCCGGGGAATATATTATATGCCCCGAGCTATGGCTAGAAGTCGTGCTAGGCTAACCCCAAATCTAAAACATCTCTGGAAGTGCTCCATATGACACCAAAATGCTATGGGTGAGTAAAACAACTTGTTTTATTACCGAAATAAGGCTCAAATTGTAAAAAACTTTACTTTTCCTTTAACTGTCCTGGCTAACTTACCGGAATGTTCACGAGCTACGTTACCGGAGGAGAACCGGGACCAGATCACGCTGTCATGGGTAAGTCAGTGTTAATCTCACGACGCTGTTGAAGGGATTAACATAAATAAATTAAAAAACGCACTATCCCTTTAAATGATGTGTAATTGTTGAAATGGCAAAAATATGATGTTCTCTAATGTGCACATGTTGTAGCAACATAGCAGCTAAATCACTCATGTAAATGTAATAAACACACAAAAATAACAGATTTAACTTACGTTTGTGATTTTATTTTCTATAATCCACATTTCTAATCAGTCAATTAACATTAAAGTATCAGTATTAACAGTGTTAAGCAAAAAGCATTTGGGATTGTTTCACTTCACACTAATCCGCTTCATTAATACACAATTTAATGCTACTTAACAATGCACAAACTACAGTTTTTGAATCGTTATGAGACTATGGTTGAATCCTTCAAAATAAACCAAATAAAGAAAAAAATATCAATGTAAAAATACATTCATAGCTTATTAATGTATATCTTGATTAGCTGCTAGCACGTTTATTGGCTGAAATCCAGGTGCATGCTGGGATTGCGTGATGACCATAGCTCTGTAGTGTTTTTTCGGACCCTCAAAGACGCTTTACAGAGCTTTGTTCATCCACTGCACACTTGGGGGTGGTGGGCTGCTGCTGTAGCCACGGCTGCCCTGCAGTTCTGCAAGTACTTTTGTAATTCATAATAACCCCTTTAGTGTCAGTTCTTTTGTATATTCAGACCCCCCAGGATTTCGCGGGCATTTTTTGTGATTGTTGCAGGCTAAAATGCCTGAATTTGCGGGAGCTTTTCCAAAAAGTTGCAATGAAAGTTGCGGTTCTTTTAAGGTTTTTGTTGCAATTTTGTTGCGGGAGGAAGTGAAAGTTCCTCCCGCAACAAATAGTTGCGATTTTCGCTTTTTGTAATTAAAATTGAGTAATATTTTGAATACTGCATTATTACTGACAAAGAATAATACAAAGACACAGAGATCACAGATATGGTCCTAAAACAACCTTACCAACATTGAAAATAAATTACTACTAGGAGGGGAACTGTTTCGCGGTCTTTTGCTGTTATTTTTGTGGGCAAATGGCGCCGCAGACATGTTTCTTTGCCATTAGAAGCCGTGTCCCAATTCCCAGAGCGCGCGGCTCGGAGCGTGGCCCGAAGGGCATGTGCGTCACACATTTCGACAGTACACCAGCGCGACGACTGCTGTCCCACTTCTTTTTTGTCCCATGTGCAGTTAACACGCGGTCCGAAGACCGCAGTCGTTAAGCGGTCCGCGGACTGCAGTCGGGCCTGAGCAAGTGTGCACCTCCTTGACTGCAGTCTGAGCCCCCTTCGGGCCGCGCTCCGAGCTGTGCGCTCTGGGAACTGGGACACGGCCGCAGTTTCGTTTGTCACACGGAAGTAAAGCAGAATGTTGCGGCTTCCAAACTCAAACCTTTTAGCCGCCGAGAATATGAAGTTGGGTCCTATGGCTCGCAGATTTGTGACGCGCAAAGAGGAGGCTATGGTGACAGATACGCTGAGATCCAGATATGCGTTTTGTGCATTTATTACAAAAAGAGCGCACACAGCTATGACAGCGCAGCAGGATGAAATGGAACTCATGAAAACCAGCAGGATGAACAGATTAACGTGAAAGATGAATGAATGGTTTGCGGTCAACAAAAAATACGGCTACACCCCAACCCTGACTCTCTCCTCTGTGTGACAGGTGAGCGCGCGCTTTTACACGCACACACTTCCGTACGTGCACACACCCACACTCACGTGAACCACCGCCTCTGCCGCACACACACACACACAAACGCACCGTGCACCTCATCTCAGTTATGTCTCCTACACAGAAGGAAGTTGGTCGGCGTTCAATACGTCGCCGGTGATTGGTCAAAATTAGTAAAAAATGCGGAAAAGTTGCGGTGATTGGTCAAAATTGCAACACCGCCCTGAATTCGCGGGGATTGGCTGAAGTTGCGTTGAAGTTGCAAATCGCAACATCGCGAATTCCTGGAGGGTCTGTATATTGATCTTATTTAAACAATTGAGGACGTTGTGTGGCCCAAATGAACAAATGTGATGAAGGGATTTCACTTATTTGTGACATTTTCCTGTTTTCTATTCATAGTAATTGTAACTCTCCATCTGACATAGTGACCTCCTTTATCAGTCGTCACAGCTCTTTTTATGGATCAAAACAGTGTTCCTCTGCCAAAAGGAGAAATTCAGTTTGTCAACTGGACAAAAGTTTATTTGGTCGAATCCGTTTGTCAGCTCATCCAAGCTGCTTCTTCAGTTCTGGTCAGACTCTGGTGGACACTGCCTCTATCTGCCTGAAGGGGGCGCTAACTACAATGAAATTACCTTGAAACTACCACACCTACTTGTTTACAGTCTGTGTTAGTTAGGTGGGCCTTTTAGATCTGCAGTGGGAGTGGAGTGTGGGTCTTTGTTTGTTTTGATTTAGGTTTGAGGATAGAGTTATCGATGGAGACAAATGATGTCTGAGACCTCCATTTCTGTTCCTCTGAGTGTTGCACATTACAGTGGCCCCTGTCCCGGACACATAATGCACATAGCCAATGCTACCGCTGTACCATTAGCCTACCGCTGTAGCATTGACCTACATTTGCTCGGTGCCTTAAGGACTCCACAGCCCAGTGTGGCTCTGTGTGTGGGACAATGGCTCCTCTGTGGACATGCACGGGGAATTCTGAGGGCCAGAGCTCAGACATGTCAGCCATGTGAGCCATGTGGGGCCACAGGGTCACGTCTTCATGACACAACACAAACAATACTCTATGATTCTCCTGTTTAGCCCGCACACTGGACCTCAGTGCTTTTAAACAAAAAGTCATACAGTCAAAGCATTGCAGAGAAACCAGTTGTGATGCAGTTTTCCAGTAGTTTTACATGATTTTATTTGTTTTACACTTGAATCAGGGGTGTCCAAGTATGGCCTGGAGGGCAGTTGTGGTCCTCAGACTTTGAATGTCTGCTGAACTGGCCAAACCGGGCTTCACTTTTAATGGCAGATTTAAATATGTCTACCAGTATAACCCCAATAAGATCACACTGTTTATGACACAAAGTTCAGCATAAATTCTATAGGCTGCTTTTGTGCTGGTGTTGCCCCCAATTTCCATTTTGACTCATTTATTTTAGGCCAGATTGAGTCTAATTATGATCCATGAACCTTCTCCCACAAGGACAGAGCCTGAAGACTTGTTCCCTGTAGATGAGTTTGAATGTGCTCGGATTATGGGGTTCTCATCATGTATTGTACTCGTATCAGATTGTGAGGAATGCAAATGCACTCGATGATACATTATAAAGTCTAGACAGAACACGGGTCCTGTTGCCATGGCAAATGCGACAGCCATCTTGTAAGTGGAGGGCCAGAATATTCTTTATTTCAGTGTTTAAATTGACATACATTGGTGTGTTTGTGGTCTTAATAATGCAGAACACAGAGTTCTGTCTTTTTCTTGTATTTTTTGTCAAAAATATATAAATGTATATTCACCTAAAAGCCCTGCACTGATCTACAATTTATGCACAGTGAAACTATGTTCGTGTGTCAGTGGACAATGGACACAACCACAGATAATTATTCTGTTCTGTTCTTCTTGTCTGTTACTATAAAAGAAGAATTTATTACCTTTACCTTATTATTTTACTTTAGTTTGATAGAACATGGGTATTAGATAAAAAACAAATATAATAAAGACCCATTATCAAAGTCCATCCATCCATTTTCTTCTGCTTATCCGGGGTCGGGTCGCGGGGGCAACAGTCTAAGCAGGGACTGCCAGACTTCCTTCACCCCGGACACTTCCTCCAGCTCCTCCGGGGGGACCCCAAGGCGTTCCCAGGCCAGCCGAGAGACATAGTCCCTCCAGCGTGTCCTGGGTCTTCCCTGGGGCCTCCTCCCGGTGGGACGTGCCCGGAACACCTCCCGAAGGAGCCACCTCAGCTGTTTCTCTCGATGTGGAGGAGCAGTGACTCTACTCCGAGCCCCTCCCGTGTGACTGAGCTATTATATATTAGAACAAGGCCAGTTACGTTGCCCGGATTGGCGTAGAGGCCGGAGGGGATCCGGTTTGGGGACCACAGGATCTTATCTCTGCTGTTTGCAGATGATGTTGTCCTGATGGCTTCATTGAACCGGGACCTCCAACGTGCACTGGGGCGGTTTCTAACTGAGTGTGAAGTGGCTGGGATGAGGATCAGCTCCTCCAAATCCGAGGCCATGGTTCTCGACAGGAAAATAGTGACCTGCCCTCTCCGGGTGGGTGGGGAGTCCTTGCCTAAGGTGGAGGAGTTCAAGTATCTCGGGGTCTTGTTCTCGAGTGAGGGGAGGATGGAGCGTGAGATCGACAGGCGGATCAGTGCAGCGTCGGCAGTGATGCGGTCGCTGTACCGGACCGTTGTGGTGAAGAGGGAGCTGAGCTGAAAGGCAAAGCTCTTGATTTACCGTCGATCTACGTTCCTCCCCTCACCTATGGTCATGAGCTCTGGGTAATGACCGAAAGGACGAGATCGCCGATACAAGCGGCCTAAATGAGTTTCCTCCGCAGAGTGGCTGGGTGCACCCTTAGAGATAGGGTGAGGAGCTCAGTCACACGGGAGGGGCTCGGAGTAGAGCCGCTGCTTCTTCACGTGGAGAGGAGCAGCTGAGGTGGCTCGGGCATCTGTTCCGGATGCCTCCTGGTCGCCTCCCTCGGGAGGTGTTCCGGGCATGTCCCACCGGGAGGAGGCCCCGGGGAAGACCCAGGACACGCTGGAGGGACTATGTGTCCCGGCTGGCCTGGGAACGCCTTGGGGTCCCCCCGGAGGAGCTGGAGGAAGTGTCCGGGTGAAGGAAGTCTGGGAGTCCCTGCTTAGACTGTTGCCCCCGCGACCCGCCCCCGGATAAGCGGAAGAAAATGGATGGATGGATGGATGGATTAAAGGAAAAATTATAATGAAACAGCTCGATGTTAGTCTGTGTGTGAGCTCTTGGGTAAAATTCTACTCTCACAGCGTGTCTGCTAGTACTGGACATGCTTTACTATCAGTTACCATGGCAACGATCTCTTTACTTCCTTATTTACGAGTATATCTGATTGGGTGCACTGATGCTGGTGTTGACGACCCTGGCTCTCCACGGGTGAGGCGTTGGCATTAGCAGAGCAGTTCTTCAGACAGAAGCTGTACCATTGTCCGTAGTTAGGTAACATGAGGCCACTAGGTTTCCACCATCTCCTCCGACGCCTTCCAGAGTTGAAGAGATTAATCGCTCTAATCAGGGAAAAGCCACAGCGGACCCTGCGCAGGCTGGAATGTCCTGCTCATATGATCCGCACATATGACCAGCAGCAGCCGCTAATGCAGGATTAGACCACTACAGCCTTACAGAAACTCACCGGCACCACACGCCCAAGCAGGAGCCGAGCAGCCCCTTAATACTACGGCTGTGCAAATGGCCTGTCGTAATCGATGGAAGTTTACAAGTGAACAGGCTAATACAGCTAATATACACGCAGTGATACGAGTCGACAGACACAGCATTTTCCTGCAATTTTTCTACTATTTTCTTGCAATTTTTCTACTATTTTCCTGCAATTTTTCTACTATTTTCTTACAGTTTCTCTACTATTTTCTTACAATTTTTCTACTATTTTCTTACAATTTTCCTACAATTTTCTTACAATTTTTCTACTATTTTCTTACAATTTCTCTATTTTCCTGCAATTTTTCTACACTTTTCCCGCAATTTTTCTACTATTTTCCTGCAATTTTTCTACATTTTTTTTTGTGTGCAATTTTTCTAGTATTTTTTTCGAATTTTTGTACTATTTTGCTGCAATTTCTTTACTATTTTCTTCCAATTTTTCTACTATTTTCTTACAATTTTTGTACTATTTTTTTTTTAAATTTTTCTACTATTTTCTTACAATTTTTCTACTATTTTCTACTATTTTCTTACAATTTTTCTACTATTTTCTCATAATTTCTCTACTATTTTCCTGCAATTTTTCTACTATTTTTTGTAATTTTTCTACTACTTTCTTACAATTTTTCTACTATTTTCTTACAATTTTTCTACTATTTTCTTAAAATTTTTCTACTATTTTCCTGCAATTTCTTTACTATTTTCTTGCAATTTTTCTACTATTTTCTTAAAAATTTTCTACTATTTTTTGTAATTTTTCTACTATTTTCTTAAAATTTTTCTACTATTTTCTTATAATTTCTGTACTATTTTCCTGCAATTTTTCTACTATTTTCCTGCAATTTCTTTACTATTTTCTTACAATTTTTCTACTATTTTCTTATCATTTCTGTACTATTTTCCTTCAATTTCTTTACTATTTTTTTTGTAATTTTTCTAATATTTTCTTACAATTTTCTACTATTTTCCTGCAATTTCTTTACTATTTTCTTACAATTTTTCTATGATTTTCTTGCAATTTTTAACATAAAACCCCCCGCACTATCCCTTTAATATTACGGCTGTGCAAATGGCCTGTCGTAATCGATGTATCCACATAACCTTCAATATATGACGGATGGAACTATATATTTTGGAGGTCACGGGTACTTAACCTCTTAACCTCTAATAACCTCTTACTGGAATATCCTACTGTAGGGTTATTGTATCATTGGCATAAATTAGTTTCAGTATTATCGTTTATATATATGTTAAGCAATATATCAAATTTAATATCAATAACCACCTTTGTTCTTTTTAATGGAGAGGTTCACAGCCAATTCTGTCATTAAAAACATTTAAAAACAATACAATAAGCAGCTCACAGGCTCTGCAGATGAGCTGGAGATCAGGTGGCTCTTGAAGAATTATTTTGTTTGTGCTTTGTGCTCCACAGCCCTCATGTATGTGATGGGAGCCTTGGGGCCCGCGGCGGGGTACCTGCTGGGGGGAGTGCTCATCGGCTTCTACGTGGACCCCAAAACCGACGTGCACATCGATCAGAGCGACCCGCGCTTCATCGGAAACTGGTAAGAACCACTCCGTCCTCTCCTAAACATATATAAACGGACAAGTACGCAAGCTGACAGAGGCCATGTTCGTAATGATTATTTTCCACCTTAATTTTGAGAAAACGACACAATTCATTCGTGATCTCGAGAAAACAAAACTGTTATTTCGAGATCTCGAGAAAACAAAGAGTGATTCTGTCTCAAAACATGAAACATTCTGGATGTTGTAGTTCTAACATATCGCCACTAGATGTCACTGTGTAGAGAGTTTCGAACTGTGTTTCAGCTCCGGCACAATCGCTTCAACTGCTTCATGTGTTTCATGAAGCCTCACTTTGCCCATCCCTAGTATCTCCGTCGGTAAAGTCGAAGCCGGGCCAGTCTTCTGCGGAGGTGCCGCTGACTAATCTTGAAATGATCCCGAATTAAAAGACGTAATGCAATCTCCCCCTGTGTCAACCCCTGATCAATATATTGCCTTATCAGCTGATCGATTATTATTCCAGACATTCTAATGACCAAAAACGCGTCTATTCAGAATGAGAAATAGCCCCGAAGTCAGACTGTTACAACGTGGAGGTAGACGTTTCAGTTGTTTTCTCGAGATCACGGAGTAACTGTTTCGTTTTCTCGAGATCTCAAATTAATTATCTCGTTATCTTGGGATCACAAGGAAGAAAAAATATTGCTTATGAATATGGCCTCTGTCGAATTCCGTAGAAAAGGTTAAAATAGTTTTGGATGTTTCATTATAGTTTAGTTTTAGTTAGTTTAGACATTTTTTCCTCTAATTCAGTTAGTTTTAATTAGTTTTTAGAGCGGGTCTGATTTGTTTTTCTAACTGCTCAGTTTTAGTGTAGTTTTTATTCGTTTTAGTTTTAGTTTTAGGGTTATACTTTGGGTTATTTGTCTATTTATTATTATTTCTATCTGAATACTAAAAGAAGCTCGTTTGGCGAGGTACTTATGCAAACATTGTAAATGTACTTTGAGATTTGTGGGATTTTTCCCTTTGAGAACTGTTCCTGTGCCCAGCTCGAGACACTTTTGCTTTTGTCCGTCTCGCCGTCATATTCACAGAAATCCCATATCGGGCTCTGCCGCTTTCTCCCAACTTTAGCCGTTTTGCAGATCCCGCGGTCGACACACGTGTGCACAACCGACTGTAAACAGGAAGTGACGTACAGGAAGTGACGTACAGGAAGTGACGTAAGGTATCACCAGCTCATGTAAAACCGCCAGAACAACGGGTTGATTTATTTTTTTATAGCAATCCAAGGCTTATAAATAAATTCACAAAGACGAAAACGAAGAGCGATTTATCGATAATTTCAGTTAGTTTTAGTCAGTTTTGTAAACACAAAATACAGTTTCAGTTATCGTTTTTTTCTTTTAATTGTCGTTTTTATTTATTTCAGTTAGCAAAAATATATTTTTTCAATCTTAGTTTTCATTTTTTCGTTCGTTTTCATTAACTATAATAACCTTGTAAACGGACATACAGTAGCTAACCTTCTAGCCGTCGCATTCCAAATTGGAAGTGAGCATGGTTGTGCATCCGGCTCTATCAACTCTGGCTCCAATTCACTTTCTATTGAAAAACTGTTCCTCTCTCTCCATAACTGCTGCTGTCAGACTCCTCATTTTGTAGAAAACAAACAAAACAAAACTCCCTAAAGTTCTTTGGAGCGCTTAATTATTTTAATAGCACAACAGGGTGATATCTCAGGGTCAACCTCTTTTATCGGCCAGTACTCTTACCTGGTTTAAACGTAGCACTCTGTCCATGACTATCATCATTTTGTTCATTATTTTGTTCATCATTTTTCATCATTTTTCATCATTTTTCATCATTGCCAGGGTTCTTACTCACATCAAGCTCTGGTAACACATCACCCCCACTCTCACCCACCCTTTTTATTTGGATTGTTTATTATTTTTTACTATATTATAGCTATATTTACGTTATTATTATTTAGTGTCTATATTCTAGCTATTACCATATTTTTCGGATTATAAGTCGTTTTCATAGTTTGGCCGGGGGTGCGACTTATACTCTGGAGCAACTTATGTGTGAAATTATGAACACATTATTATATCATTTCACATGTTATTTTCAGACTAAACCACAAGAGGGCGCTCTAGGCCTGTGGATTGAAGATTTCATTGGATTTAGTGATTTGGAGTGACACTGATGGTTTGGTAAACTCGCTAGCATGTTCTTTATGCTATAGTTATCTGAATAACTCTTAATATGTTACGTTAAAGGTCCCATGACATGGTACTTCTTGATGCTTTTATATGGCTCCTTAATGGTTCCCTAATACTATAAATTAATCCTTCTTCAAAATCAACACTCAGTGCATGAGAAACAGAGATAAGATGAGAAAGAGTAATTTTTCTCTCTCTGAACACTCCATAATGGGCGTTGTTGCTTGAATGCAAATGAGGAGAAAAGAGATGGCCTATAGTAGAGGGTGGGGGCGTGGCCAAACTCTCCGCTCTCTGCTCTCAGCTCTCAGCTGTGCGCTCTCTGATCCATTTCCGCGTTTTTGCGGGGAGAAGAGATGAGAAGCGTTCCATTGAAAAATAAACACATTTCCACAGAAAATAAAATTAAACCACTGCTGTTCAAAGGTCCAGAGGCTCAGATAAAGGACTTCCGAGCCTAGAAACACTCGGACGTGCCTCCAGGCAAATAAAAAAATGCATTTCGCATTGCCTAGCGCATTCGCAGTCCAAACTCTCTGGGCATGATTTACAGAGACGCTGAGTACAGACAGACGGGGTGGAACTGCATTTGCATTTCTTTTTTCGATCTGACGTCAATAAGGTGCCTTGTTCAAACTCGTCCGTTTGAGCTCCGATATTTTCTAACGCAGAAAAGGATCGCAAATGCTCAGTTTAGACATTTTGCAACTTTTAACCATGGGGGGGCCCTAAACAGGGTAGGGGAGCTCACATTAACGTTCAAAAACCTCAGAAAGTGAAAATTTCATGCCATGGGACCTTTAACATACTGTACCAGGCACGTTCTCAGTTCGTTGTTTATGCGTCATGTAACGTTAGCATACCGTACACTTATTCAGCCTGTTGTTCTCTATTTTATTTTTATTTTAAATTGCCTTTCAAGATGACATGTCTGTTCTTGGTGTTGGATTTTATCAAATAAATTTCCCCCAAAAATGTGACTTATACTCCAGTGCGACTTATATATGTTTTTTCCTTCTTTGTTACGCATTTTATGGCCGGAAAATACGGTACTATTATTATTTAGTGTTTTATGTTCGCACCTTATCACCGAGACAAGTTCCTAGTTTTGTGAGTTGTGTTCACTTGACAATGGCAATAAAAGTCTTTCTGATTCTGATTCTGATTCTGCACTGGCTTCCCATAAAATACAGGATCCAGTACAAGATTCACTCACCTCAGACCTGCTCCAAACCTAAGCAGATTTTTGAGATGTCAATTTGAAATCCAGAAATAGTCTGCTCCAGTGAGGTGCTCTGAACTCTAATGGTTACCTAACGTTTACTTATAATAGGGTTACAGACAGCGTACATTGTGCATTGGACCTTCTTGCGTCTCCTCCTACAGGTGGAGTGGCTTCCTGCTCTGTTCTGTGGCCATGCTGCTGGTCATCTTCCCCATGTTCGCTTTCCCCAAGAAGCTCCCCCCGCGACACAAGAAGAAGAAGAGGAGGAAAAAGCTCAACCTGGACGACTCGAGTGACGACGATGTGCTCAAAGAGAAGAACAAGAGCCAGAACGTGTCCTCCTCCATGGGCTTCGGCAAAGACATGAGAGGTACTACACTCCTCAAGATATTATTTAAAGACACGGACTCTGCTTTAGAGCATAGGGTCCTGGAGGGAGGGCCGTCTGCAAAGCTGCACAATGTGGGGGAAATAACATACGTACTTTTAAAGGCACTGTACGTGATTTTACGGTCTAAAAGGGAGGAAAAGGGAAAGAGTTTGCAGTGGTCATTCTGAGTAGGGGTGGGACGAGACAGAATTTTCACGAGACAAGACGAGATACGAGATAGGGCCCGTGAATCGGGGCTAGATGAAATTTTGAACCAATTTACAATAAGATAAGATAAGATAAGATAAGACTTTATTGATCTCACACAGGGGAAATTCACTTGCCGCATTAGCTCCAGACAGTTTAGAGAAAGTTAGAACAAAAAAGTCCATATAGACAAGATAAGCAATAATAATAATAATAATAAGTAAATAAGAAAATAGTTTGCAAGAAAATAGTAGAAAAAAATGCAAGAAAATAGTAGAAAAACTGTAAGAAAAAAGTAGAAAAATTGCAAGAAAATAGTAGAAAAATTGCAGGAAAAAAGTAGAAAAATTGTATGAAAATAGTAGAAAAATTGCAGGAAAATAGAAAAATTACAAGGAAATAGTAGAAAAATTACAGGAAAATAGTAGAAAAATTACAAGAAAATAGTAGAAAAATTGTAAGAAAATAGTAGAAAAATTGTAAGAAAATAGTAGAAAATTGCAGGAAAATAGAAAAATTACAAGGAAATAGTAGAAAAATTGCAGGAAAATAGTAGAAAAATTACAAGAAAATTGTAGAAAAATTGCAGGAAAATAGGAGAATAATTACAAGAAAATTGTAGAAAAATTGTAAGAAAATAGTAGAAAAATTTCAAGAAAATAGTAGAAAAATTGCAGGAAAATAGTAGAAAAATTACAAGAAAATAGTAGAAAAATTGCAGGAAAATAGAAAAATTACAAGGAAATAGTAGAAAAATTGCAGGAAAATAGTAGAAAAATTACAAGAAAATTGTAGAAAAATTGCAGGAAAATAGTAGAATAATTACAAGAAAATAGTAGAAAAAATGTAAGAAAATTGTAGAAAAATTTTAAGAAAATTGTAGAAAAATGGCAGGAAAATAGTAGAAAAATTACAAGAAAATAGTAGAAAAATTGTAAGAAAATAGTAGAAAAATTTCAAGAAAATAGTAGAAAAATTTCAAGAAAATTGTAGAAAAATTGCAGGAAAATAGTAGAAAAAAATGCAGTAAACAGATCAATTCACAATTCTGCTCTCATGATTTTTTATTGGTTTAATTTCTTTATATATTGTGTTGTGAATGGGTTTTATGTGTTGATAGAGTCAAAATTAAGTTATTTTCATCATTTGCTTTTGAGGCGTTAAACAACCTTTATGCTTTAAACACCAGTTCCCCACATGCATCATTACTGATTATTATTATATACTCAATATTACTTATATAAGACAAGATAAGACTTTATTGATCTCACGCAGGAGAAATTTACTTGTCACAGTAGCTCCAGGTAGGGACAGTTTGAACAAGAAAGAAAAGTGCATGCAGCAAGAATGGAATAAAAATAGTAATAATATAACTGGAGTGCCCGGAGGAAACCCACCCAGACACGGGGAGAACATGCAAACTCCACACAGAAAGGCTCGGGATCGAACCCGGAACCTTCTTGCTGTGAAGCATGAGCGCTAACCACTCAGCCACCGTGCCGCCAAGATAGCATAAGAAATCCAGGGTTCTCTACAAAGGCGAATGGTAGGTCACTCATTGAGATCATTTGTGCTCCTGGCTGTGGTCTCCTGGGCCTTCGTGCTGTCAAGGGGCATTTTTCTCTCCTTTTCAAACTCTCCTGCAGCGTGAGCCGACTCGTCTTTGGGTGTTTTTGAGGTGCCGCTTTGCGAAGTGCAGGCAGCTTGAAGCGAGTGCATTTCTGTGTATTTAACCAATAGCGTGTCATGCTGCACATGTTGATGTTTCTGTGTGAAGTCTCACTCTGTGCCATAAATCTCATCTATGATATGTTAAAAAATAATAAGAATATATATACATATATATCCAATACTGATCGGGAAGTAACGTCCAATGCCAATCCGATCCGAAACCACGTGATCGGTTCGGGACATCCTGTTGAAATCAGAATCACGAGAGGTAGCCGGAGATTTAGCACACTGGTTTAATAGGATTTAAAGTCAATTACATTTGGTTTACATAGCACTGATCGCACGTACTCACAGATTGCAACAGGGAGACCTCTCTCTTATATAGACAGAGCACTGATGACTTTAGTTTTACTCCATACATGGCATTTAGCTTGCACAGCTCTTGAGGTGAACGGCCACTAAAATAAACCCCATAGTTCTTAGAAACCCATACTGACATATAGGAACCAACTGGACAGGGCTTAGTAGACAGTTTTGGCATGCTTGCACAACACTGGAAAACAAGGTCACTCACTGAGCACACTGGAAAACAAGTTACTGTTATCATAAAATCATAAAATAAAAAGTAATAACTCACAATCCCTACAGGAAATGTTGTAGCAAAACTGTCTCTCTCGCTTTCCTTGTCTTTCTCTTTTTTTTTTGACCAAGAGCTGCTTATACTACGTATCTGTTCTGCTACAATAAAAGTATTAGTTAAAATAAAGTACTTGTTCAGCTGTGGATTTTGCCGTCCTTGACAACATTTGTGTTCCTCTGCAGATTTGCCCCGTGCGGCCGTGAAGATTCTGAGTAACGTGACCTTCCTGTTTGTCAGCCTGTCGTACACGGCCGAATGCGCCATCGTCACCGCCTTCATCACCTTCATCCCCAAGTTCATCGAGTCACAGTTCGGCATCCCTGCGTCAAGTGCCAGCATCTACACAGGTACCACCACAGCCAGACAATATACTGTACCAATGACAGCAAATACACAGTACCACCAGCAAATACACAGTACCACCAGCAAATACACAGTACCACCAGCAAATACACATTACCACCAGCAAATACACAGTGTCGGCAACTACAAGGGCCGGTATCACCAGTGCCAGAAAATCCACGGGTACCACCATAGGCAGCATATACAGTGGACAGTTAGCCTGCTCGCTCCATATGTTCCATATGCTGTTCTGCCTGATCCTGGGGTCATTATTTTACTATTTTTTCAATACATTTTTTTGCCTTTCGAATGTTGTGTTGACAACAAAAATGAAATATCTTGGGCATCACTGCGGACATGGTAGATGATGATGATATAGACAGTGTAGGACGCTCTATGTTCAGGCAAATACTCTTCTGCGTACGTTTGGATCTTGTACAAATGATATAAAGTCGTTATTGTGTAAATTGTATTGTTCACCACTGTACAGAGGTGGGCTACCTCTGGATTCATTACAGAAAATCCAGTTTGCAAAGACTGCAGGTGTCTTCAATGACACTTTGCGGGTGTTTTTGAGGAAGCCACGATGGACGAGTGCGACTGACATGTTTGTCACTGCACGAGCAAACACTCTGCAGCTGTACAAGAACTTTAATGTACAGTTTTATCTGCAGAACAAATCAGACAATGGAATAATAATGACACTCACAAATTTGAGTACAATGCAATACGATGTCAGTCTAACATGTGGAGACACTGGTGTGGCTCTTTTAAAAACATAAATGTTTATTATTTAGTATTGTCACTGTCCTTGTCCTTGAAGTTAAAACTGGGGGCACGGCTAAACCAGGACTAAACCAGGACTACACCAGGACTAAACCAGGACTAAAACGGGACTAAAATAGGACTAAACCAGGACTAAACCAGGACTAAAACAGGAGAAAACCAGGACTACACCAGGACTAAAACAGGACTAAAACAGGACTACACCAGGACTACACCAGGACTAAAACAGGAGAAAACCAGGACTAAACCAGGACTACACCAGGACTAAAACAGGACTAAAACAGGACTAAACCAGGACTACACCAGGACTAAAACAGGACTAAAACAGGACTAAAACAGGACTAAACCCGGACTAAAACAGGAGAAAACCAGGACTACACCAGGACTAAAACGGGACTAAAACAGGACTAAACCAGGACTAAAACAGGACTAAAACAGGAGAAAACCAGGACTACACCAGGACTAAAACGGGACTAAAACAGGACTAAACCAGGACTAAAACAGGACTAAAACAGGACTAAACCAGGACTACACCAGGACTAAAACAGGACTAAACCAGGACTAAACCAGGACTAAAACAGGAGAAAACCAGGACTACACCAGGACTAAAACAGGACTAAAACAGGACTAAAACAGGACTAAAACAGGACTAAACCAGGACTAAACCAGGACTACACCAGGACTTCAGAAACACGATGTTTCTGCTCCATTTCTAAAACGGGACTAAACCAGGACTAAATAGGACTAAGCCAGGACCAAAACAGGACTAAGCTAGGACTAAAACAGGACTAAAACAGGACTAAACCTGGACGAAAAACAAGACTAAGCCAGGACTAAAACAGGACTAAAGCAGGACTAAACCAGGACTACACCAGGACTAAAACGGGACTAAAACAGGAATAAATCAGGACTAAAACGGGACTAAAACAGGACTAAGCCAGGACTAAAACAGGAGAAAACCAGGACTAAAACAGGACTAAACCAGGACCAAACCAGGACTACACCAGGACTAAAACGGGACTAAAACAGGACTAAAACGGGACTAAAACAGGAGAAAACCAGGACTAAAACAGGACTAAAACCAGACTAAACCAGGACTAAAACAGGACTAAAACCGGACTAAACCAGGACTAAAACAGGACTAAAGCAGGACTAAGCCAGGACTAAAACAGGAGAAAACCAGGACTAAAACAGGACTAAACCAGGACCAAACCAGGACTACACCAGGACTAAAACAGGACTAAAACAGGAGAAAACCAGGACTAAAACAGGACTAAAACAGGACTAAAACCGGACTAAACCAGGACTAAAACGGGACTAAATCAGGACTAAAACAGGACTAAAACAGGACTAAGCCAGGACTAAAACAGGAGTAAACCAGGACCAAACCAGGACTAAGCCAGGACTAAAACAGGAGAAAACCAGGACTAAAACCAGACTAAACCAGGACTAAAACGGGACTAAAACAAGATTAAGCCAGGACTAAACCAGGACTAAACCACCTAAAGTTAGGTGGGCCTATTCGATCTGCAGTGGGAGTGGAGTGTGGGTCTTGTTAGCAGAACCATTCAGGACCATAATGGTTGCTAGTCGTATTGTTTTGTTTGTTTGTTTTGATTTAGGTTTGAGGATAGAGTTATAGATGGAGACAAATGATGTCTGAGACCTCCATTTGTGTTCAAGGAAGGGTTCATTTTACATGTGCTGTGGGCCTCCAGGTGTGATCATCGTGCCCAGTGCTGGTGTGGGCATTGTCCTGGGCGGCTACATCATAAAGAAGTTAAAACTGGGGGCGCGGGAGTCTGCTAAGCTCGCCATGATCTGCAGCGGCGTATCCCTGCTCTGCTTCTCCACGCTCTTCATCGTGGGCTGTGACAGCATCAACCTGGGGGGCATCAACATCCCCTACACCACCGGGTAAGACCACCGCTCCGGACCTTCACACCGCCGCTCAGACGTTTGGACACACCTTCTCATTCAGTGTATCATGTTTACTACTTTCTACAATTTAGATCAGGGGTGTCAAACATGCGGTCTCGGCTGAATTTCTATCAAAATATTTTAATTGTATTTTAATTTTCTATTAAAACAAGCATGTCCAAACTATGGCCCCTCAGACACATTTTTCTTGGCACTCAGGCTTCCAGGTGAATTGGCCCAAATTACCTTGAGCAGAACTTTTGACTGCAAGATTTTTGGAAATCTACCTTGATAAGACAATTATTTAATATTTATTGTGTGGTTTTGAGGATCTTAGCATGAATAAAAGACTGTGTGACGTGTTAAACATGCATATCCTCCTGAGACCCGGCCCTTTCATTTGTGTCCTTTATAGTTAATTGAGTTAACCAGTCTGTCTTTGAAGTTTTGAGATAGACTCTAGTTTGGCTGCACTATAATAAAAAAAATAAAAACATAAAAACATAAAAAAAAAAAAAAAACATAATAATAAACATAATAATAAACATAATAATAATAATAATAATAATAATAATAATAATAATAATAATAATAATAATAAAATACAAAAAATTAAATACAAAAAATAAATAAAATACATAAATAAATAAATGAATAAATATCCATCCATCCATCCATTTTCTTCCGCTTATCCGGAGCCGGGTCGCGGGGGCAACAGTCTAAGCAGGGACGCCCAGACTTCCTTCACCCCGGACACTTCCTCCAGCTCCTCCGGGGGGACCCCAAGGCGTTCCCAGGCCAGCCGGGACACATAGTCCCTCCAGCGCGTCCTGGGTCTTCCCCGGGGCCTCCTCCCGGTGGGACATGCCCGGAACACCTCCCGAGGGAGGCGACCAGGAGGCATCCGGAACAGATGCCCGAGCCACCTCAGCTGGCTCCTCTCGACATGGAGAAGCAGCGGCTCTACTCCGAGCTCCTCCCGCGTGACTGAGCTCCTCACCCTATCTCTAAGGGTGCGCCCAGCCACTCTACGGAGGAAACTCATTTCGGCCGCTCATTTCGGGGATCCTTGCCTCAAGTGGAGGAGTTCAAGTATCTAAATGAATAAATACATTTTAAAAAATGGAGTCTAAAAACTTTTTGAGGCGACTGTAGAACCGGCCGAAAAAATGTTTTTGTTCGGTTGTTAACTTCACATGGATTTAACACTATTACAGTCCCTTACAGAGGACATGTTACGACATTATGAATAAAAATAAAATCAACAAAATGTAAATGCTAAGGTGTTCATTTACCTCCAAATAGGAAATTAAAATAATAATAATAATTTAGATACACTTTTTTTCTTCGGGTCCCAGGAGGATATATTTCAATTACTGACTGTCCTGAGCACCAGTCTATGGCCCTTGATCGGCCCTCTGCTTCGTCTGTCTTTAGATATGTGGCTCTTGATGAAAAAAGTTTGGACACCCCTGTATTAAAACATTGGTAGCGTCACCAGTGCCTCTGTGCGTGGCCCCTCCCACCAGAGCAGCACAAATGAAGACTCGCCTCTTTCCAAACGATCTTAAAGGACCATCGTTTTGACTGTTGACCGAAAAATGAGAAAAGTGGACGCCGAGTGCAGGATTTTCCAAGAAAAATTGACTAATTCCTATTTGTTCAGGAGGTGAATGGGAAACCTGTACGCTCGGTGTGTTTGCAACAAGTGGCGGTGCTCAAGGAATATAACCCTAAATGCCACTACGAGACACAGCAAAAAAAAAAGACATTTACACAGCCCGAGCTGCATGGTCCAAACAGTCAGACAGTTGAGTTTGAGAATGTGGTATGAAACGTGTCTTACCCCAGTACAGATATACTGTATAAACTGCGCTTGAGGTTGAAATAAATCAGCTGTGTTCTATCTGACTGTTGCCCAGTAATCAGGAAGTGTGCTTTGGCATGTTTATAGTAGGGATGTCAACAATTAATCGACTTACAATTAATTGTTGATCAAGACGTTGGCCGAACAAAATGCATTAATTGTAACTAATCGCTAGAGGGCGCTACTCTGGAACGTGAACACGAGATGCGACCCCACTCGCGAGAAAGACCATAGCGTTACATCATGTAACCCTTTCCTCTCTGGATGTTGCCGTACAACTCACAGTAGAGCTGGACCTAGAACCATATATTTTTGAAATTATAAAAGCATGTCACTTACATGCTTTTATCATTTCTTGATTGTTCTGGTTTGAGGCCCTGTAATGTTTTATGCTGTGTCCAGGGGCCCTGTGAAATGTATATTTTGTACTGTAACCCTTCACAGATTAAGGCAGAGAAATATTGTTGATGCCTTAGTTCAAAATAAATGTTGAGAATGTCCTAAAAATAGCCTGGATTCACTGGTTTCATCATAATATGTAGACTAAATAACATTCTGTTATTTAATTTCTTCTGTTCCTTTTAATTTCAAGATTTCCATGCTGCAAGTGCAACAACTGAGCCAGTCCTCAATTTATCTTCAATAAAGAATGTATTTTGTTATTCAGCATCAATACATTTGTCTGCTTTTTACTAAGGAATAATTAATTGAGGAATATACAATATAATAATACTATGATATATTTTTGACTCAGTGTTATGTTACTATAGCTTATATTCTTAAAGACCCTATTGAAACACTAAAATTCAGGTGAAAAACGCTGCTTATCAGTTAATCGTAAGTCAATCGATAAGGTCAATCAACTATAGATTAATGAATTAATCGATAATTTGCATCCCTAGTTCATAGCTTTGCTGTGTCGGCAAAACTCAGTCTGAAAGTTGTGAAATAATCACACTTATAAACTCATTGTGGCGAATAATTAGGATGCTCTGAATGCATAAGGCAAACTTTTTTCATCAAGGGCCACATATGTAAACACAGACGAAGCAGAGGGCCAGAGACCGGTGCTCAGGACAGTGAATAATTGAAATATCTGCATGTTTAACACGTTAGGATGAGATATCAGTCTTTTATTCATGCTATCAAGGTAGATTTTCAAAAAACTTTCAGTCAAAAGTTCTGCTCAAGGTAATTTGGGCCAATTCACCTGGAAGCCTGAGGGCCAAGAAAAAATTGTCTGAGCGCCGCATTTGACCCATGGGCCATAGTTTGGACATGCCGGGCATAAGGTAAGTGAGGAATAACTTTGGACCTCTGTGAAATGTTTAAAATTAGAGCCCGTTTCAAACCCTTTTAATGCATATATTTAGTAGTATTGATTATTAGTATCTGTGTCGAAAAAATCACCACCCAAAAGTAGATGATATTGTCTCAAGACCAAAAAATGTGGTTTTACCTCTCAAATATCAGTGCTCCTCAGTGTGGTTTAAATCTGCAGCACAAATTGAATCTGGATTTAAACCAGATAAAAGTATATTTGCATAACGGTCCGAGGTGGAGGTGTGTAGATTCTGTGCTGAGCGTCCTGTGTGTGCCCAGGCCCACCCTGACCATGACCCAGAGGAACCTGACGGGCGGCTGTAACGTCAACTGTGGCTGTAGGATCCACGAGTACGCTCCCGTGTGCGGCTCCGACGGCATCACGTACTTTAACCCCTGCCTGGCCGGCTGCAGCAGTGTGTCCAATGACTCCAGCGGGGTAAGGCCCAGGGCCACACGACTACACGAGCACAGGAGCATACGCGCACACGAGCATATGAGCATACGAGCATACAAACACATGAGCATACGAGCACATGAGCATACGAGCACATGAGCATACGAGCACATGAGCATATGAGCATACGAGCATACAAACACATGAGCATACGAGCACATGAGCATACGAGCACATGAGCATACGAGCACATGAGCATACGAACACATGAGCATACGAGCACATGAGCATACGAACACATGAGCATACGAGCACATGAGCATACGAACACATGAGCATACGAGCACAGGAGCATACGAGCACAGGAGCATACGAACACATGAGCATACGAACACAGGAGCATACGAACACATGAGCATACGAACACATGAGCATACGAGCACACGAGCATACGAACACACGAGCATACGAGCACACGAGCATACGAACACAGGAGCATACGAACACATGAGCATACGAACACACGAGCATACGAGCACATGAGCATACGAACACATGAGCATACGAGCACACGAGCATACGAACACATGAGCATACGAGCACACGAGCATACGAACACAGGAGCATACGAACACATGAGCATACGAACACAGGAGCATACGAACACATGAGCATACGAGCACACGAGCATACGAGCACATGAGCATACGAGCACATGAGCATACGAGCACATGAGCATACGAGCACATGAGCATTCGAGCACATGAGCATTCGAGCACATGAGCATACGAACACACGAGCATACGAGCACACGAGCATACGAGCACACGAGCAGACGAACACATGAGCATACGAACACAGGAGCATACGAGCACACGAGCATACGAACACACGAACATACGAACACAGGAGCATACAAACACATGAACATATGAGCACATGTTTACAAAATGTTTCCAGTGTGAACATTTATGTGCATATTAGAATATTTAAGTTAAAATGGTCACTGTGAGCGGGCTCGCATGTCCACAGACCTGACTCCTCCTGGTTGTTCCTTAGGCTAGAATCTTCCACAGCATCACACACACACTGATCTGTTTCCATGGAGAATGTTCCAAAGTATGGTTTTAACTCTGTTTCCATGGAATGACATGCCCCCCTTTCTCTCCCCCTCCACCTCTTTCTGTCACCCCCCCTCTCTCTTTCTCCCCCTCTATCTCTCTTTCTCCCCCCTCTCTCTCTCTTTCTCCCCCTCTCTCTCTCTTTCTCCCCCCTCTCTCTTTCTCCCTCTCTCTCTCTTTCTCCCCTCTCTCTCTCTCTTCCTCCTCCTCATCTCTCTCTTTCTCCGCCCTCTCTCTCTTTTTCCCTCCCTCTCTTTCCCCCTCCCTCCTCTTTCTTTCTCCCCCCCTCTCTCTTTCTCCCTTCTCTCTCTCTTCCTCCTCCCTCATCTCTCTCTTTCTCCCCCCTCTCTCTCTATATCCCTCCCTCTATTTCCCTCTCCCTCCTCTCTCTTCCCCCCTCTCTTTCTCCCTTCTCTCTCTCTCTTTCTCCTCTCTCTCTCTCTCTCTTCCTCCTCCTCATCTCTCTCTTTCTCCCCCCTCTCTCTCTTTATCCCTCCCTCTATTTCCCCCTCCCTCCTCTCTCTTTCTCCACCCCTCTCTCTCTTTCTCCCTTCTCTCTCTCTTCCTCCTCCTCATCTCTCTCTTTCTCCCCCTCTCTCTCTTTATCCCTCCCTCTATTTCCCTCTCCCTCCTCTCTCTCTTTCTCTCCGTCTTTCTCCCCCTCTCTCTCTTTCTCCTTCTCTCTTTTTCTCCCCCTCTCCATTTTCTCTCCTCTCTCTCTCTCGTTCTCCTCCTCTCTTTCTTCCTCCCCCTCTCTCTCTTTCTCCCTCCCTCCCTCCCTCTCTCCTTCTCTCCCTCTTTCTCTCTCTCTCTCTTTCTCTCCTCTCTCTCTCTTTTGCTCTCTTTCTCCCTCCCTCTTTTTCCCCCTCCCTCCTCTCTCTTTCTCCCCCTCTCCCCTTTGCGCTCCCCTCTCCCTCTTCCTCCCCCTCTCTCTCCCCCCTTTCTTTCTCCCCCTCTCCCCTTTGCGCTCCCCTCTCCCTCTTCCTCCCCCTCTCTCTCCCCCTTTCTTTCTCCCCCTCTCCCCTTTTCTCTCCTCTCTCTCCTCTCTCCCTCTTCCTCCCCCTCTCTCTCTCTTCCCCCTCTCTCTTTCTCCCTCTCCCCTTTTCTCTCCTCTCTCCCTCTTCCTCCCTCCTCTCTCTCTCTCTTTCTCTCCTCTCTCTCTCTTCCTCTCTCACTTACTTCTTCTCTCTCTTTCTCCCCCTCTCCATTTTTCTCTCCTCTCTCTCCCTCTTTCTTTCTTCTCCCCCCCTCTCTGCTCTCTCTCTCTTCCTCTCTCTCTTTCTCCCTCCCTCTTTTCCCCCTCCCTCCTCTCTCTTTCTCTCCCTCTTCCTCCCTCTCTCTTGCTCTCCTCTCTCTCTTCCTCTCTCTCTTTATCCCTCCCTCTATTTCCCCCTCCCTCCTCTCTCTTTCTCCCCCTCTCTCTCTTTCTCCCCTCTCTCTCTCTTCCTCCTCCTCATCTCTCTCTTTCTCCCCCCTCTCTCTCTTTATCCCTCCCTCTATTTCCCTCTCCCTCCTCTCTCTTTCTCTCCGTCTTTCTCCCCCTCTCTCTCTTTCTCCTTCTCTCTTTTTCTCCCCCTCTCCATTTTCTCTCCTCTCTCTCTCTCGTTCTCCTCCTCTCTTTCTTCCTCCCCCTCTCTCTCTTTCTCCCTCCCTCCCTCCTCTCTCCTTCTCTCCCTCTTTCTCTCTCTCTCTCTTTCTCTCCTCTCTCTCCCTCTTTCTTTCTTCTCCTCCCCCCTCTCTCTGCTCTCTCTCTCTTCCTCTCTCTCTTTCTCCCTCCCTCTTTTCCCCCTCCCTCCTCTCTCTTTCTCTCCCTCTTCCTCCCTCTCTCTTGCTCTCCTCTCTCTCTTCCTCTCTCTCTTTCTCCCTCCCTCTCTTTCTCTCCTCTCTCTCTTCCTCTCTCTCTTTCTCTCTCTCTTTCTCCCCCTCTCAATTTTTCTCTCCTCTATCTCTCTTTCTCCGTCTCTCTCTCTTTCTCTCCCTCTTTCTCTCCACTCCCTCTCTTTCTCTCCCTCTTTCTCCGTCTCTCTCTCTTTCTCTCCCTCTTTCTCTCCTCTCCCTCTTTCTCTCCCTCTCTCTCTCTTCCTCCCCCTCTCTCTCTATTTCCCCCCCAGGTGCGTAACTACTCGGACTGCGGGTGCGTTCAGAGTCGTCAGGTGATCACGCCGTCCTCCGGGGGTCAGGGCGGCCTGGTCATCGTGAAGACGTACCTGAACGAGAACGGCTACGCGCTGTCGGGGAAGTGCGAGCGCGCCTGCAGCACGCTCATCCCCTTCCTCATCTTCCTCTTCATCGTCACCCTGATCACCGCCTGCGCCCAGCCCTCCGCCATCATCGTCACGCTCAGGTGGGCACGGGACTCAATCTCCCAATTTTTCCATGATATTCCTGAGTTAAAGATTGATAACTATTTGCATTGCAGACAGTTTAAATGGTTTGATTTGAATATTGATCATTTTATATCAATAATCAATTTCTTTCAGCGGGTGAATATTACACTATTTTCTGAACTGTTAAAATGTTGTTTCCTCGTCACAAACACACCTGGACACAAACTCTGCAGATTTAGGCTGAGTTTGGAACACTCTGTTCCACCTTGTGATGTCATGTGGTGATACAGGAAGTGCTCCAATGGGTTTTTAAACTCCATAGACCTTCACTAGAATCATTTGGATAATTTCAGCCCTGAACTACTGAACTAAAGATAAAAGGAGCTGTTAACTTGAAAACTACCACTTCATGACATCACAACGTGGAACAGAGCGTTTTGAGCTTTGGAGGTGTAAACAGACGAATAATAAAAAGTTTATCAAACGTGTGTGTGAAACAAAACACAGGAGCTTGGCTTAAAGGAGAATTAACGTTTTTTACAATCTGAGCCTTATTTCGGTAATAAAACAAGTTGTTTTACTCACCCATAGCACTTTGGTGTCATTTGGAGCATTTCCGGAGATGTTTTAGATTTAAAATACGACTACAATTAGGTTGTTGTCACTAATTGTTCATAAAGATCAATACAAACGATAAAGTTGGATTGAATTGGAGGCGCCCTCTCCTGATGCAGTGTGTGTTTGTGCGTGTCGTGGTTATTATAGTTAACGAAAACGAACAAAAAAACGAAAACAAAAATTGAAAAAATATTTTCGTTAACTGAAATAAAAAAACGACAAATATAAAAACGACATTTAAAAGAGAAAAAAAAACAATAACTAGCTGAAACTGTATTGTGTGTTTACAAAACTAACTAAAACTAAATTAAATTATTGATAAATCGTTCTTCGTTTTCGCCTTTTTTGGAGTTGGTAAATGTGGAAGTTTTGGTGTGTATTTTTATTTGTTTTTGCACTTAAGGCTGCAGCTTGTGGACGGCTTTGGTTGTTGTGGGGGTAAACCTGAATAAATGTTTTAAAATTGTATTTGTTTGTTGTAAGTTTGAGAACACAATACTTTCTTTTTGAATACTGTACTTGACAAATAACCCAAAGTATAACCCAAAAACTAAAACTAATAAAAACTAAACAAAACTGAGCAGTATTAAAAAAAACTAAAACTAAAACTATCAGAGCCGCTCTACAAACTAATTAAAACAAACTGAATGAAAGGGGGGGAAAAAGGCAAAACTAACTAAAACTAAACTTGGTGTGTGTTTGCTGCAGGTCTGTGGCGGAGCAGGAAAGGCCCTTCGCTTTGGGGATGCAGTTTGTGCTGCTGAGGACCCTGGGTAAGGTTTACAACCAGATCAGATCATTCATTTTCATTTATTTCATTCAGTCATTTATTTATTTTGGGCAAGTAAGCAATTTACATTCTTTTAAAAGGATAATAACAGAAATAACAATAAAAAGAAATAACAACAATAACAACAGGGCGGCAGCAGCTCAGTTTGTAGAGTGTTTATCCACTGAGCCAAAGATTGGCGGTTCGAATCCTGCTCTCTGTAAGAAATGGAAAGTGAAATCAGATTTACAGTTTAACAGCTTGGTGGTTGCTGATACTTGTGTGTAAAAGTGTCTTTGCGGCTGGGTCTAAATGCAGTTTTATTGGAAGTTGGATGTGAAGATGGATGCTCAGCTAAAAGCATTGATTGAGTGGTGCTGAGAAGGCGGGTGGAGTTAGTGCAGACGGAGCACAGCTGTCAGGGTCATCAGTCAGACGAGGGTGTGTCCTGCAGAGCTCCAGCACATCCATGTGAAACTACAGTCTGACACATGTGAAACTACAGTCTGACACATGTGAAACTACAACCTGACATATGTGAAACTACAGTCTGACACATGTGAAACTACAGTCTGACACATGTGAAACTACAGTGTGACACATGTGAAACTACAACCTGACACATGTGAAACTACAGTGTGACATATGTGAAACTACAGTCTGACATATGTGAAACTACAGTCTGACATATGTGAAACTACAGTCTGACACATGTGAAACTACAGTCTGACACATGTGAAACTGCAGTCTGACACATGTGAAACTACAACCTGACATATGTGAAACTACAGTCTGACACATGTGAAACTACAGTCTGACACATGTGAAACTACAACCTGACACATGTGAAACTACAACCTGACATATGTGAAACTACAGTCTGACACATGTGAACCGGCTGGTTAGCTCAACTGGTAAGTCATGGACTTTCCCCCTGGAGGTTGTAGGTTCAAACCCCCCCCCCGGGCAATGAGCTAACCAGTGTGACATATGTGAAACTACAGTCTGACATATGTGAAACTAGATGGCTGCTCACTGCTCCTGAAACTACAGTCAAATGACACATGTGAAACTACAGTCTGACACTGTGTGTCATTGCAGTCTGACACCAATGTGAAAGCCTAAAGCCTAAGCTTAATGTGAAACTACAGTCTGACACATGTGAAACTACAGTCTGACACATGTGAAACTACAACCTGACATATGTGAAACTACAGTCTGACACATGTGAAACTACAGTCTGACACATGTGAAACTACAACCTGACATATGTGAAACTACAGTCTGACACATGTGAAACTACAGTCTGACACATGTGAAACTACAGTCTGACACATGTGAAACTACAACCTGACATATGTGAAACTACAGTCTGACACATGTGAAACTACAGTCTGACATATGTGAAACTACAGTCTGACATATGTGAAACTACAGTCTGACACATGTGAAACTACAGTCTGACATATGTGAAACTACAGTCTGACACATGTGAAACTACAGTCTGACATATGTGAAACTACAGTCTGACACATGTGAAACTACAGTCTGACACATGTGAAACTACAGTCTGACATATGTGAAACTACAGTCTGACACATGTGAAACTACAGTCTGACACATGTGAAACTACAACCTGACATATGTGAAACTACAGTCTGACACATGTGAAACTACAGTCTGACACATGTGAAACTACAGTCTGACATATGTGAAACTACAGTGTGACATATGTGAAACTACAGTCTGACACATGTGAAACTGCAGTCTGACACATGTGAAACTACAACCTGACATATGTGAAACTACAGTCTGACACATGTGAAACTACAACCTGACATATGTGAAACTACAGTCTGACACATGTGAAACTACAACCTGACATATGTGAAACTACAGTCTGACACATGTGAAACTAGTCTGACATATGTGAAACTACAGTGTGACATATGTGAAACTAGTCTGACACATGTGAAACTACAGTCTGACACATGTGAAACTACAACCTGACATATGTGAAACTACAGTCTGACAAGTGTGAAACTACAGTCTGACATGTGTGAAACTACAGTCTGACATATGTGAAACTACAACCTGACATATGTGAAACTACAGTCTGACACATGTGAAACTACAGTCTGACACATGTGAAACTACAGTCTGACACATGTGAAACTACAGTCTGACACATGTGAAACTACAGTCTGACACATGTGAAACTACAACCTGACATATGTGAAACTACAGTCTGACACATGTGAAACTGCAGTCTGACACATGTGAAACTACAACTTGACATATGTGAAACTACAGTCTGACACATGTGGAACTACAACATGACATATGTGAAACTACAGTCTGACACATGTGAAACTACAACCTGACATATGTGAAACTACAGTCTGACATATGTGAAACTACAGTCTGACACATGTGAAACTACAGTCTGACATATGTGAAACTACAGTCTGACATATGTGAAACTACAGTCTGACACATGTGAAACTACAACTTGACATGTGAAACTACAGTCTGACACATGTGAAACTACAACCTGACATATGTGAAACTACAGTCTGACATATGTGAAACTACAGTCTGACACATGTGAAACTACAGTCTGACACATGTGAAACTACAGTCTGACATATGTGAAACTATAGCCTGATGTTTGTGTGTAATGTGTGTGTAACGTGTGTGTTGCAGCGTACATCCCCACGCCCATCTACTTTGGCGCGGTGATTGACACCACGTGCATGCTGTGGCAGCAGGACTGCGGTGTTCACGGCTCGTGTTGGGAGTACGACGTCACCTCGCTGCGCTTCGTCTACTTTGGCCTGGCCGCTAGCCTCAAGTTCCTGGGCTTCCTCTTCATCTTCCTCACCTGGTACTCCATCAAGTCTCGGGAGAAGAAGGTCGAGGTGTGGCTGAAGCGGCACCTTTCTCCAGCGGATACGGTGGGCAGCCTGGTGTGCCACCCGGGCGGGCACAAAGGCCACGCACGCACCCGCTCCTGCCCCGTCAATATCCCCCGCCACGAGCCCGCCCCCCTCAACCGTGGCGTCAGCACCCACTCCTGCCCCGGCAACGAGCTCCAAGCACCGCCCCCTGACACGCCCACAGCCCCGGAGACGCCCACACCCACGCCTGACACCCACCTCTCCGCCATGGTCTGACCGCAGGACCGAGCGCTCTGATAAGGCCGATGAACCTCCCTGTCCAGCGCTGTGGTGGGCGGGGTCTGCGGTGGGCGGGGTCTCTTCTGGCAGGGGGCAGAATGTCCAGGAAGCTCTGAGATGCTGGGCACATCCTGAGCTTGTGCCTGCTGGACCATGGACCCAGCTCTGTCCTGTGACTGACCTGAAATAGTTTTGGACAATCTAGCTGTTTTACAATTAGAAATCTAGTGATGTTGAGGATTTTTGAATGACTAAAAAAGCCAGTGGAGTGGTGCGATGAGCCTCTCTACACACACATCGGACAATGGCACATTTACCCCAGTGATTCCTCCCAAAAGTTGAGTTGACGGTACAGAAGAACTAGGTGTTTTGACTGGCTGGAGAAGTGCCCTTAGGGATGCACTGATACCGATGGTGTCCACTGATACTGAAAGAATCTGCTCAATCAGGTATCGGTTCCATGATAACGGTTAAAGATTGTATGGAGGATTTTTTTGTTTGTTTCAAATTGTCAATGAAAGTTCAAAATAGCATTATAGCGATGCAGCAGCCTTGTAATTATGATTACCAAAAAAACAAAGAATGAAAATCCATCAACTGTGGACAAGGTGGGGCCAGATAAGCCTTGTTATTTATTGGCTAAAGTTCAAAGTTTTATTGTCAAAAACCATAGCCATGTCTCGATTCGCAGTGTGCACAGTTCGGAGTGTGGTTTTAACGGCGCATACATCACTTCCGGCTCGACAACTGCTGTCCCATTTCATTTTTGTCCCTTGTGCAGTTAAAATGCGGTCTGAAAACCGCAGTCGTTTCCATGGAAATCAGGGAGTGGACCAACTGCATGAAAAAGCACACTTCGCGCAGTCATATATCCCCAGTGGCGTTCCTAGAGTGATTTACTCCCTGGGCGAAAGCCACTCTTCCCCCCCCCCCCCCCCTTCCTCCGACCAAACCCTAACATCCGCCCCACCACCCAAAAACAAACAAGACCGTTGTCCATACAAACTCAATTCACAACAACTACTTTCAAAAACAAATGTACAGTTTTAATGAGTACTGCAATAAAAAATATAAACAATAATTACAAAAAAAGTTTTTGAACATAAAAAAGACCAAAGGCGCAATTATTTCACATTATAGCCATGTAGGCCTACAGCTATTTAAGAAAGCAAAAGTGCACTCCAGCACCCCCTGGTGGTCACAATATTGCAGAATCAGTCAGTACTCTAAAAGCGCGCGCCCGCACACCGCACCGGCTTTTTTTTTTTTGCCCCCCCCCCTTCGCGTGCGATGCCGCTAGGGGCAATTGCCCAGGTGGCCCCCGTCAAAAAACGCCCCTGTATATCCCAGCATGCACCGCGTGCTACTTCTTCTACGGGAGAAAATGGATTCGGCGATTGCATCTGGTAGTTGCGAGGCCTGTCCCATTTCGCCGACGCCCATGCAATCCGCGGACTGCAAGTATGCACAGTCCTGAGTACCCTTAAAACCACACTCCGAACTGTGCACACTGCGAATTATGTACAGGTTGCACACACAGGATTTGAAATTGCAGCGCCCCCTAGGCCCACAGTGAACATAAAACATGTGATAAACAAGACAATAAACACCAGGACTAAAACATCACATATACCTGTAGTAAAAGTACAGTAAACTTGTGTATGATACAAATAAATAAAACACACAATATGTAGTGTAATAAAGCTCAAATCATTTAAGCAGCAGTGTCAGTGTCATTTAAGCAGCAGTGTCATTTAAGCAGCAGTGTCAGTGCCATCAGGAAGCGTTTCTTAGCGGCTTTTTCGAACTGTAGCTTCCTTGCAGTTAGCACAAAGTTTATTACAATGGCAGACATTTGAATAAGAACAAACAGTTGCCGTATTTCTCTTTCTTTGGAAAATCCTCTATGTAACCTTTAAGCTGATATCCTGGTTGGACCTTTAAGTGAAAATTATTTACAGGTTGATTTTGGCAAAACAACGTCTCATAATGTTTGAACTTTTAGTATCAGGAGACACCTAAAGTCAAATTATTGACATCGGTATCAGAAGTGAAAAAGCTCCATCGGTACATCCATAATAAGAGTATGACTTATTTTCTGAGCAAAAGAGTCACAATAGGTGGAAATTAGGGAGGAAAAAAAGAAAATACATTTATACACAGTTTTAAAGGTGCTCCATGTAACTTTTCTGGAGGGTTCACGAACTGCTCGCTTCTGTGGAGATGTTATTTCTTTGTGTGGAATGTATGGCTTTAAACAACTTGTTTTTATGCAATTACTGGTGACAAATAGCTAAAAAATACCTTGAAAATTGCATTGTTACTGTGAGTGATGTTGCCTCTCCACAGATCTGACCTGTAATGTGGCCTGACGGAATAACCATAAAGACAGACAAGTTTAAAGGCATACTGTGGCGTATTCCTGGCAAAGTGATAACATCTCCGTAGAGACATCTGGAGCACCTGCCATCATAAAAGTCAAATAGAAACATTTCATGAGCTGATTTTGATAAAAGATGTGTAAAAAACAAATGATACACCATTTCCCAGAGTTATCAATCACCAAACTGAATTTCAGACTGAGACGAGTGTTATTTGAACTTATTTTATTTGATTAAACTGCAGAGTGCAGACAATATTCTGACTGAAAACATGTTTGTTCCAACTGCCCAAAAGATCTTATGAGTCACTACTAGTCCTGGATTAGTCCTGGTTTAGTCCTGGTTTAGTCCTGGACTAGTCCTGGTTTAGCCTTGGATTAGTCCTGGTTTAGTCCTGGTTTAGCCTTGGATTAGTCCTGGATTAGTCCTGGTTTAGTCCTGGATTAGTCTTGGATTAATCCTGGATTAGTCCTGGTTTAGTCTTGGTTTAGTCCTGATTTAGTCTTGGATTAGTCCTGGATTAGTCCTGGTTTAGTCTTGGATTAGTCCTGGTTTAGTCTGGGATTAGTCCTAGTTTAGTCTGGGATTAGTCCTGGTTTAGTTTTGGATTAGTCCTGGATTAGTCCTGGTTTAGTCTTGGATTAGTCCTTGATTAGTCCTGGTTTAGTCTGGGATTAGTCCTGGTTTGGTCCTGGTTTAGTCTGGGATTAGTCCTGGATTAGTCCTGGTTTGGTCCTAGTTTAGTCCTGGTTTAGTCTAGGATTAGTCCTGGATTAGTCCTGGTTTAGTCTGGGATTAGTCCTGGTTTGGTCCTGGATTAGTCCTGGTTTGGTCCTGGTTTGGTCCTGGTTTAGTCCTGGTTTAGTCCTGGTTTGGTTCTGGATTAGTCCTGGTTTAGTCCTGGTTTAGTCCTGGATTAGTCCTGGATTAGTCCTGGTTTAGTCTGGGATTAGTCCTGGTTTGGTCCTGGATTAGTCCTGGTTTAGTCCTGGATTAGTCCTGGTTTAGTCTTGGATTAGTCCTGGATTAGTCCTGGTTTAGTCCTGGTTTGGTCCTGGATTAGTCCTGGTTTAGTCCTGGTTTAGTCTTGGATTAGTCCTTGATTAGTCCTGGTTTAGTCCTGGTTTAGTCTGGGATTGGTCTTGGTTTGGTCCTAGTTTAGTCCTGGTTTAGTTTGGGATTAGTCCTGGTTTAGTCTGGGATTAGTCCTGGTTTGGTCCTGGTTTAGTCCTGGTTTAGTCTGGGATTAGTCCTGGTTTGATCCTAGTTTAGTCTTGGTTTAGTCTTGGTTTAGTCCTGGTTTAGTCTAGGATTAGTCCTGGATTAGTCCTGGTTTAGTCTGGGATTAGTCCTGGTTTGGTCCTGGATTAGTCCTGGTTTAGTCCTGGTTTGGTCCTGGTTTAGTCCTGGTTTAGTCCTGGTTTGGTCCTGGATTAGTCCTGGTTTAGTCCTGGTTTAGTCCTGGTTTGGTCCTGGATTAGTCCTGGTTTAGTCCTGGATTAGTCCTGGTTTAGTCCTGGTTTGGTCCTGGTTTAGTCCTGGTTTAGTCCTGGTTTGGTCCTGGATTAGTCCTGGTTTAGTCCTGGATTAGTCCTGGTTTAGTCCTGGTTTGGTCCTGGATTAGTCCTGGTTTAGTCCTGGATTAGTCCTGGTTTAGTCCTGGTTTAGTCCTGGTTTGGTCCTGGTTTAGTCCTGGTTTAGTCCTGGTTTGGTCCTGGATTAGTTCTGGTTTAGTCCTGGTTTAGTCCTGGTTTAGTCCTGGTTTGGTCCTGGTTTAGACCATGAATCTGCACACATTGGAGTTCCTGACAGTGACATTCTTTTCGGCTAAATAAAAACCTGCTTGTCTGTGCAGCTGTGGTGAGTTCAAGGTGCATAGGACATTTGGGTTTCAGAATGTTCCCTCACCTCAGGGCTTTGTATTTGTTTGTATTTGTTCCGCAGGAAAACGTCATCAGTGTTTTTACAGAAGAGCTCGTACGACCATCACAACGGGGAGGACTTTAGTTGCCAAACAAACAGGATCTGGCAACCCAAAGCAACAAGTTCGTTCAGCTTTCTGATTGTATTGAACAACTTTTACATGATGTAAGAGGATAAAATAATGAATGAAAATGATCTTTCTTATCAGCAAAATAATGATTTGATTTGAACCTGTTTCCTTCACATCTGAGGACACAGATGGGGAATGTTTAGGAATAATTTGAGATGGAATTATTGTTAACTTAAAGTGACACCGTGTCATTTCTGGAGGTGGCACATCAGCAGGCCAAATAAGAGTCAGGTTTGTGGAGAAGCCAACTCAGAGCAAGTATGCATGTTTTTATGACATCCAAAATGAAAAAAAACAAAAACAAAACAAAACATGCTTTCATTTTACATTTTATTCAATTTCTTTGCTAAAAAGTTTGAACAAAATGTGTTCTGTTGTCTTTGCAATATGACACATTTCAGAAATTTAAATGCATTTTATACATTTTGTCACGTAGTGTGCACACATTTTATTTTTGTTTCTTATTTTACATTCAAAGTGTCATTTTCTGAAATGTCAAACACATTTAGATAGGGAACATTTACTGAACCAAAGAGCGGTCTGAGATGTCATGAATCATTGTAATAAACAAAATGGGCCGATGCTGCGTTCACGGCCCCTCAGATTTGTGAGCGTTCCTGTGTGTGATGGAACCTGAACACCTCTGGACCTCCTCGTACTCTGCACTGAAGGAACTGGGCACTAAACTCAAAAAGACCAGAAAGAACATTGTTTTATACGTCATTTGAATGCAGCTCAAAATATGACATTTGCATATGAGCCTAAATACAACACGATACAAGACGAAAGCCTTGATGTACAGAGCCGGCCTGCCCGGGCTGACCCCTGGTTGACCCCCGGCTGACCCCTGGCTGACCCCCGGCTGACCCCTGGTTGACCCCCGGCTGACCTCTGCACACAGCTTCAGTCTCACCTCTGGAGCAGGATTAAACGCTTGTTTGAGCAATAAACTGTACTTACATCTGGAGTGTTTGAGACGAAGGGAAGCTCTGGAAGTGTGAACATTCTCAAAGGTCCACGGCAAAATGAGAAATTCAATTTGTCAACTGGACAAAAGTTTATTTGGTCGAATACGTTTCTCAGCTCATCCAAGCTGCTTCTTCAGTTCTGGTCAGACGCTGGTGGACACTGCCTATATCTGCCTGAAGGGGGCGCTAAATACAATGAAATTACTTTGAAACTATGGTATTTTTCACACCTGCCTTGTTTTTTTTTATCCTTTATTATTTCAAGGTACATAATAACACATACTTCAGGTACATAATAATACATATTTTAACACCACAATAACATTCGCAAAGCACTCAGAAGACACATCGGGGGATGTGGGCGCGGGATCAGAAGTCCGGCCGAGGGGAGCCAGTGCGCGAGATGGAGAAAAGCGTATTGTCTGGGGTGAAGGTGTTGCAAAACTCAGTTTCTCTTACGGAGTGGGTTTAGTTAGTTTAAAACGAACCAGAGTTCGTTTGTTCCTTTGATTCGGGCCTTTTGGGCTGGTGTGAATAAAAACCAAAAATCTCGATCCGGAGCAAACAAGCGAACCGAGACCACCTGAAAAGCTCGGTCTCGGCACGGTTCCATTCGAACTCTGGTGCGGTTCGTTTGAGGTGAGAATGCAGACCGGACTCGATCCGACACAAGTTGGCTTTTTGTACTTAAAGGAAAAGTAACGTTATTTTACAATCTGAGCCTTCTTTCGGTAATAAAACAAGTCGTTTGACTCACCCATATCACGTTCGTGTCATTTGGAGCTGTTTGGTGAAAGTTATGTTGTAGCGTATCCGTTAGCATTTGTATTCGGGGCATTACTTTGCGGTCTCCAAATAACACAAACTTTAGCACTTTTCAAATCATAGAAGCCCGATGTCTTAGTCTACGATTTTGTTTGAAGCAAAAGTGGCCTGTAATCCGAGATTTATCCATAGTTTTCAGCTTTGCGTTTCATGTTTGGGTCCCGGGAGCTGAGAGCACAGTCCGCGCATGCGCACTGGCGTCCTCATCTACTCGAAACTATGGATAAATCTCGGATTACAGGCCACTTTCACGAAATGAAACTAAACGAAAACTTATGAGGCTTACTTACGTTTTGCGTGAAGAGCAAGAGTCAGAACTTGATGCGCACATGAGCTCTGTCCTCCGGAGCCGTCTCGCCCTGTGTCTTCGTCGTTTGTAAATTGATTGTAAAATAGTGTAAACCTCACGATGCTGCTCAAACATTTGTGCGAACTGTAAAAACTGAGCAAACCATATCGCTAAGGCTAGATTGAAAACAGCAACACCATGATTCTCCTCCTTCCAGAGGTGGGACAAAGTCACTGCTGGGCAAGTCCCAAGTAAGTCTAAGTCTTTTGCACTCAAGTCCGAGTGAAGTCCCGAGTCAAGAGTATCCAAGTGCCGAGTCAAGTCCGAAGTCAAAGCTCACAAGTCTCAAGTCGAGTCCAAAGTCCTAGCATTTTAGTTTCGAGTCATTTCGAGTCCCCTTTACAAAGAAATAAAATTTCTACAAATCATATAATGTGTGCAAGATCTGCCTTGGATGCAGTCGAATGAAAGCAACGTAGATCTACTATGATTGGATGTTGTGCAAGCCGCGTGCACATGCTCTTTGCATACATTTTCGCAGATTCACAAGTACAACGAGTGCGGTCCTTATCAGCATACTTTTAGAGATTTTTTTTTTCATTGGACGTAGCAAGTCATCACAAGTCAAAAGGCCTAAGTCCAAGTGAAGTCACGAGTTATTGATATTGAAGTCCAAGTCGAGTTGCAAGTGTTTGTACATTTTGTCGAGTCAAGTCTAAAGTTATCAAATTCGTGACTCGAGTCTGACTCGAGTCGAAGTCACATAACTCGAGTCCACACCTCTGCCTCCTTCTGTGTTTGGACACGGCTCATTTCTGTCCAATGGCTGAACGACCTCAGCACACGTGGTTTTGTTTACAGATGTTGGTCCACTTGGGAAAAAACTGCAGTGTAAAAGTGAACCGCACCAAAATAAAAATTAAAATTAAATAATAAAAATTAAAATTTGGTCCGGACCAAAGCAAGTGAACTATCGGACTTTCCTGGTGTGAAAACGACCTAAAAGTGGGAGTGGGCAGCAGGTCAGGTCCAGAGGTGTGAAAACACCATTATGGTCCTGAATGGTTCTGCTAACAAGACCCACACTCCACTCCCACTGCAGATCTAACAGGCCCACCTAACTAACACAAACTGTAAACAAGTAGGTGTGGTAGTCTCAGAGTCATTTCACTGTAGTTAGCGCCCCCTTCAGGCAGATATAGGCAGTGTCCACCAGCGTCTGACCAGAACTGAAGAAGCAGCTTGGATGAGCTGAGAAACGGATTCGACCAAATAAACTTTTGTCCAGTTGACAATCGAATTTCTCCTTTTGCCGTGGATTCTACCTGGACGACTGAGGGATTCTTCACAGATTCTCAAAGGTCATACATTGTGTTAAACAGACTTTCTTAAAGGGTATGCATTATTTCTCAGTTCAAATAATTTGGCTTAAATTTCTTGTTTTGTTTTTTGAACTTCTCTCACTCCTCAGTAGTAATTATAAAAGGCCAGTATCTGATTTCAAACCATGACTCAGGAACATGTTTTAATTTGAACTTTTAACTAGTCCTTTCTGCTGCTGTGATACTTCACCATGACACAAAAACTACCAGGATAGTGTCATGCAGTTGTTCGCTGACAGTTATAGTAACAACGTGTCTGATTGAACAGCTTCTGAATGAGAATATTCTGAATATTACCCACAAAAATGCTTTTTAAAGTGAATACATTATATTTTAGTGTCTCTTTTTTTCTTATTTAGCTGCTTTAACCAAACAATACACGACGTAAGAAGCATTTATTTTGACAATACATTAAAATCCGGTACAGACGCTTTCATTTTCTTTTAGATTATCGTGTGAAGACGTAAGGAAAAGTAATTCAAACACACAGAACACAAATGTACGGAGACATGCGGATGACGACTTCCAGTACCTTATGCAGCTGGTTGTAACAGTTGATCTGAAGAACGTAACAGAACACTATTTTAGACAAATTATAATTAACACAAATTCATAGACAATTCATAAAAGGTAAAAAGAAAGAATACAATGACATGTAGATGAAGAAAACCGGGCCATTTTCTTGGTTTTCCCAGATTAAAGCCGTGTCCCATTCCTCTGTCTTACCCCTTTACCTTTATCTACGTCTTCATCTTGCCCCTCGATACCGAGCTGAGAGGGCTCGGGGTACGAATGTTCCCCTAACCCAGTGCTTCTCAATTATTTTCTGTGACACCCTCCCTAGGAAGAAGAAAAAATTTCATGCTCCCCTCCCTGCAAATAGTGTTATTTGTCTAGAAAATTGATAAAAGAAGAAATTCAATTTGTCAACTGGACAAAGTTTGTTTGGTCGAAAACGTTTCGCCGCTCATCCGAGAGGCTTCGTCAGTTTCGTAGATTCTACCTGGACGACTGAGGGACTTTTCACGTGTCTAGAAAATTGTTATTATTACACCTCTGCATAACATTGTATCCTTTTATTAACATTAAAAACAAAAAAAAGAAAGAAAGAAAGAAACCTTCAACAAAGACTGCACTTTCTTTTTGCACTGAGGACTCAAATATTAATGTGTTTTTAATGCAGCTTTGCACACATTTGTTTACGTTTTACAGAAACGAAACTTAGTTCATGAAAATAAGCCATGTGGTTTTAAAAGTGCTGAAAAAAAAACGCTCTCTCCTGATGCGTCAGCTTCTGTCGGACTAAAGGACATGACTCAGTGGAATATACGTGTTTTTTCTGTGACAGAGGATGTTCTGCTGATGGTGAGTCTGTTCTGTATATCGCGTATTTAAGGTTGCCGACCCCTGCCCCAGAGCGACAACGAGAGCGCCACTGCCAACTACTGTTTTTGATGTGCAATTACCCCCCCTTAAGAAATGGGACACCACTCGATTACCGTTTGCGTCATCGTCCCTCGCCTCTACCTGAGCTGCTACGTCTACAAAGGCGACAACAACTGACGCAAACAAACGTAAACAAATGTCAAGGGTTATCAGGTACCTCAGCTCGACAAAAAAACTAGCTTGTTTATACATGAAAGTTCGATGAAAACGATAACATCGGCTAAACAGACACCGCGACAACAGTTCACTAAAAGTAACAGAGAAAATAAGCGTCATAATTGTAAACCTGCTAAACTGTTAATCGATAATTACAACTACTGAAAATACATTTATGAGACTCCTCGGCTGGTCGATGTGACGCTGCCATCCTGATCCCAAAACCTGCCTGAGCTTGTAGGTGTACCCCTTCGTTCCAAGTCTGGTCGAGAGCTTACTTCGTTTCAAGGGGTATGTAGCCCGAGGTCGTGGCCTGAGCCCTTGATCAAAATTAGAATCGGGACACCTCACATGAACGCACAAAACCAAGAGGTAGGGGTAAGACGAAGGGGTAAGACAGAGAAATGGGACGCAGCCATAGTCAGAGTTCCTATCGCCGGAAGTCATCACCCGCATGTTTCCAAACGTCTGCGGGTTTTGTGACGTCAGCGGCACTTGTGAATGTGGACGGGCTGATGGGAGGAGCTGTGTCCCTCGGGGTGTGGGCTGTCGGCTCGTACGTACAGGCTCTCACGTGGAGGCTCTCGAGATACTGACCATAATGTCCACGCACTGCTCCAAACACAATGTGAACCTAATAAACACTCACTGGACTCTGCCCTGCTCTGTTTTTTGTCTCGTGCTGAAGTAGACTGGTTTCCAAAGTTACACAAATAATTAACTGTATTTAGCCTGCGCTCTTAGAGTTTTTTAAACGTTACAATCACATCTGAACCTGGGTCACCAGACTTTTTTTTTTTTTCTTATTCTCAGGCTACGTTTATATGACAACGGTCTAAACAGAAGACGCAAAAGTGGCGTCGCGTCTTCATATTTTATTCCGCGTTTAGATGAGTGTTTTCGGGAGGAAATCTGCGTGCATACGGTGACGCAAAAGTGTGTGGAATTGGATTGGGTATGCAGGCCAGGCGGCTAGGTGGTGCTGTGATACATTATCACTATGTCCGTGCGCATGTGTAGAATCTTCCTTAATTTATTTACTTAACTTAATTTACTTAAGTTCCATCCATCCATCTTCTTCCGCTTCTCCATTTGTGAGTCCCGGGGGCAGCAGTCCAAGCAGATCTGCCGCCCAGAACACAATGTTCAGTAAAAAAACAACTGAGCTACAGCGGTCCAGTGTCTTTCTGGACGGGGTGGAACTCTCGTCAAAGAGTTTAAATACCTGGGATTGACGTTGGACCCGACACTGACATTTAAAGCCCCAGTGTGTAGGATTCGTGGCGCATAGGTGGATGGTGCTATTGCACTTTCTGTTTTAGCTACGGCAGACCTCGAGGGTCACCCGGGTGCGCCGTAACGCGGACAGCTCTCGTACCCGCGCACGAACCGCGCGCCGCTACTGTATAAATAAAACGCGGTCCCGGTTATTTTTTATTTTTTTCTTTTCTCATGAAAACACACATTCCCGATCATGTACCATGACACTCTACACATCAAATGAAACCTTACAGTCTCCTCTTTTTGACTATGCAATTCATTTCCCTGCACAACAATCACTCCCTGAGCACATGGGGCTTTTATACGGAAAAGCACAAAACGAGGTTAGCTTACCTTAGAATGCTTTGCACAGGTCAAACTCTGTATTTCACCATAAACTTGCTCTCAATTTGTCCGTAAGGATCCAGCGAATAAAATCCAGTAAAACAATTTAGTCCAAAACACGTGTTAGATCCATTACGACGTCTGATCCGGCAGCATGCTTGTGTTGTTTACCCAAAACCACGAGCCTTGCCGAAGGCGGAGCCCAAATGTCCTTCTGCGGCTCTCGTATTCAAAATGGCTGCCTCTGCATGGGGAAGATCCCCCTTTTATGTGACTATATCTAAGTAGAATACAAAGAATACTTTGATTTCATGATGGAAGTGAAAAGGCTTGGAAAACAATGTATTTTTGAATGGGTATCTTCAATTTCAGTAATTAACGGGTAAAAATCTTACACACTGTCCCTTTAAGAAACACATTAAGCGCCTCACAAAAACTTTTAATTTTAACTTAGTGAATTTTAGACAAGCACTCCATGATTCTGTCTCATATAGGGATCTGCAGAACCACATGGGCACAACACTCAAACCAGCTGAATCACTTTTTTAAAAAGCTGAGAAAATATTGGACAAGAAACCATTCTCAGTTCACCACTGCACAATTTTAGACAAGTATAACTTACTCAATTTTAATAATTTTGTTCATTTTAAATACGGTTGTTTTATATATAAAGTTTTACATGGACTTGCTCCTCTTCCGCTGCAGGATTTTATTAAAACAAAGACTGTCAGTGGGATGGGAACTAGGGCCACGGCCCAGGGGAACTGTGAGGTCCCACAGAGACCCCGGGGGAACTGTGAGGTCCACACAGGCCCCGGGGGAACTGTGAGGTCCCACACAGACCCCGGGGGAACAGTGAGGTCCACACAGACCCCGGGGGAACTGTGAGGTCCCACGCAGACCCCGGGGGAACTGTGAGGTCCCACACAGACCCCGGGGGAACAGTGAGGTCCACACAGACCCCGGGGGAACTGTGAGGTCCCACGCAGACCCCGGGGGAACTGTGAGGTCCCACACAGACGCTCTACATTGGGACAAAGTGTCTCTCAGTCAGAGGCTCTAAGTTCTGGAACTTTCTCCCATCATCAATAAGAGAAACTCCAACACTGGACACTTCAAATCACACTTGGAACAGCGACTAAAGGAAAACCAGACGTGTGACACTTTTAATGTTTTAATGTTGGTGTTATTGTCAGTTGTTCAGTAAAAAAACAACTGAGCTACAGTGGTCCAGTGTCTTTCTGGACGGGGTGGAACTCTCGTCAAAGAGTTTAAATACCTGGGATTGACGTTGGACCCGACACTGACATTTAAAGCCCCAGTGTGTAGGATTCGTGGTGCATAGGTGGATGGTGCTATTGCACTTTCTGTTTTAGCTACGGCAGACCTCGAGGGTCACTCGGGTGCGCCGTAACGCGGACAGCTCTCGTACCCGCGCACGAGCCGCGCGCCGCTACTGTATAAATAAAACGCGGTCCCGGTTATTTTTTATTTTTTTCTTTTCTCATGAAAACACACATTCCCGATCATGTACCATGACACTCTACACATCAAATGAAACCTTACAGTCTCCTCTTTTTGACTATGCAATTCATTTCCCTGCACAACAATCACTCCCTGAGCACATGGGGCTTTTATACGGAAAAGCACAAAACGAGGTTAGCTTACCTTAGAATGCTTTGCACAGGTCAAACTCTGTATTTCACCATAAACTTGCTCTCAATTTGTCCGTAAGGATCCAGCGAATAAAATCCAGTAAAACAATTTAGTCCAAAACACGTGTTAGATCCATTACGACGTCTGATCCGGCAACATGCTTGTGTTGTTTACCCAAAACCACGAGCCTTGCCGAAGGCGGAGCCCAAATGTCCTTCTGCGGCTCTCGTATTCATGGGGAAGATCCCCCTTTTATGTGACTATATCTAAGTCCAAAAGAATACTTTGATTTCATGATGGAAGTGAAAAGGCTTGGAAAACAATGTATTTTTGAATGGGTATCTTCAATTTCAGTAATTAACGAGTAAAAATCTTACACACTGTCCCTTTAACACTAGAAGTCCCGCGGAGGGGTCAATTGACCTTTTTACCTAAAAGACCCACAGAGGGGTCATCTGACCCTTTGGACCCCCTGTGGACACTCCTTTTGTTGTGGAAATGTGGCTGTTAGCGGCTCACAGCAGTCGCTTGAGTCACAGAGTCGCTTGAGCCTGTGTGGGGGAGGGGACCCCCAGGCAAGCGTAGGTAATGCGTGTTTTTGCATGTGTGTGTGTGTGTGTGTGTGTGTGTGTGTGTGTGTGTGTGTGTGTGTGGATTTTTATGCAGTGAATCATCAGGATCAACGAGAATTTGGGATCAAAAACTCTAAACATTTATTGTTAAAAAAATACAAAACAAAACATATTTACAATGAATGCAAAAGCAACTGTTTTCCCAGTTTTTGTGTGGAAGGTTGTTGCAGAAGTAACTTATTTTTGTGTGCCAAAAATAGAAGAAAAAAAATTACAAAGGAAAAAAGCATATTTACAAAGAATGCAAATGAGTGAAATACATTTGAGCAGTCACTAACAATTCTGGCACTGCCATTGCTCCTTTCGGCATTTCCCACATGTATATTTGTAACAGTCATCACAGCGCACTGTTGCACGATTGTCCTTGCATTTGATTTTAGCCTGACACTTGGCTCTTTGTCCGAGTTGTGGTGTGGAGGGTTGTTGCCGAAGCAATTGCTCCTTTTGGGCCTTTTTCATACCCACGTGGGAGTGAGCCAACTCTCTTGCCAGTTCAAACAGGAAATCCACCCGTCTTTCCTTTCTCCCAGTGCATAATTGATAGAGCACGTGGGCATTCAGTGCTGCAATGTCTATCATGTTGTAGAACACTGCTACTGGCCAGCGCCTTGTTCCTGTGCGGACAGTGTATTCCCGCACCATCTGGTCCATGATATCGACGCCGCACTTTGTTGTGTTGTAGAGTGTGATGGTGTTTGGCTTCTTTTGGTGGTTTCCTGTGTCTGAATCGTGCTGTGCATGCTGCTGAGAATATACACAGTCTTCTTCCGCTTGGGTGCATACACAGTCAGTGTGGCACCAGTGGATGAAAACACCTGGGTGGTAAATTCATCGCGGTGCATCTGTCGAGTTGACGGTGGGATTTCTTGGCGAATCCTGTTGACTGTGCCGAGGATGGTTGAATTCCGGCTAAGTAGTCGTTTTGCAAGTGACAGTGATGTAAAGAAATTGTCTGTGGTAACATTTCTGCCCTTGTCCAAGAATGGTTCCATCAGCCTCATGACTACACTATCAGACACTCTCTCCCCACGAGGTCGAGTGGGGTCCTTGCCAAGATATGGGAGGATGTTGCAGACGTATTTGGTTTTCAAGTCACACGCCACCCAAAACTTGATACCAAACTTGTCTGGTTTAGTTGCAATGTACTGTAGGAAACAGCAGCGAGTCTTGCACGGGAAAAGTTGTTTGTCAATGGTGATGTGTCGACCAGGGATGTAGGATGTGATGCAGTTGGTGACAAACAATCCCCATATGTTTGAAATTGCCGCAAACCTATCAGTCTGTACTCGCTCGCTGCGGGTGTCTCTGTCATCAAAGCGCAGGTGATGCATGATGTTTTGGAAACGGCCTCGGGACATGGTTTCGATGATGTGTGGGCTTCCCAGCTTTTTCGACCAGCAGTCACGCAGTGATGGCACCTTGAAGATTCCCCTCATGATGGTGATGGAAATAAATGCCATTAGTTCAGGTATGCCCATGAACCAATCCACATGCTCAGTTTGCTTCGCATGTTGAATTGTGCAGTCTCGAATGATGTCAAGCATGTCCGGAGTGATGAAACAAAGGAAGCTCTGAAGGCGACTTGTGATTGACCTCCTGGCCTTAGCTGTTGGCTCTCCATCTGCGCTGTATGGCGATGGTGGGGTGAAATGTGGACCGGTTCCCACCTGTTCTTCATGCCATACTGTGCCATCTTTTGCAGTCTCTCTCACATCAGTCGCCAGCCGAGCTCTCTTTGTTGGTTGGGGAGCACTCTCCTCATCTGTTGCGTGAAAAAAATGTAATAATGAGCAATGGGAAATTCAAATGATATCATAAATGCAAGTATAGAAGCTAATCACTGCAAAATTGGTTTATTTTTCTAGTTTCAAGTAATGTAGTAAAAATCACCTTGGAACTAGTATTTTTCAAATAGAAATAAAAACCTCAAATTAGACTATTTTTACTTGTTTTAAGAAATTTGCCGATGGGCAAGCATTTTTTTTACTAGGTTAGCAATATTTGCTAGCCAATTTGCCAGGCAAATTTGCTAGGCAAACAACATTTGCTGGAAATGAGTAAATCAAGTAAATCTTAGCTAGTAAAAAAGCTTGCCCCATTGGCACGCAAAAAAATACTAGTTCTGAGGTGATTTACTCCCTCACTGAAATGAAATGTAAAATGGGAAATAATATGAAATGAAATATTACCTGAAGACAACTGAGACAGGTCGGAGTCTGAATCCACCTGGAGATTGATGTCCTCCCCCCTGCTGATTCAACAGGTAATGGACGCATTTACAAATGAAGAGATGCTAATTGTGGCCATCAGAGCCATCCGTTTGGACTAAGGGTCTTTTGACCCTTCTCCAGGACTTTAGGGGGGCTGTCAAAATTCCCGGGACTTCTAGTGTTAAGAAACACATTAAGCGCCTCACAAAAACTTTTAATTTTAACTTAGTGAATTTTAGACAAGCACTCCATGATTCTGTCTCATATAGGGATCTGCAGAACCACATGGGCACAACACTCAAACCAGCTGAATCACTTTTTTAAAAAGCTGAGAAAATATTGGACAAGAAACCATTCTCAGTTCACCACTGCACAATTTTAGACAAGTATAACTTACTCAATTTTAATAATTTTGTTCATTTTAAATACGGTTGTTTTATATATAAAGTTTTACATGGACTTGCTCCTCTTCCGCTGCAGACCCCGGGGGAACTGTAAGGTCCCACACAGACGCTCTACATTGGGACAAAGTGTCTCTCAGTCAGAGGCTCTAAGTTTTGGAACTTTCTCCCATCATCAATGAGAGAGACTCCAACACTGGACACTTTAAATCACACTTGGAACAGCAGCTAAAGGAAAACCAGACGTGTGACACTTTTAATGGTTTAATGTTGGTGTTATTGTCAGTTGTCACTGTTTTTATTGTTTTTGCTGTGGGGTCACCTGCCCAGGGACTACAGATGGAAATGAACATTTTTGCAATAATCTGGCATATTTACACTGCAATGCTGCAGATGTTTAATAATATGCACTGTCCCTATTAAAGAAAAATAAAAAATAAAAAATGCACCAGCCCCCATGAATCCTCGCGCGGGTGGTGGGTCCACGGGAGGATTTACTTATTTTTTTAAATTGAATTTTAATTTAATTTAATTGATTTAACTTAATTTACTTTACAAATATAAATGTCCAGAAATGGTGACGTACACATACACGACGTCAGCAGATTTGACCAGAGTTTTGCGTCTTGGGCAGTGTAGACGAAAACGCTACAGCGGAGCATATTCAAGTTTTCCACTTTGGAGGGCGGTTTCAGGTTTTTTGCGTTTTTAAGCCCCCAAAACGCCGTCACCGTCTAAACGAAAGGCACTTCCTTTGAGTCCTGGAGTTTAAAGAGTGACCGTTCAGATCAGAGAGTATCATGACTGCTCCTCTTCTGTGTTCCCCGTGTGTTCCTGTGTGTTTCCTTGACATAAAACTTTGAGTGTTTTTATAAAGAACGTCCAAATCTCAGGTTCTCGTCCTGGAATAAAAGTCCTAAAACAAAAGATTGTGCCTTGTTTGCGTGAGGGTGTTTTCACGTGACATCAAAATCCAGAAGTCGGCCATGTCGGAGATACTCGAAACAAAACAAACATCGCACTTATGTCGCCAAGTTAAAAAAAGCAAAATGGTCAAATATTGTCAGGTCCTCGGCGTCACAATAGAAACGGAGAAAAACACCTGCAGATCTATTGTTTACCTAAAGTAGTGACCAACCAGGACTAAACCAGGACTAAACCAGGACTAAACCAGGACTGAACCAGGTCTAAACCAGGTCTAAACCAGGTCTAAACCAGGACTAAACCAGGTGTAAACCAGGACTGAACCAGGTCTAAACCAGGTCTAAACCAGGACTAAACCAGGACTGAACCAGGTCTAAACCAGGTCTAAACCAGGTCTAAACCAGGACTAAACCAGGTCTAAACCAGGACTGAACCAGGACTGAACCAGGTCTAAACCAGGTCTAAACCAGGTCTAAACCAGGACTAAACCAGGACTGAACCAGGTCTAAACCAGGTCTAAACCAGGTCTAAACCAGGACTAAACCAGGACTAAACCAGGTCTAAACCAGGACTAAGCCAGGTCTAAGCCAGGACTAAACAAGGTCTAAACCAGGTCTAAGCCAGGTCTAAACCAGGACTAAACCAAGACTAAACCAGGTCTAAACCAGGTCTAAACCAGGACTGAACCAGGTCTAAACCAGGACTAAACCAGGACTAAACCAGGTCTAAACCAGGTCTAAACCAGGACTGAACCAAGACTGAACCAGGTCTAAACCAGGCTTAAACCAGGATTAAACCAGGACTAAACCAGGACTAAACCAGGACTAAACCAGGACTAAACCAGGTCTAAACCAGGACTAAACCAGGTCTAAACCAGGACTAAACCAGGGTGAACAGACAGAGTGATTACCAAAGGAAAGGAGGCGACAGAGGCAGAAAGACGATGTTCATATTTTAATCTTTGCAAAACGTGAATAATAAAAAGCAAAATACTCGTACTTAAACACGTTACGTACGCCAACCTTTGTCATCACAATATGTTTGTCTCCAATTTTCTGCACTTTACGCTCTCGTACCAGCCACAAACAAACTGGTTGTTCCTCCAGACCTTTAGAGCTCTGAAGGTCTTGTGCTGTATCAGGGCTTGGGGAGAAGACCAGGTCGTCGACAATATCGGGATCTCTTACAGCAGCAGAATCGACAAATCTCCACTGTCACTGAACAAACTTGAATCCATCTCATACGGATCTTCTCGCCCAATTAATTTGAGTTTGTTCATATAACGCTCCTTTTCTTTGGCCTCCAACTTATCTCTGTACAACTGATCAACTGGATCAGACGTTTTGGATTCTGATGTGGAAGGTTTATTGTGAAATTTAAGATTTTATTCTGTACCGTTGCTTTATAAGCGCGTTTACTTTGAGTGAGCGATATCTCCAACATGGCCGCACATCCGGGTCAAGGTCGGATTTTTCGAGTCTGTGAAAACGCTCTATTTAAAGAGGGACAGATTACAGAAGTCAGCTTCATAATGTTCCTGTTCAAAACTGCAGAAGTGACAAGTTCCTTTAGTTGCATTTCGCAGTAGCAAGCAGATTTTAATTTCTGCGTTTTTTATTATTGGAAATTGATTTTTGTGACATTTTCTGACACTACATGCAGCCTTATCGCTCCTTTTTTACCTGTAGCTTCTTTCAATTCTATCATCAGAAGCAGAACAGACAGAGAGACGCTTTGGTGTTTTTATGTTATACAGCAGAGCAACGTTATTATAGTTAACGTAAACGAACGAAAAAACAAAAACTAAAATTGAAAAAATGTCCGTTAACTGAAATAAATTAAAACCACAATTGAAAAAAATAACTGAAACTGTATAGTGTATTTACAAAACTAAAACTAACCGAAATGATCAATAAATTGCTCTTGGGTTTGGCCTTTTTTGGAGTTGGTAAATGTGGAAGTTTTGGTGTGTATTTTTATTTGTTTTTGCACTTAAGGCTGCAGCTTGTGGACGGCTTTGGTTGTTGTGGTTTAAAATTGTATTTGTTTGTTGTAAGTTTGATAAGGCAATACTTTTTTTGAATCCTGCACTTGACAAATAACCCAAAGTATAACCCAAAAACTAAAACTAATAAAAACTAAACTAAAACTGAGCAGTTACAAAAAAACTAAAACTATCAGAGCTGCTGTAAAAACTAATTAAAACAAATTGAATTAGAGGAATTAGGACTGAACCAGGACTGAACCCCAGGACTAAACCAGGACTGAACCAGGACTAAACACAAGGACTAAACCAGGACTGAACCAGGACTAAACACAAGGACTAAACCAGGACTGAACCAGGACTAACACAAGGACTGAACCAGTACTGAACCAGGACTAAAAACAAGGACTGAACCCCAGGACTAAACCAGGATTAAATCCCAGGACTAAACCAGGACTGAACCCCAGGACTGAACCCCAGGACTAAACCAGGACTCAACCAGGACTGAACCAGGACTGAACCAGGACTAAATCCCAGGACTAAACCAGGACTGAACCCCAGGACTAAACCAGGACTGAACCAGGACTAAACCAGGACTAAACCAGGACTATATCAGTACTGAACCAGGACTAAACCAGGACTAAATCCCAGGACTGAACCCCAGGACTAAATCCCAGGACTAAACCATATGGAGATAATTTTGTCTCATAAAGATTTGTATAAATAAAAAAAGATATATATAAATATAAATACATTTATAAATATTCAAACACAAAATACAAATACAAAAACGCGACATACAAATAAATGATAGAATGTATATAAATACACAGGCATTTGTAAATATATTTTCGAGATTTGAAAACAAATGTATTGGAGTCTACATTTGTGGATCCATTTTTTGTTTTCGTGTTGATGACGTAATTGTGAGACAGTTCTACGCAAACCACGATTCGCAAATAAATGTCACCGGATTTGAATACAAATAGCCTTCACTGGACATCCAGCAGATGGCAGTGTTGAGCAGCTTGTCGGTAGTTGCTCTTTAGATGCGTGAATGAGTGAATTTCTCCTTTTATCATAGTTGCTCTTTAGTAAATGAGACTACAGTGGGCCCTCGCTCGAGTGGAAAGTCAAGTGGAAAGCGACCTGGATATCATTTTGGGCAAAACTCAGGCCACTGCTAACAGTGCCGAACTGACTGACTACGCACATCGCCTCTGAGCACCAGCCCTCACCACCTGACCAGGTACACAAGCTGCTCAACACTGCCATCTGCTGGATGTCCAGTGAAGGCTATTTGTATTCAAATCCAGTGACATTTATTTGCGAATCGTGGTTTGCGGTAGAACTGTCTCACAATTACGTCATCGACACGAAAACAAAAAATGGATCCACAAATGCAGACTCCATATAGAAAGTTTTCAAATCTCGAAAATATATTTATAAATCTCGAAAATATATTTATAAATCTCGAAAATATATTTACAAATCTCGAAAATATATTTACAAATGCCTGTGTATTTATATACATTCTATCAATTATTTGTATGTCGTGTTTTTGTATTTGTATTTTGTGTTTGAATATTTATAAATGTATTTATATTTATATATATCTTTTTTTATTTATACAAATCTTTATGAGACAAAATTATCTCCATAAAACCAGGACTAAACTAGGACTAAACCAGGACTATATCAGTACTGAACCAGGACTAAACTAGGACTAAATCCCAGGACTAAACCAGGACTGAACCAGGACTAACCTTGGAGCAGAGTGGACATGAATGAACCCAAACTCCCCAATAGTTATTGATCTGCACAATTACTGACATCATCAGCACTGCTACTACGTGTGAGCGCCATGCTTTAAAAAAAAAAAAAAAATCACAATCACATCAGGAATTAAATTTTCTAATGATTTATATCGTTTACTGCGGCATGTTTATTCTTCACCTCAAAATCATCATCAGACTGTGATTCAGTTCAAGAAAATATCGCCCAACGGACATGGGCTGCGCCGCTTTCACGTTCGCCTTTGTCCATGGAGACATTTGTCCACTTCGACACTCGTCTTCTCCTGCCGTAGGGCGAGGACGGCGGTCGGTACCCAGCTGGACCAAACCGATATCCCAAAGAAAACCCACGAGGACAACACATTCATATACAAATAAAACCAGGCCACAGAAAGAGTCTTTTTCTTTAGATTTATAACGAGAAACAGTTCACGTGAAGTTGAGGCAAAGGTGACTTTAAAACAAGAAATAAAAATCAACTAAATCATGTGCAAAATCATACAAAAGAAATACGGAAAAATGACCCAAACATTTCAAAGTCACATTAAACGAGGGGTGCAATGCTTCACTTCGGTTTTTGCAATCGTTTAAGTGATATAAATGAGACCCGGACTAAACCAGGTCTAGACCAGGACTAAACCAGGACTAAACCAGGACTAAACCAGGACGAAACCAGGACTAAACCAGGACTAAACCAGGACTAAACCAGGTCTAGACCAGGACGAAACCAGGTCTAGACCAGGACTAAACCAGGTCTAGACCAGGACTAAACCAGGACTAAACGAGGTCTAGACCAAGACTAAACGAGGTCTAGACCAAGACTAAACCAGGACTAAACCAGGACTAAACCAGGATTAAACCAGGACTAAACCAGGTCTAAACCAGGTCTAAGCCAGGACTGAACCAGGACTGAACCAGGTCTAAACCAGGTCTAAACCAGGACTGAACCAGGACTAAACCAGGTCTAGACCAGGTCTAGACCAGGTCTAGACCAGGTCTAGACCAGGTCTAGACCAGGACTAAACCAGGACTAAACCAGGTCTAAACCAGGACTAAACCAGGATTAAACCAGGACTAAACCAGGACTAAACCAGGACTAAACCAGGTCTAAGCCAGGACTGAACCAGGACTGAACCAGGTCTAAACCAGGACTGAACCAGGTCTAAACCAGGTCTAAACCAGGACTAAACCAGGATTAAACCTGGTCCATGGAGACATTTGTCCACTTCGACACTCGTCTTCTCCTGCCGTAGGGCGAGGACGGCGGTCGGTACCCAGCTGGATGAAACCGATATCCCAAAGAAAACCCACGAGGACAAGAAACACATTCATATACAAATAAAAACAGGCCACAGAAAGCGTCTTTTTCTTTAGATTTATAACGAGAAACAGTTCACGTGAAGTTGAGGCAAAGGTGACTTTAAAACAAGAAATAAAACTAAATCATGTGCAAAATCATACAAAAGAAATACGGAAAAATGACCCAAACATTTCAAAGTCACATTAAACGGGGGGTGCAATGCTTCACTTCGGTTTTTGCAATCGTTTAAGTGATAAAAATGAGAACAAAAAAGAATAAAACGACAGCCAAACCTTGACTTATCGGTTAAAAGATTAAAACGGACACTGGATGTAAAAAGCGCCACCCTTTTGTTGCCATAGAAACCCACAGGTCCACTGTTAAAACACTTCATCCAAACCAGTGATAGTTCCTTCATGTTTAAGTGCATCTGTTTGTTTCATTTAAGAACTGATTTTAAAAACAAAACTAAACTGAGTCCCGAGGCAGAACGTCGTCCACCGTGGAGAAGCTTGACCACGCCCGGGATCCCTGACCACGCCCCCGATCCGTTCAGCCACACCCCCCGGGACGAGACAACCTGAAAGACACAGGGACACATGAGACACCGGCCATGTTTTTCATTCAAAATTAATTATTCTTAATGAAATCGTTTGGAATTAAAACATTTTCCTTCGAGTTTACATGGAAAATTTAATTCCGCTTAACGTCTGGAAGTCGGGAAGGGTTCTGATTGGACGACGTATTTTCATTGACCGGAAGAAAACACACACTTCAGCTGCTACCGGCTTTTTTGTCATCTCGGTTTGTCGTTACGCCGCGGACACAAACGTGATCCAAACTTTTCCCGCGGTCGATCCGATGATAATGAAGCAGCAGCTGGAGAATTTCATCCTCGCTCTTTACGTCGGTCGCTGAAGAGGAGAAGGGAAGAGTGTCGGAGGAGGAGGAAGAAGACAAACTGAGTCAATGGCTGCTCCACCTCAGCCCACTCCCACATCCCGCTCACAAATCCAAACAGCAGAGGAGGAAAGTCCGAAGAGACGACTGGAGGAGCAACGAGCACGAGCTGAACGACCAGAATTATTTTTAAGAATAAATGTTTACAGAAACGAGGAAGAAACTAATTCAGCTTTAAAATCAGAATAAACCACCCACTTACTTCGGAATTAAGTTAAACTCCGAATAACCATTTTCCCTAGGAATTAAGTGTTTTTATTCAGAATTAAATTATTTTTATTCAGAATTAAAGCTCTCATGTAAACGCGCAGTATTGGAGATTTTTGGTGTGCCCTATGTGTAACTGTGTGTGCGTATTTATCCCATGTCTTTACCCCGCATTTACCCTGTGTTTACCCCATGTGTTTACCCCGCGTTTACCTTGTGTGTTTACCCCACCTGTACCCTGCGTTTACCCTGCATTTACCCCGTGTTTACCTTGCCTGTACCCCGTTTACCTCGCCTGTAACCCGCGTTTAGCCCGTGTGTTTACCTTGCCTCTTCCCTGCGTTTACCCGTTTACTTCGCCTGTACCCAATGTTTACCCTGTGTTTACCCCACATTTCCCTCACGTGGGGGGTATTCCACGAACGTGGCTAAACTTAGCCGCGACTAAGTGCTAAGTTCTCGCCTGGCTGAGACACAACTTAGACAAAAGCTTGAACCCGTTCCACAAACGCGTTTCAGCTGCGCCTAGTCAGAGCTAAGCCCAGTCAGGCCTAATCAGGCCGGGCCTAGACGCGTGCACGGGGAAGGTAAGAAGCCCTGAACAAGCGACTGTCGAAAACGCGATCATGTCGAAGATTCGGGCCGATTATTTCAGCGCATCAGAACAGAAGTTGCTTTTGGAACTCTACAACACACTTGCAATAACCAAGGCCGGAGACATGGCGTGGCAGAAGATCGCCGAGCGCTTAAATACGCAAGTTAAGTCCTATAACAGTGCTGGAGGTTGAGTTTTTTAAGTCTGTTTTTCACCATTGATGTCAACGCTGATTTGTGGCGCAGGGGCAGAGTTACCGTCTGGAGTACGGAAGATTGTGAGTTTGATACTCATAGTAGGCAGTTGATGGCATAATTATTATTTATTTGTATAGCAGTCTTGTCAGTTGTAATTTATTTTTACTGTGTAAAAGTATTTGCTCCAACTAATACGTTAAATTGTGTTATCTTGTCTTTGAGCAGGAATAATGTGAAGAGGACTGTTTTGCAGGTAAAGACATAGCATAATAACATTTTGCAGAGTGGTAAGTAAGCTAATATTATTATTCAGTGAAATTAGTAATACTGTTGAAATGGTACCTTAATTTAATTTAAAATGAACATTAGCTACCAAGCCACAGGAGGTGGGAGCCCCCCTCAAAATCTTTCACCTGCAGAGGAGCTGGCACTGGCTCTAAACCGGGGTCGCCCACTGGTGGAGGTAACTGAAGGAGGGACCCCATCAAAGATCCTTCCTGTGAGTTCTCCTGAAGAGTATATTCAAGTTACTGAAGATGGCGTACACTTGGACCCTCCTCAGCAGTCCTCCAGCAGTGCCTTGCCTGACCCTCAGCAGTCCTCCAGCAGTGACTTGCCTGACCCTCAGCAGTCCTCCAGCAGTGACCTCACACCAGAATGTCATACCTAATGTCTTTTATTGTTTTATGCCTATTGATGGAAATTGATAAATAGGATTTCATTAAAGAGGCTTGCACAGCATCTCTTAAGCAAATTTGTTGAATCATTGAAATGTTGCATCATGGAGTGTGCCTGTTATTTGGCTACATTTTGTTTTAAAAGTAAAGGTTTACCTGTAACTGTATTCTTTGATAGAGATGTCACATAAAATATAAAGTGTCAATGTCGTCAGGTGAGAGTGATGTTAGGCCCAACTGATATAAGTTATGTGATGATAACAATAATTGTAGGTTAAATTCATTTCCATTTCTGTAATATGTTGCAAATATAAATGCGTGAAAATTTAACTGAAATTTGACGTGGGCATCAATAGGTCAATAGCGGGAATTGAACCCGGCCCGCCCACACGAGAGTCAGAGCACATAACCACTCGACCACAGCTATTCTCTGAAATACTTTTGGAATTCTTCTATATGTCAATGTCGTAAAGACAGCGGCTGAAAAGCATATGTTTAGATTACCGGAGAATTGTCAAGAACCGAGAACGTAAGGTAATTTCGTTTTTTGTTGATGTTGTTTTCGGACAACACAGATACTCATGCGGGAAGGTGTGCGGAACTGTGTGTTTGACACTCTGTTTACGTCAGGTACGTATTCTCTGCGACACGGCCTAAGTAAGACACAACTTAGTCAGCCCGCGACCAGACTATGTGCTAAGACCATGTTGCCCCAGTAACTCAGCGGGAACTAAGTTTAGCGAGCGTCGTGGAACCGAACTCTCACTTAACCTAGCGCCAACTGACGAACAAAGCCGGGCTTTGCGCTTAGTAGCTTTCGTGGAATACCCCCCTGTACCCCGTGTTTACCCCATGTGTTTCCCCCGCCTGTACCCTGCGTTTACCCTGCATTTACCCCGCGTTTATCTCGCCTGTGCCCAGCGTTTACCCCAAGTTTACCCTGCATTTACCCCATGTTTACCTTGGGTGTACCCCATGTTTACCCGATGTGTTTATCTCGCCTATACCTCATGTTTACCCCATGTGTTTACCTCGCCTCTTCCTTGCGTTTACCCGTTTACTTCGCCTGTACACTGCATTGACCCCGTGTTTACCTCACCTGTACCACGTGTTTATCCCACGTTTACCCCATGTGTTTAGGGGTACAGGGGTAAACGTCTGTACCCTGCGTTTACCCCGTGTTTACCCCGTGTTTACCCCGTGTTTACCCCGTGTTTACCCCGTGTTTACCCCGTGTTTACCCCGTGTTTACCCCGTGTTAGGTCCCAGAGCAAAGGAGGCCTTTCTCTGCTTCATGTTTGTCCTCCAGCTCCTCGTCAGAATCTGCAACATAAACAGTTTGATTAACCAAAGACTGGACAATTTCAGAAAATGATCAGAGGAACTGATGAATAAAGTGAGTTCTGGGGTTTAGTCAGGAATTGAAAATACCAGGTTCAACATTTATGAATTTACCTTGTGGATTTTTAATGACAAAGCCAAATGTAATCAATATGACACCGATGGGCTCTTTTCACGCCGACGTCACAAAACCTTCGGGCTCCGTTGGCGATAGTAACTCTGATTTTTTAAATTGCTAATAATTTAATAATTTAAATAAAAAGCGGTCACTGTAGCGTTCCGTTATGTTCAGCAGATCAGTCCCACACTGAAGATGTGATTAGAGTCCCGTCCCTCATGGAAAGTTTTGGCAGGTTGTGAAAATCGCTGCTGCTGAATCCACGGTTTTATCACATGCCCAGAGTCGGGAACTACACCGGAAATGTCATCTGCGCGTTTCCGAAGTCTTCCGGTAAACGTGAAAAGAGCCTGTTCACGTTATCAGTCGTTTGTGTTCAGTAATCAGTGCTCATACCTGCCACAGACTCTGGAGGAGAGTAGAACGTCTGCCCGTCTGACAGGGGCCCGGGGCCAAGCAGAGGGGCCCGCTCCGCTCCGCTCACCATTCCTGCAAACCCTGGACAAAACAAACAGATTGGTCAGTGTAACTCGTTTCAGGCATGAAAACGGGTCAGGGGTGAAAAAGGTGAGAAGGGTGTGCTAACCCCAACCCCAACCCCCCCAGTCTTGGTTTAGACCCGGTTTAGACCCGGTTTAATCCCTGGTTTAGACCCGGTTTAATCCCTGGTTTAGACCCGGTTTAGACCCGGTTTAATCCCTGGTTTAGACCCGGTTTAATCCCTGGTTTAGTCCTGGTTTAGACCCAGTTTAGTCCCGGTTTAGACCCGGTTTAATCCTGGTTTAGTCTTGGTTTAGTGCCGGTTTAGACCTGGTTTAGAGCCGGTTTAGACCTGGTTTAGTCCTTGTTCAATCCTGGTTTAAACCCGGTTTAGACCCAGTTTAATCCTGGTTTAGTCCCGGTTTAGACCCGGTTTAGTCCTGGTTTAGGCCCCTGCTGTCAGCTAATATGTCCCTTTGATGCAGAAATAATCTGATAATATGACTCTCCCCATAAGAACGCGGTCACTCCATTGTAACAGTTTTCCGTGTTGATTTGCGTATTCACGTGTATGCTCATGTCGCGTATATCCACAGACTTTAATTATCCGGAGCTCCGGAGAAACAGACGTATCCCCAACGTTTCCCGTGTCCCGAGGCGAGAGTTCCTTCTTACGTAGCAAGTTAAGGATTTTCTCCAGTTTCATGAAATGCCGCATATTCACGAGGCTCGCCCACAGCTGATCGGCGAACAGGCGCAAATACAACAGCGCTAATCGTCATGACTGGCGGGAGCGCGATCGGTGGGTAATTATGCTAACACATTTGGAAGCTGTTTGGCCCTTCGAACTTGCGGGGATTTTGCTCAGTCAATTAATATTTTTCCGACCCCCCCTCCCCCCTTTTTTTTTCTCCTCGGATCTACACTATTCACGTAGGTCACCCATTTTGACTTCAAAACGGCGAATTTTGCTGAAAGGTGAGGGATTTTCATGCCTGTTGTTTACAGTTTTAAGTTTTATGTTGATCTCTTGGTGATAAGATTATTAGAGATGCCAAGAGGAATCGTTTCTGATCCGAACAGACGATCATGATCATGGGCTAGGGTTAGGTTTCAGGTTAGGGAGTGTCATTTTGGCTTTAAAATTCTTGAAAAATAAACCTTCCCTTCTGATTTTCTGCTACATATTCATCAATAATCGGTAATAAACTATCAAATGCTTGATTAGCTCAGCTTATGGTCAATGGTAAAATTTTTATTATATGATTTATTTGGTTTATTTATTTATTTCCTCTAATCACAGTAACAGGGTTGCAGGTAACAGGGTTGCAAAATCGCGCTAATGTTCTCTTTATCTCAGGAATAGAACCTAGCTGTTTAGCTGTTATTACTAATCAAGGAAAAACTTATTTATGCAAATACGTAAAGGAAAAAAAAAAAAATAATTGTCTTATTCTGATCATTTGCATAACAGGGTTGCATGAGGTAGAGAGATTCAATCAAGGTCAACTGCTTTATAAAAATATGAAAAATAGAAGAGAAGATAAACCTTTGCTCTGCCCATTCTTTTGGAAAAAATGATGACGTCAAGTCCAGGGGATCATGTGGTTTACTACTTTCTTCTTCTTCTACCAGGCTAAAAATGTTCTGGTAACAGGGTTGGTGCATGTTGTGGGACACATGTTCATGAATAATAATTATTATTTGAAATATTATGTCTATTAAAACAAATGTTCCACAGTTATGGAGATGGAAATGAAACAAATTATAGAAAAAACAAGACATTTCAATTCAATTTTAAGTGTTTTATTTGAGATTCAGTTTGGTCATTAGAGGGGTGGGACAAGAGGAAAATGGCATTTTGGGAGTACTCCAGATTTATTTGGTATTTTAAAAAATATTTTCAAGCATTCTTTTCTCTTAGTTTTTTAGATTTGGTCTCAGGATAAGTAAATTCACTCAGAAACTGTATGTTTTAGTATTTTGTATGTGGATTATTTAATATTAGATGCGTGGGACGCAAAATGTCCCCCAATTCTGGAATGATCCAGGTGTCCCTTCAGCTGCAGGGGGTAGTGCAGAGGTAACTCGCCTCTCAAAAACAACCACTTCATGACATCACAGGGTGGAACAGAGCATTTTGAGCTTGTGTGAATGAAATGAAACAAAATAACTGTAGGTATGTTTTTGAAGTGGTAACAACAACATGATGACAGTGATTTATGTTTTTATTTATCACTTAATGCCTGTGACTGTAACATTGTTTTTTCCCTCTTTGAATCACATCATATCACATTGTGAGGATAAATCTGTGCATACAACGGGTACGTAGAGAAACTAATATTTCTCTCTTTCTCCATTTCTTCCCCGTTTACATGTGCACTGGTATTTTTAAAAACAAGAGATATTTCCCTTTGTTTGTACCCATCTTTTACAGGAAAATGGAGAATTCACCTCTGAAAACGAAGGAGAACGCTCTGCAAGCCGATCAGAATCACACTTTTGGTGCGTCAGCTCCTAAAACTCCGTTTATCTCACGTTACACACAAACCCATAGTTTTCCGTAGAACCGCAGAATCTCGACTCTAGCCGGAGTTTTTAGAAAGATTTGTTTTCAGAGGCGAATTTGCCGTTTGTGTGTAAAAAGATGGGTACAAACGAAGGGAAATGTCTTGTGTACCTGGGAACCTGTGTACAGTAATCCCTCGTTTATCGCGGGGGTTAGGTTCCAGAAATAACCCGCAATAAGAGAAATTCGCAAAGTAGGACAACTTTATATTTTACAATTATTCTACATGATTTAAGGCTGTAAATGCCTCACCACACACATTATACACTTTTCTCAGATTGGAATTAACCTTTTCTCACATTTCTCTCTCGTTTAAACACTCAAACTTTCATAGATTTTCAACAAAATGTATTAATAGTGACGCATAGGGGGAGATACGGCTCCGGGAGCTCCGCCGGATGCGCGAGGTGCACCGCCCCGTCCCTGGACACGATGCGACGCGCACCAACCCCTTGGAGAAGCTCCAGACGTGCACCCCCTCATCGTGGACAAATCTGTGACAGAAAAACGTGACCGGCGCGAGGCCGCGCGTACACCGGGGCTGCGAGCACGAGATAGAACCGCCACGCCCGGACCGCGTCCTCTCAGCCCGAGCCACAAACCAGCCGCACGAAACCAGCAAAGAGCGGTTTAATCCTGGTTGAGACCTGTTCTAGTCCCGGGTTAGTTCTGGTCTAGTCCCGGTTTAATCCAGGGCCAGTCCAGGTTTAGACCTGGTATAGTTCTGGTCTAGACCTGGTTTAGTCCACATTTAGTCCTGGTCTAGTCTCTTAGCCAATCAGGTCGCAGAACACAATGTTACACTGTAAAAAATGTTACACTATTTAAAAAAAATTGAAAAAATAAAATAAAACAAAAATAAATCAAAAAAAAAAAATCAAAAAAACAAAAAAAAATCAAAAAAACAAAAAAAAATATCCGCGAAGCAGTGAACCGCGATAGAGCGAGGGTTCACTGTACAAGAAAGAAAGAAAGAAAGCTATGCCTTTATTAGTCCCACAATGGGGAAATTCCAGTTCTGTATTTAACCCATCCTGTTATTAGGAGCAGTGAGCAGCACATTACTGCGCCCGGGGACCATCTCCATGATCTTCATGCTTTGGCTTGGTCAGGACCTAAGCTGGAGGTACCTATGGTGCATGTTTTTTGGGTTGATGGGGGAAACCGGAGTGCCCGGAGGAAACCCACCCAGACACGGGGAGAACATGCAAACTCCACACAGAAAGGCCCGGGTGACCCGGGGATTGAACCCAGACCATGCATGCAGACCAAGGAAACAGGGCCTAAGCTATGGGCTTCTGGCTTCTTCATGAGGACAGAAATCAGGTCCCCATGATGCAAGTCCTTTGTTATTAGATCAAAAACATGATTTAAAGTTAAAAAATGTGGTAAAACAGGAAAGCTCAGGGTTTAGGTTAAGATTAGAAGAAGTGACCGGTTAAACTAGGATCAGTCTCCAGGAAATGAATGCAAGTCAATGCGGTGTCTCCAAGTATGTCAAAGTGCAGGTGTGTGTGCGTTCATGTGTACGTGTATGTGTTCATGTGCATGAGTTCAAGCGTGTGTGTTCATGTTGTTGCAGAGCTCGGCACTCACAGGCCTGGTCCAGGGCCTCCTGGGGCAGCACTTTGAAGTCCAGCAGCCAGGTCTCGATCCAGGCCAGGACGAAAGAGGAGATGGGGAGGAGGTACCCGAACGCCCCCAGAGTCAGCAGCTGAACACACACACACACTTCACTATGATACTGAGGTCTGCATCAACATAGAACACTTATGATCACGTTTCAATAAATAAAAAAATTAATGAAATATGAATACAATTAAATGACCATTTTACAGTCCATTTACTTTTATGCAACACTGAACCTTTTAAATGACATAGGAGAATACTGAAAACTGCCAAAACAGTCTAAACAGGGACTCCCAGACTTCCTTCACCCCAGACACTTCCTCCAGCTCCTCCGGGGGGACCCCAAGGTGTTCCCAGGCCAGCCGGGAGACATAGTCCCTCCAGCGTGTCCTGGGTTTTCCCCTGGGCCTCCTCCCGGTGGGATATGCCCGGAACACCTCCCGAGGGAGGCGTCCAGAACAGACGCCCGAGCCACCTCAGCTGCTCCTGGACGTGGAGGAGCAGCGGCTCTACTACCACCAAAATACTGTATACAATACCGTTTCTTGGGATGTATGACAACCAATAAAAACGCCTGTGTAATCCCTCAGTTGTCCAGGTAAGAGCCATAACAAAAGAAACATTCAATTTTCTTTTGCCAACTTCTAATAAAGTCAATTTTCCATCACTGTTGCTTCTCACCCACGACAGGCCTAGAACACTCCACCGCTGCGGCAATAACTGAAAAACAAACAACATAAACTACACTCTCTAATGCAGCCTGAGGCCTTACCTTAGACAGAAGGACTTTGACGATGAGGAAGACACAGCTGACTGTAGTGGTGATCTGCGAAGCACAAGAACATGTCAACATAAACACCAACCCGACCTCACTGGCTGCAGCTACACCAACACTCAAAATTAGTCAAGAGATACGATTGTTTAACTGAAATGTAAACCGCAAAAAACGCCTAATTTCCTTCTGATAATGGTCCCTCTGATTACTCGCGTCAGATGTTGTGGTTTGCATGTGATTTTTATATTCTTAAAAGGTGCCGTAATCAGATTATAATCAGATTTAGGGGTGCATGCAAAAAAGGCAACAGTCTGGAGGAAAAGAAAACAGGGAGCGGTCCAAGGTGTGACGCCCATGAAGATATTTGATGAGATATTGCCAAACGTACTTTACGACAGGGCGTTATGGTTAAGCGGTTTGAAAACATATTTTGGAGCTGGAGGTTTGGCACACCTCACTACTAATCTGTAAAACCAGTGTTATGAAAGTACGACTGTTTTGTTTCATAAACTTTCAAAAAAAATCTATTCCAAAATGTACTTTTTACCCCCCAAACTTGAGCAGGCCTAAATTGAAAACCTTGTTAAAAGCAGCAGATACTCACGGCGATGACGGCCCAGTGGCGCAGGCGGCAGACGGCGTAGGCCAGGATGAGAGCGCCGAACCTGAACACGGCCAAGAGCTGCAGAGACACAACCAACGCCGTCAGACCAACCCCAGACTCCACATGATACATGATAAACCTGTTTGAGTTTTTCACCAGACAGCAGCACCGTGGGAACTCTAAACTAAAACTAGAATTCTGGTTATTGCAGGCAGGAGAAGGCGACTTTTGCCACGTACATTTTCAGACTGGGTTTAGTCTAGATTTCGTATCGTCAGGTCCCGGTGGTCCTTGGACAGCTCAGCGTCATGTTGTTTTACAGTGAACCCTCGCTCTATCGCGGTTCAGTTTTCGCGGCCTTGCTGTTTCGTGGATTTTTTTTTCAAAAAAATTTTTTTTCCCAATTTTTTTTTTATAGTGTAACTTTTTTTTTTTACAGTGCAACATTGTGTCCTGCGTCCTGATTGGCTAAGAGACTAGACCAGGACTAAATGTGGACTAAACCAGGTCTAGACCAGAACTAAACTAGGTCTAGACCAGGTCTAAACCTGGACTGGCCCTGGACTAAACCGGGACTAGACCAGAACTAAACCAGGTCTAGACCAGAACTAAACCGGTACTAGACCAGGTCTAAACCGCTCTTTGCTGGTTTCGTGCGGCTGTTTTGTGGCTCGGGCTGAGAGCACGCGGTCCGGGCGCGGCGGTTCCATCTCGTGCTCGCGGCATCGCGCCGGTCACGTTTTTCTGTCACGGATTTTTCCACGATGAGGGTTGTGCGTGTGGAGCTTCTCCAAGGGGTTGGTGCGCGTCGCATCGCGTCCAGGGACGTGGCGGTGCTCCTCGCACGTCCGGCGGGGCTTCTGGGGCCGTGTCTCCCCCCACGCGTCACTATTAATACATTTTGTTGAAAATCTACAAAAGTTTGAGTATTTAAACAAGAGAAAAATGTGAGAGAATGTGTGTGTGTAACATGTAGAATAATTGTAAAACCGGGACTAGACCGGAACTAGACCAGGACTAAACCAGGACTAAACCAGGACTAGGCCAGGTCTAAACCGGGATTACATCTTTGCCTTGTTTCGTGACCCCGCTTCTATTAATACATTTTGATGAAAATCTATGAAAGTTTGAGTGTTTAAACAAGAGAGAAATGTGAGAAAATGTTAATACCAGTCTGAGAAAGGTGTATAATGTGTGTGTTGAGGCGTTTACAGCCTTAAAACATGTTACCTGGCCAGCCAAATGATATCTCTCTGTATTTCCTATACACCGCGATACCATTTGGACACTCTCCATCCACTCTCGCTCCTCCGGTTCCAAACCGACTCCGCGATTCTGATTCGTTCAAAGATGGTGACGTCAGTGCACCCGCCTTTGCCCGCAAAGTCACTCTTAGGCAGCGGAAGTTCCGCCTCAGTTTTGAATCAAGATGGCGCAATCTCTGATTGGTTCACTTAGCTGTCTGTCTACGCGCAACCGCAGCGCATTCTGTGGATCAAACGTTACCAGACTCACTCGCTGGTACAGCGATGAGTCATGGATTCTTCCAGGCAATAAAACATGTAGAATAATTGTAAAATATAAAGTTGTCCTACTTCGCGGATTTCACTTATTGCGGGCTATTTCTGGAACCTAACCCCCGCGATAAACGAGGGATTACTGTATCTGGTGTTAGCAGTACCAAGTTCCTGGGTGTGCACATCTCTATATCCCTTTTCCACCAAGGCGGTTCCAGTGCTGGTTCGGAGCCAGTGCCAAATCTCGCACCAGTTCTTTGTTTTTCCACACGCATAAGCCTGGCTCTGGCCCTGGAAAACTGGTTCCATCTCAGAACCGATGTAAAGCTGGTCCAGAAACAAGAACCGGTGACGTATAGCACTAGGGGCGGGGTTATACCGACGTTCCGAGCTTTGAAATTTAGACATTTTGGCCGCCTTCTTTAAATAACCAAAGCGGGCTACGTCTAATTTTGGTTGCGGTCAACTTAGCCTATGACATGGATGTAAAGGCAAAACAGCAGTGGTCGGCAGAGGAAACGTCGTGTCTTCTGGCGCTGTGGTCCTCTGCCGTAATCCAGACAAAACTGGAAGGGGCTGTACGAACACTGGAAGGGGCTGTACGAACTAAGCCCATTTTTGGTCATTTACAGCGGGAGATGGCAGTTGCGGGGTACGACCGCAACGCCGATCAAATCGTGAACAAGCTCAAAAAACTTCAAAAGGATTACAGGGACTACAAAAAACAGTTGGACAGGAGTGGTAGCGGTCGACGTAGCACTCAGCTGGCTCTCAGCTGGTGGAAAAACGAGTCGCTTCTTGGATAATCAGTACGGCAGCACCAGCTCAGAACCAGCACCTGGTTCTTCTAGGTGGAAAAGGAGTATCTGAGGACCTCTCCTGGAGCAGCAACTCTGCATCACTGGCCAAAAGAGCCCAACAACGCCTTTACTTTCCCCGCAAACTGAAAAGAGCAAGAGCCCCGGTCCCCATCCTCCGGACACTACAGAGGCACCATCGAGAGTATCCTAACCAGCTCCATCACGGTGTGGTACGGTTCTTGCACCATGTCCTGCAAAAAGACTGTGCAGACCAGGCGAAACAGTTCCCCTCCTAGTAGTCATTTATTTTCGATGTTGGTAAGGTTGTTTTAGGACCATATCTGTGATCTCTGTGTCTTTGTATTATTCTTTGTCAGTAATAACTCAGTATTCATAATATTACTCAATTTTAATAACAAAAGGGGAAAATCACAACTATTTATCGCAATTTCACTTCCTTCCGCAACAAAATCGCAACAAAAACCTTAAAAAGCACCGCAACTTTCATCACAACTTTTTGGAAAAGTTCACGCAAATTCAGGCATTTTAACCCGCAACAATCACAAAAAATGCCCGCGAAATCCTGGGGGGTCTGGATGATGCACTACTTTTTCACTTATACGGACAATCAAACTGTTTACTTCATATATTTTGACACTACCTCACTTTTCATCTGTAATCTCTGTTTTGTCTATTGTGTTTTTTTTGTCTATGTTTACCTGAGTGTTTGCACATTTTGTCTTGTTTGCACATTTTTTGCCTCGTCTGTTGCCTTTTGTCTAGTCCAGTATGTCTTTACATCTCGTTTTTTTACGTGAATGTTTTACTTGAATGTTTGCACTGAGGTGGGAGAGGACAGCAATTTCATCTGGGCTATATATTCTTGTGTGTATACAATAGAGAAATTGAATTGAATTAAAAGTGTCTAAACGCGACTCACAAATATGTCGAAGAAGGAGTGGTGGAAGTCATAGTTCAGCACCTCCTCTGTGAGCTGCTGCAGGAGGCGGCCTCCACTGCCCTGGAACACAGTGTCAAGAACCATCTTAAACTAAAGGGAACTAAAGGTCTAGAAGAGTGAAAGTGGAATGTGTAAAAATGTGAACAACTGAACAAAAAAAAAATGGAGCCACTGTTCTGCAGTGAACACAAACATTACAGCATAATTTCCATTGCTTTTTGCTAACTTGGGGTCAATATCGTTAAATCATCATTTGCGGGTGAAACTGGCTCTCTGCCAAGGCTGCCCTGGATTCTTCCAGAGAGGACACAGTGTACAACTGGACCTGTCTGCGGTCAGGGTTCGGCTTATGGTCATGGTCACATTTTTACACAGCGCTTTTCCACCTTCAAGGCACCCAAAGTGCTTTACAACAAGCAACACTCACACATTCACACACACATTCACACACCAGTGTACGCAGACACTGGGGGCGAGGTGGGTTAAATGTCTTGCCCAAGGACACAACGGCAGTATTCATCTGTGGGAGCAGGAATCATACCGCCAACCTGTGGGTCAGTGGATCTGACCGCTCAACCAACAATGTTTTTTTTAATGTCAAGAGCGGGATTCGAACCGCCAACTGAACTCTAAAGCTACTGTTTAGCACTGCTTAGTCTTTAGTTCACTTGAGGAAAATAGATTTTATATCCAAATTTAACCAAGTGATATCAGAGCTCCTCGAGTACACGGAGCTCCTCCTTTCAGGGAAACCAAATGTCCCAGCAGAGCACTTTTGGCCAAAAGAGGATGATGATACAATACAATACAGACTTCAGACCTTTAAATTATGTTTAAAGGAGAATTAACGTTTTTTACAATCTGAGCCTTATTTCTGTAATGAAACAAGTTCTTTTACTCACCCATAGCACTTTGGTGTCATTTGGAGCAGTTTCGTAGATGTTGTGGTGTAGCGATATCGTGAACGTGAGTGCTCGGGGCATATGTTGGGCATATGCAAACTTTAGCACTTTTCACATCACAGAAGAGCGCTGTGTCAGTGTAGACTTTAAGTGGAGTCAAAAGCGGCCTGAAACCCGATATCCCACTCGAGACAGCAAAGGCATTCTTCCTCTGTGGCCATCGACATACAACGTCCACATAAACACCACAAGGTACTGTCTTTTCATAGACGGGCCGTCGCTCGCTGTTCTCTTGTGCGCTGCTCCTCAAACTGTCTCCGCTTCTTTATAATATCTCTTCCTCCGTATACTCGGGCTCAAAACGATAGGGACGTCCATCATACTCAAATAAGTCCTCTTCAATCTCAAAGTCCGAATCTTCAGCCAGGTCTCACAACAGAAAAGTTCAGAGCAGTGTTAGCTTCTGTCGGACTAGCGGTGTTTATCTGCTAAACAGCTGAGACTTCACGCATGCGCGCTGTCCTCTATGATGACGTCATCAGATGAAAATATAGCTGGATATCGGGTTTCAGGACGCTGACACAGCGATCTTCTGTGATTTGAAAAGTGCTAAAGTTTGTGTTATTTGGAGACCGCAAACATTTGCCCCGAGCACTCATGTTCACGGATACCGCTACACCACAACATCTACGAAACTGCTCCAAATGACACCAAAGTGCTATGGGTGAGTAAAACAACTTGTTTTATTACAGAAATAAGGCTCAGATTGTAAAAAAAATGTTAATTCTTCTTTAACAGACACCTAAAACTATCAGTTGCTGCTTTTGTGAGTCCATTTTAGATAAGTTAAAGAAACTATGTAGCCTCAACTACAATCACAACTGAACCTGGGTCACCAGTGCTTTAACCTGCAGACAGGACAGAACACATACAAACTTTTGTTTACCTCGTATTTGGGGACAGAGATAGGTCAGGTTTACGGAATTTAAAACTAAAATCTGACATATTATTCCTTAACAACCACCTGTCACTCACTATGTATGCGTGTTTGACTATAGAGCTACAGTAAAACTCCAGAGAATAATCACAGTTGTATCTGCCCCACCCCGTCTCACATTGAGCTCGATGATCCAGAGCAGAGAGATGAAGAGCAGGTCGAAGGTGACGAAGAGGCAGAAGGTCCTCCTGACGTCCGAGATGCCCTTCTTGGGTTTGAACAGGTCGCTGCACACAGACACGGGCACGCCGCTGTTGATGCACACAGGCAGATCGCCGCGGGATGCCACGCTGCTGCTGCACACGCTCTCCATGTCCCGCACTGGAGCTTTAACTGGTCATGAGGGCAGGAGGAACGACACGGAGGGTCATCACTCCATCGAAAACACCTGCAGACACAAACAGAACTGTGTATTCACGGCTGGAACACACAGAAAAACACAGATCATGATTTTGTTGGAGCCACATCACAATTTTAATCACGATTCATGATGACTTATATCGCCTTAAAGAAAAGCCATTTGCTTCTTCTGAAAGTTCACACACTCGTCGTTTAAAGGGTCCATATCATTTTCGGATGCCTGTTAGAATGTCGTTTCCTCCTTGACAACAGACCTGGGCTTGTGTTTTGTTCAATTCGCACATGTTTAAACACACAAAATCTCTTTAAACTGAGCATTTCTCTCAAACGCAGCTCTCAATCTCCACCTTGTGATGTCGTGTGGTAATACAAGAAGTGCTCCACTGCGTTTTTAAACTCCACACACCTTCACTAGAATCATTTGGATAATCTCAGATTTAGAATTGCAGATTTCTACTGAGCAAAAGCTAAAAGGTCGCAGTTAACTTGAAAAGTACTGGTTTTCTCCTCAAAAGGACTTCACGCTCCGTCCTGACGATCATGTGCGTCAGTATTTATTCTCTTTAGCCTCAACTTCATTAACACCGTGAAAACTAAAAGACAGACAGAGAAAATAGTTCAACTTTACATTGCCTTAAAACAAATATACAATACAAAACAATAATTAGGGATGCACGATATATCGGCTGATATTTGCCTGTACAGTAATCCCTCGAATTAACGTTTTCTCACATTTCTCTCTCGTTTAAACACTCAAACTTTCATAGATTTTCACGTGTGCTCATCGTGCTCAAATCCGTGATAGTGCAGCATGACCGGCGCGAGACCGCACGTCCCACCCGGGGCTGCGAGCACGAGACCCGTGTCCAAACCGTGCCTCCTCCTCAGGACCACGTCCACGGTCCTGAGGAGGAGGCACGCAGTCCGAGCACAGCAAACCTCCACATGAACGAACGCAAGAGCTGCACGAAACCAGGCAAAGAGCCTCACGCCGTGGTTTAATCCTGGTTTAGACCTGGTCTAGTCCTGGTTTAGCCCAGGTCTAGACCTGGTCCAGTCCAGGTTTAGACCTGGTTTAGACCAGCTTTAGTCCAGGTTTAGTCCAGGTTTAGTCCAGGTTTAGTCCAGGTTTAGTCCAGGTTTAGTCCAGGTTTAGTCCAGGTTTAGTCCAGGTTCCCTGTCCACCTTCAGCCTGGGCTGCAGAGGACGTGGAGGCTCCATCCCCTCCAGAGAATATGTCGTACGTTATTTACGTACGACATACGTTATTTTAGAACATTTTGCAGCGTCTATAGTGAGATTTTTTAATCTTTTAGCCCGTAACTTCTCCACACCCCCTTTCTGCCGCTTCTCCACGTTTCCACCTCAACACTGGCGGGGATCAGTGCAGAGAAAGGGGCGGGACCACTCTCGTAAGCTTCTATATGCTGATTGGTTTAGTCCACTGTCTGTATTATGTCTCTATGTCCTCTAAATTGTGGGCTGAGGACTGTCGGCCCACCGGGAAAATGCCCGGTATGCCCGATTACCAGTCCAGGCCTGTGTAGGAGCTTTAAATCCAAATGTGACTAACTGGTGCACTGCTGAGGCTCACCAGGAGGAGGAGTGGGTGGAGGCAGAGCTGCACAAAAGGGTTTATTTGTGAGTCAAAACAGCAGATCGTCACAGGAATGAGATCACGATTCAGTTTATATCACCGCACTGTCCAGCCCCCCAGGCCCGCAGGCCTAATGCAGAATCATTTCTGTAACCAAAGTGTGTACACTTAGTCATTCCCTCCCTGCAGAAGATGAGAAGTTTTGCCCTGTGCCTGAACGAGAGATCTGTGCCTAAACGATAGACCTGTGCTGGTGCAGAATCATCCACCCACCACCACATCAGCCTGTCCCCAGGATGTGCAGTCGTTCTGGGGGTCAGTATTTATAATGGGGACTTTTTCTTGGGAAATGTTTGATTATTTTTCCATTTTAGGCTTAGACAAACTTTACTGATCCACAAGGGAAATTATCTGGGTACAGAAGCTCACACGTCACAATATAATAACAAAGAGAAAAAGATTTATGATGTGATTTTATAAATGGTTAATAGTCACATTTAGCATTTATTATGATGGTAAATGTGACAAACCCTGCGTGTTTAGGCTCTTCTCTCAAACAGAAAACCTTGTTTCACCTGTTCCACCTTGTGATGTCACTGTGTTTTTAAACTACACACACCTTCACTAGAATTTCACTTTAGTTCATTAATTCAAGTATAAGGTCAAATGTACAAAGAATGCAAAAGAAAGCTCATTATCTTAAATTAGAAGTGGGTGGGATTAAATAAATACATTTTCTTCTTCGCACTCCTTTTTGGGCAATTTTTGTTTTGTTATTTCTGTTATTGTATTTTTAAAAGAATGTAAATTGCTTACTTGCATAAAATAAAATAAAAATAATTTCAGACCTGGAATTGCAATAAAATGAAATAAAATATAATACAGTAATCCCTCGTTTATCGCGGGGGTTAGGTTCCAGAAATAACCCGCAAAACGTGAAATCCGCGAAGTAGGACAACTTTATATTTTACCATTATTCTACATGTTTTAAGGCTGTAAACGCCTCACCACACACATTATACACTTTTCTCAGACTGGAATTAACCTTTTCTCACATTTGTCTCTAGTTTAAACACTCAAACTTTCATAGATTTTCAACAAAATGTATTAATAGTGAAGCGTGGGGGGAGATACGGCTCCGGGAGCCCCGCCGGATGCACGAGGAGTCACTGGATCGGCAGGAACCACCGCGCTCATCCAACGGCACTGCCACGTCCCGGGACGCGACGCGCACCAACCCCTTGGAGAAGTGCGCGACACGTGCACTAGGGATGTCAACAATTAATCGATTAACGATTAATTGTTGATTAAGACGTTGGTCGAACAAAATGCATTAATTGTAATTAATCGCTAATCGCTGACACGCGCACCCGCGTGGTCACGAAACAAGGCAACCGCGCACCGCACCGCGCTCGACTCACAGCTGGCCGCAGGCGCCAACGGCACTGCTCAGCAGCCCCGGGTGTATGCGCGAGGCGAGATCGAACCGCGGCGCCCAGGAATGCGCCGCAACGTGCCGCTGCTGATCCCGCGCGGCCGGCCCGTGGCCCGGGCCCCGAGCTTCGCGCGGCTGGTTCACGGCTTGGGCCCTGAGTCACAAACCAGCCGCACGAAACCAGCAGCGGCCCAATCCTGGTTCAGTCCAGGTCCAGACCCGGTCGAGTCCCGGTCCAGTCCAGATCCAGTCCAGGTCCAGATCTGGTTTAGTTCTGGTCTAGACCTGGTCCAGTCCACATTCAGTCCTGGTCTAGTCTCTTAGCCAATCAGGACAGAACACAATGTTACACTATAAAAAATGTTACACTATAAAAAAAATAACAAAAAATCAGTGAACCGCAATAGAGCGAGGGATTACTGTATTTTGTTATTCAACATCAATACATTTGTCTGCTTTTTACTAAGGAATAATTAATTGAGGAATATACAATATAATAATACTATGATATATTTATGACTCAGTGTTATGTCTATAGCTTATATTCTTAAAGACCCTATTGAAACATTAAAATTCAGGTGAAAAACGCCGCTTATCAGTTAATAGTTAATCGATCGATAAGGTCAATCAACTATAGATTAATGAATTAATCGATAATTTGCATCCCTAACGTGCACCCCTCATCGTGGTCAAATCCGTGACAGAGCAGCACGACCGGCGCGAGGCCGCGCGTACACCAGGGCTGTGAGCACGAGATCGAACCGCGGCGCCCGGACCGCGTCCTCTCAGCCTGAGCCACAAACCAGCCGCACGAAACCAGCAAAGAGCGGCACGTGGTGGTTTAATCCTGGTTTAGACCTGGTCTAGACCTGGTTTAGTCCACGTTTAGTCACGGTCTGGTCCTGGTCTAGTTCCAGTCTGGTCCCGGTGTTCCCTGCGTCCCCCATCAATCAGCAAAGGTCTACAGTCTCTTAGCCAATCAGGACGCAGAACACAATGTTACACTATTAAAAAATAAATAAATAAATAAAAATTTAAAAAATCGTCGAAACAGCGAGGCCGCGAACAGTGAGCCGCGATAGAGCGAGGGACAATTGTAATTTCATACCTGGAATTGCAATAAAATAAAATAAAATGAAATAAAATAAAATCATTTCGGACCTGGAATGGCCAATCTCTACCTTTCAAAAACATAAAAAATACAGGCCAACTTCATTACTACCACTTCATGACATCACAAGGTGGAATAGAGGATTTTGAGCTTTGGAGATGTAAACAGACTAAAAATAAAAGTATGTAAACATAAAAGTATAAAAGTATGTAAACATGGCTTAAACCTCACGCCGCATCACTGGGACCTTTAAAGATCGTCATTTTGTGTGGCGCAGTAAATCGATCCCCTGACGCCTGATGACACTGTCCATTCTCCGCGTAAATAAAACTTCCCAAACCTCGAACATGTCCAGAGTGACCCACAGGCCGGCCTCCTCACGTCGCTGGACAGAGGAGCAGGTGGACGGAGAAGCCGCTGTGGCCTCGTTTGCGCTGCGCTTTTATTCCGAAAACCGTCATAAAAATGCGCAAAACACGAACGAATCCAGGGCAGATGTTTGATTCTGTTATGAGGACGAGTTTCCTGCAGAATATCGAGCGGAAAACGAAACTAAAACAGATAAAACAGCCCAGGCTCCAGGGCGCGGGGCCGTGCGCTCTGCGCCGTGCGCCCGGAGCGCTCCCCGCGTCCGCAGGCTCACCTCAGCGCGCCTATGCTCCGGGTCTGCTCCGGGTCTGCTCCGGGTCTGCTCCTGATCTGGCCTGGTTCGGCTCGGGTCAGCAGCAGGATGGTCTGTCAGGCCGGAAGTGACATTTCCTCTTTTTATGTTTACGAGCGGTGCGCGTAACACCGCCCCCTGTTGGCGCTAAAGCCGATCAGCAACAAGGGAGTGTGTTTATTTTTTATTTTTATTTTATTATTATTATTATTTTTAACCTCCTGGGACCTGAAGAAAAAAAGTGTATCTATATTATTATTATTATTATTATTATTATTATTATTATTATTATTATTATTATTATTATTATTATTATTATTATTATTATTATTATTATTATTATTATTATTATTATTATTATTATTATTATTATTATTTCCTTTTTGGAGGTAAATGAACACCTTTGCATTTACATTTTGTTAAATTTATTTTGATTCATATTTTTCTAACATGTCCTCTGTAATGGACTGTAATAGTGTTAAATCCACGTGAAGTTAACAACCGAACAAAAACAATTTTTTTTATGACCAACATCTCTGACAAGCTTCTACAGTCGCCTCAAAAAGTTTTTAGACTCCCTTTTAATTTCTTATTTATTTATTTATTTATTTATTTGTATTTGTTATTTTTTATGTTTTATGTTAAATTTTTATGTATTATTTATTTATTTACTTATTTATGTATTTTATTTATTATTTTTATTTTGTTATGTATTATTTATGTATTCATTATTATTATTATTGTTATTATTATCATTATTATTATTATTATTATTGTTGTTGTTGTTATTATTGGTATTATTATTCATTGATTTATTTTTATCATAGTGCAGCCACAAACTAGAGTCTATCTCAAAACTTAAAGATGTCCACTTTAAAGGACACAGATGAGTCTCAGGAGTTTAACACTGTGTTTATTGTGTTTTTGACATTTAATACACAATAACCACCCCCAAAATGACAGAGGCCATGTTCGTAATGATTATTTTCCACCTTAAATTAACTCGAGATCTCGAGAAAACGACACAACTAATTCGTGATCTGGAGAAAACTCTCCGTCGGTAAAGTCGAAGCCGGGCCAGTCTTCTGCGGAGGTGCCGCGGACTAATCGTGAAATTATCCTGAATTAAAAGACGTAATGCAATCTCCCCGTGTCAACCCCTGATCAATATATTGCCTTATCAGCTGATCGATTATTATTCCAGACATTCTAATGACCAAAAATGCGTCTATTCAGAATGAGAAATAGCCCCGAAGTCAGACTGTCACAACGTGGAGGTAGACGTTTCAGTTGTTTTCTCAAGATCACAAATTAATTATATCATTATCTCGGGATAACGAGGAAGAAAAAATATTGATTATGAATATGGCCTCTGTCGACTTCCGTATCAGAATTATCCTGAAGGTTCTTTACATCTGTCGTCCCGAGCAACAACTTCACACAACAGACACACTCACAGGACAAACATGAAACACACAATACGACACACAACACTGACATTTACACAGAAGCAGAACATGATTGATCACATTATTGATCACAGATCTGATTCAGATTTCAGGTGTTAAATGTTCTGGATGTGGTCGAGTCTCTTTTTGCAGCTGGATGTTGTTCCAGATTTCTGAACCTCGACTGAAAACACCTGAGACTGAATGTTGTGCGTCTGTAAGGTGTCGTGTGTTTGTAAGGTGTCGTGTTGTGCGTGTATAAAGTGTTGTGGTTGAGCGAGTCCATTTCAGACCTTATACACCGAGCAGGCAAGTTTAAATTTTCTAAAATTATCAAAACTTAAAGGTCCCATGGCATGAAATTTTCACTTTGAGGTTTTTGAACATTAATGGGAGCTCCCCTACCCTGTTTAGGCCCCCCCCCCATGGTTAAAAGTTGCAAAATGTCTAAACTGAGCATTTGCGATCCTTTTCTGCGTTACAAAAAATCGGAGCTCAAACGGGCGATTTTGAACAAGGCACCTTATTGACGTCAGATCGAAAAAAGAAATGCAAATGCAGTTCCACCCTCGTCTGTCTGTACTCAGCGTCTCTGTAAATCACGCCCAGAGAGTTTGGACTGCGAATGCGCTAGGCAATGCGAAATGCGTTTTTTTATTTGCCTGGAGGCACGTCCGAGTGTTTCTAGGCTCGGAAGTCCTTTATCTGAGCCTCTGGACCTTTGAACAGCAGTGGTTTAATTTTATTTTCTGTGGAAATGTGTTTATTTTTCATTGAAAAGGCTCTCCTTTCCTCCTCCGCTTTTAAAACGCGGAAATGGATCAGCTGAGCGCGGAGAGCGGAGCGTTTGGCCACGCCCCCACCCTCTACTATAGACCATCTCTTTTCTCCTCATTTGCATTCAAGCCACAACGCCCATTATGGCCTGTTCAGAGAGAGAAAAATTACTCTTTCTCATCTTATCTCTGTTTCTCATGCACTGAGTGTTGATTTTGAAGAATGATTCATTTACAGTATTAGGGAACCATTAAGGAGCCATATAAAAGCATCAAGAAGTACCATGTCATGGGATCTTTAAGATATTATATTTCTAAAGTATGAGACGATGATGAAAAGATAAAGATTTTCTGTCAAATACTTTTAAAGTTTTTTAAAAAAAAGTGATTCTGTTGTGGAGGAGAGCACAGAGAAGAACATAGCGACAAAAAGGCAAAACACTGACATGTACTTTTATTTTATTTTATTAGTCAAAGAATTTAAAACAAAATTTGAAGGGTTTCATTTCAACATTCAGAGAGGAATGAGTAAAAGTTAAAACTACAAATTGGATTTGAGCGCGGATCGATTGCTTCTGCCTTGGCGTCTTGGATCTTTCCTGTGAAATTTTACTCTTGAATCTGAGAGCTTGAAAATATCTGTGCTGAATATTTAAAAGGTGAAATTTTAATTTTGAATTTGAAACATATTGAAAACATATACTTAAAATTTCAGCAACAAAAATTCAGAATAAAAAAAAAATATATTTTTTTTTTATTCAGTTATAATAATAATAATAATAATAATAATACTGTGAGGCGATTAAAAAATTAATCTAATTAATTACAGGATTTGTAATTAATCTAATTAATCGCATTTTAAGAGTGTGAGAGAGAGGGATTGTGCTTTCTGTGAGTGTGGTTTGTTGGTTTGTTGAAGTGCGCTCACACTCGCTCTATCACCGGTAACGATGGAACTTCTCCAGACGTGTTTATCGTTCAATTGATCCGTCAGGCTGGAGCAGCTTCGGTGATCAGAAAATTATTTTTGACAAAAGCTCCAAATCCCGGCGTTCTTGTCGATCGTCCCGTCTTCGTTCTTTTTATAAATAAACTCGCCGTTCAAAGGCCCTGGCAGCGATTCGCTCGCCGCATGCCAAATTTAAATGCTCATAATTACCGCTCATAATTAATTGCGTTAATTTTTATAACGCGTTAATTAATACAGTGTAATTAATTAATCTAATTAACGCGTTAAACTGACAGCCCTACTAATAATAATACAGTCATACCTCACCTTACGAAAGACCCAACTAACGAATAATCCAAGTTACGAAACGCCTTTACGTAAAATTTTCATCTCTGAATACGAAAGAAAATTCAAGTTACGAAACGCTAAATCTCAAAAATTCAAATAATGCGCGCTCGGCTTCGCAGCTGCCCGAATCCCCCGAAACGTAAATACACTTTTATAATTTTTAAAGGGTTTAGGGGGTATTGGGGGGCCTTGGAACGAATCAGGCCTTTTACATTGAGACTCTACTTACGGAAAAAAATCACGTTACGAAACCACTTTTGGAACAAATTAATTTCCTAAGGTGAGGTATGACTGTAATAACAATAAGAATAATGCTTTAAGATTGTAGTAAAAGACGATAAAAAGAAATGGTGAAAATATTAGTCAAGTATAGTGATTAAAAGTGTTTATTAAAAAAATTAAACAAAAATTTAAAAAAAAGAGAGCGAGAGAAAGGGAAATAAAATTGTCCAAAAATTATATATGTACAAGAGGGCGTAGCAGTTGTGCTTACACTGCACTAATTAAGCAATTATTTAATTTCATTAAATAAAACACATTATTGTATTTAATTAAATTTGCGGTGTGTTTGGGGGAAGGGGTGGGCAGTTTTCTGTTGTTTAACATTTGTTGTAGGTATTGTCCTGTGTTTTTTTGTTTGTTTTTATGTTTATTATTGTATTTTGTTAAATTAAAAAAAGAATAAAACAACAAAAAACGGGAATAAAAAGGTGTGTCCAAACGTTTGCCCAGAGAACATTCCCCACAGTCACTTAGTGTAACGTAGAACTCCATTTACAACCGTCTTCATTCCTCTGTCGCAGATAAACCCGATAGCCACAGCTGCCCTGGGGCAAACTGAGGCTGTTCTGCACGACTTTAGTGGCGGCGCTCAGCAGTGGGCGTGGCGGAGGGGGCGGGGCCGGGCCGATCCGCAGGTGGGGGGCGGCGTGAACACTTGGGGGTCGCTGATGCCGAGGCGCAGGTCGAAGAAGCGCGTGGACGTGGTGACACTGGCGTTCCGGGTGTAGGTCTCCTGGACGGGGTAACAGTCCTTCACCGTGTACACGCCCACCCACGTCTCATCTGAAGATCACAAGGAACGTTTCACAAACACGACCCAACTGCTAAGGTTAACTGGTGAACAGATATTGATACTGATATGGATGGATTGTTGTAGGGGGCGGGACTCACGCTGGCGGGCAGGTTTGCGGTCGGACCACTCCTGGACCTCCACACTGTCCCCAGGACCGCCCACCGTGTACTGGTCCTCGAAAGTGGAGTTGTCGGGGATGTCGAAGGGGTCCCAGGGCTGGCTGAGGGGGAGCTTAGCACACTCTTTGGTTTTCTGGTCGATCTGGAACACCACAGCGCTCTGGTACAGGTAGATGAACTCGAAATACCTGCGCAAACATCGCAACAACAAACAGGAACAATCACAATACCTGCGCCAATCCCAACCAAAACTAACAACTAAGAAGGGAGGAAAAAAATCCTACCTCCTTTGCTATGGGTCCTACCTCCTTTGCTATGGGTCATACGTCCTTTGTTATGGGTCCTACCTCCTTTGCTATGGGTCCTACCTTCTTTGCTATGGGTCCTACCTCCTTTGCTATGGGTCCTACCTCCTTTGCTATGGGTCCTACCTCCTTTGCTATGGGTCCTACGGGGTCCTACCTCCTTTGCTATGGGTCCTACTTCGTTTGCTGTGGGTCCTACCTCCTTTGGATCCTACTTTGTTTGCTGTGGGTCCTACTTCGTTTGCTATGGGTCCTACTTCCTTTGCTGTGGGTCCTACCTCCTTTGCTATGAGTCCTACCTCCTTAGCTATGAGTCCTACCTCCTTTGGATCCTACCTCCTTTGCTATGGGTCCTACCTCCTTTGCTGTGGGTCCTACCTCCTTTGCTGTGGGTTCTACCTCCTTTACTACGAGTCCTACCTCCTTTACTACGAGTCCTACCTCCTTTGGATCCTACTTCCTTTGCTATGGTTCCTACTTCCTTTGCTATGGGTTCTGCCTCCTTTGCAGTGGGTCCTACCTCCTTTGCTATGAGTCCTACCTCCTTTGGATCCTACTTCCTTTGCTATGGATCCTACCTCCTTTGCTATGAATCCTACCTCCTTAACTATGGATCCTACCTCCTTTGCTATGAGTCCTACCTCCTTTACTATGGATCCTACTTCCTTTGCTATGGATCCTACCTCCTTTGCTATGGGTCCTACCTCCTTTGTTATGGGTCCTACCTCCTTTGTTCTGGATCCTACCTCCTTTGCTCTGGATCCTACCTCCTTTGCTCTGGATCCTACCTCCTTTGCTTTGGATCCTACCTCCTTTGCTCTGGATCCTACCTCCTTTGCTTTGGATCCTACCTCCTTTGCTCTGGATCCTACCTCCTTTACTATGGATCCTACTTCCTTTGCTATGGATCCTACCTCCTTTGCTATGGGTCCTACCTCCTTTGCTCTGGATCCTACCTCCTTTGCTCTGGATCCTACCTCCTTTGCTTTGGATCCTACCTCCTTTGCTTTGGATCCTACCTCCTTTGCTATGGATCCTACCTCCTTTGCTATGGGTCCTACCTCCTTTGCTCTGGATCCTACCTCCTTTGCTTTGGATCCTACCTCCTTTGCTCTGGATCCTACCTCCTTTGCTCTGGATCCTACCTCCTTTGCTCTGGATCCTACCTCCTTTGCTCTGGATCCTACCTCCTTTGCTTTGGATCCTACCTCCTTTACTATGGATCCTACCTCCTTTGCTATGGATCCTACCTCCTAGTGTCGTAGGCTGGCAATTTCCCTTCTGATTTATTTTCGGTTTCTTGTACCCATTTTATTACCATTTATAACTATTTAATCATTTATTTTTGCAAAATTGAGCTTGAATTCCCAAGTCTACAGTGACATTGTTACCCGGCATCATGGTTCTATTTTTTTTTTTTTTTTTTAGGAACATTTTTGCCATTTTAGAACATTTTTGTACTTTTGGCTGTGGGTGTTTTTGCTTTTTCTTTTGGCCTCTGTTGTTCTACTTTTGTGGTTTTATGCCAGACTCTGACAGTGGCTTTTCTGAATATAATGTAGTTTATTTAGGAGCATTCAATGTAGCCAGAAGAAAGTTATTCTAAATTGGAAAGTTATACTAAATACAGCATCTCTACATGTATTACAGCCATTCCATTCCAGCATCTGTTGAATTCCAACACAAACACAAAGCTGAGCTACTTCAGTTCTTGCACCAGGAGTGGAATAAAGTCACCCAAGAACAATGTGAAAGACTGGGACTAAACCAGGTCTGAACCAGGACTAAAGCAGGTCTAAACTAGGACTAAACCAGGTCTGAACCAGGACTAAACCAGGTCTGAACCAGGACTAAACCAGGTCTAAACTAGGACTAAACCAGGTCTGAACCAGGACTAAACCAGATCTGAACCAAGACTAAACCAGGTCTAAACTAGGACTAAACCAGGTCTGAACCAGGACTAAACCAGGTCTAAACTAGGACTAAACCAGGTCTGAACCAGGACTAAACCAGGTCTAAACTAGGACTAAACCAGGTCTGAACCAGGACTAAACCAGGTCTAAACTAGGACTAAACCAGGTCTGAACCAGGACTAAACCAGGTCTAAACTAGGACTAAACCAGGTCTGAACCAGGATTGTGATTAAAAATAAGGGTTATTGCACCAAATATTGATTTGTGAACTCTTCTTAAGTGTAAACATTAGTATTATGTTGTTTTAAAATGAATTTGATCTTGTTTCTTTGCATTGTTTGAGCTCTGAAAACATGGATCTTTTTTTGTTATTTTGACCATTTGTCATTTTCTGCAAATAAATGCTCTAAACTACTACTATTTTTATTTGGAATTTGGGGGAAATGTTGTCAGTAGTTTATAGACTCAAACAAAAACCTATAAGTAGTAAAATCAGAAAAACTGATCATTTTGCAGTGGTCTCTTATTTTTTTGTGCGTAAAATAGTGCGCAGTCATCAGTGTTTACTTTACTGCACTCGGGATGGCCTGGCTGGAGTAGACTGCACACAACAGTAAACAAACTGCTTTTATTTGTGTTTCATACTTTGCTTCTGTCTCATGAGGCTCAATAATAATGTTTTTCGCTCTCCAATAGTGCCACTGTGGATGAGGCGCACGTACCTCTGACACGGCGTGTGCTTCTTTTGCTGCTGCAGGAGCCGGAGCCGCTGGTTCGGGGCGTCGTAGGACACCGCCACACGGCTGTTCCTCCCGGTGCTGTGGTCGTACTGCACCCAGCGGCCCTCCCACTGCGTCGGGGCGAGGCAGGGCGAGGGCGCGGCGGAGGCCCGGTACTCCGAGCCCAGCACCGCGGACAGGACGAGGAGGAGCAGGGGCCCGGACATGGCGCAGTGTGCGGACAGTGTGCGGACAGTGTACGGACTGTGTGCGGACAGTGGGCGGACAGTCCGGTTAGGAAAGCACCTGCTACGGGAAACACCGAGAGAGACTTCCGGCGATGCCTTCATACGTAAAACCAGTGCTCACCATTCAAGTTCTGATAAAAAAAATAAAAATAAATAAATAAATAAATAATATTATAATAATGAAAAAATAATCATAATATTATAATATAATAATAAAAAAATAAAATAAATAAATAATGTCTTCACGCGTAAAACCAGTGCTCACCATTCAAGTTCTGATAAAAAAAATAAATAAAAATAAATAATAATAATAATAATATTATAATATAATGAAAAAATAATCATATTATAATATAATATAATAATAAAAAAATAAAATAAATAAATAATGTCTTCACGCGTAAAACCAGTGCTCACCATTCAAGTTCTGATAAAAAAAATAAAAATAAATAAATAAATAAATAATATTATAATATAATGAAAAAATAATCATAATATTATAATATAATAAATTTAAAAAAATAAAAATAAAAATAATAATAATAATAATGTCTTCACGCATAAAACCAGTGCTCACCATTCAAGTTATGATAAAAAATAAATTAATAAATTAATAAATTAATACATAAAAAAATGTCTTCACGTGTAAAACCAGTGCACATCATTCAAGTTGTGATAAATAAATATAATTAAAAAAATAATAATAATAATAATAATAATAATAAGTTATTATTATTATTATTATTATTAGTAGTAGTAGTAGTAGTATTATTAATACTACTACTACTAATAATAATAATAATAAGGTTCTGATGGAGCAAGTTTTATTTAATTTTATTGATCTGCTCATTTAGGTTTATTCCTTTTTAATTTAAACGCTGCAAGAGACATCACATGTGCTGAGTGGTTTGTAGGGGGATGAAAATCTGTGTGTTTATGTTTGTAAAGAAATAAGATAAGATAAGATAAGATAAGATAACTCTTTACAGGAGAAATTCACTTGCCACATTAGCTCCAGGGCAGTTTAGTGCAAAGAACTTAGAACAAAAATGCGCATACAAACAAGATAAGTAATAATAATAATAATTGGTAAAAAAAAATAAAATAGTAGAAAATGACACAGTTGGTAATAATGAAATAAAAAATATATTAAAAGTATTTATGTACACCAAATGAGAAACACACAAAGTACTGTAAAGTAATCAGAAACAGAACACTGAATATATAAATGTAAATATAAATATATAATCTGAGGACAGTGGAGGTAATTTCTGATAAAGTGACAATGGGGCTAAAGCATGGCCTTTTCTGATTAAACTGACTAAAATAGAAGAAGAAGAAGAAGTGACTTTATTGATCTCACACTGGAGAAATTCTTTTCTGCATTTTAACCCATCCTATATATATACATATATTAGGAGCAGTGGGCAGCACACACATTAGGGCGCCCGGGGACCATCTCCATGATCTTCTTGCTTCGGTTTGGTCAGGACCTAAGCTGGAGGTACCTATGGTGCATGTTTTGGGTTGATGGGGGAAACCGGAGTGCCCGGAGAAAACCCATCCAGACACGGGGAGAAACATGCAAACTCCACACAGAAAGGCCCAGGCGACCCGGGGATCGAACCCAGACCATGCAAATAGATTATCATCATTTATGTCCTTTATAGTGGACATTGAGTTAACCAGTCTGGTTTTTAAGTGTTTAGAGATACACTCTAGTTTGTGGCTGCGCTATGATAAATAAACTAGGACTAAACCAGAAATGAACCAGGTCTAAACTAGGACTAAACCAGGGCTAATTCAGGACTAAACCAGGTCTAAGTCAGGTCTAAACCACATCTAAACCATGACTAAACCAGGTCTAACCAGATTTAAACCAGGACTAAACCAGGTCTAAACCAGATTTAAACCAGGTCTAAAAGAGATCTAAACCATGACTAAAACAGGTCTAAATTAGGTCTAAGCCAGGTCTAAACCACTTCTAAACCATGACTAAACCAGGTCTAACCAGATTTAAACCAGATCTAAACCAGGTCTAAAAGAGATCTAAACCATGACTAAAAGAGGTCTAAACCAGGTCTAAGTCAGGTCCACTTCTAAACCATGACTAAACCAGGTCTAAACCAGATTTAAACCAGGTCTAAAAGAGATCTAAACCATGACTAAAAGAGGTCTAAATTAGGTCTAAGCCAGGTCTAAACCACTTCTAAACCATGACTAAACCAGGTCTAACCAGATGTAAACCAGATCTAAACCAGGTCTAAAAGAGATCTAAACCATGACTAAAAGAGGTCTAAATTAGGTCTAAGCCAGGTCTAAACCACTTCTAAACCATGACTAAACCAGGTCTAACCAGATTTAAACCAGGACTAAACCAGGTCTAAACCAGATTTAAACCAGATCTAAACCATGAATAAAAGAGGTCTAAACCAGATCAATAATAAATAAATAAATAAATAAATAAATAAATAAATAAATAAATAAATAAATAAATAAATAAATAAATAAATAAATAAATAAACAAACAAACTTTTTTTCTTCGGGTCCCAGGAGGATATTTGATATAATATGATAATATGAAAAGCAGAATTAAACGTATAATAGTATATAGAATTGCCACGCGGAGGCGCTGTGGTAAACACGCGGCGCGCGGTGATGACGCGCGGAGAGACGCGCCGCGGTGGACACGTGCTTTGTGTTCACTGTTCAGGATCAGGCAGAGAAAACAAAACGTCTGAAAATGGAAATGGCGGACGATACAAGCAGCGCAGAGTTGAACCTGTCACTCGAGCAGTCTGACGATGAAGCGCCGGAGGAAATGACCTTTGAGTCGGCGCGAAATGAAGCTCTGCGCCGCGTGAAGAGCGTCCTGGAGACGGCCAAAAGGTGAGCCTGGTGCGGCCAAAAGGTGAGCCTGGTGCGGCTAAAAGGTGAGCCTGGTGCGGCTAAAAGGTGAGCCTGGTGCGGTCAGAAGGTGAGTCTGGTGCGGCCAAAAGGTGAGCCTGGTGCGGCTAAAAGGTGAGCCTGGTGCGGCCAGAAGGTGAGCCTGGTGCGGCCAGAAGGTGAGCCTGGTGCGGGGCAGGAGCCTGGACTGGTCAGATCAAGTGTTTCGGCTCAGACAGTGGAATACTGAAGACCCATTCAGAATGTGACAAAATCTTTAGCCACATTTTACTAGTTTTACATTTCCAACATTCCGCTCAAACAGTGAGAGATACAGGAGTACATCATACCATACTCCATACAACTGTACACAGCTGGTACTGAACATCATATTTGATACTGAGCCACTGTACCCAAACAATTTCCCTTGTGGATCAATAAAGTTTAGACTTGGACTTAGACAAACTATTGATCCACAAGGGAAATTGTTTTGGGTACGGTAGCTCACTCATCAAATATGATATATGATGTATAACAGGGGGTAAAAGAACAAAAAAAAATGGATGCAAAAGCAACCAAAGAGCAACAGACTTGTGTCAGATGAGACACGATTACATACATAAGATAATGATAATAAATATATATGTACAATCAGATTTAAATAGGAAAGTAGTAGTCAAATATAAAATACAGTATCAAATATGATGTTCAGTACCAGCTGTGTACAGTTGTAGGGAGTATTATCTGTCCCTCTATGGTCTGGTGCTTTGGGTGATTAGGAGTGTCCATGATGGAGAGCAGTTTGTCCAGTGTCCTCCTGTCCCTCACTGTGACAATAAGAAATTAAAATGGAGTCTAAAAACGTTTTGAGGCGACTGTAGAAGCTTGTCAGAGATGTTGGTCACTTCACGTGGATTTAACACTGTTACAGTCCATTACAGAGGACATGTTACAACATTATGAATAAAAATAAGTGTTCATTTACCTCCAAATCCCCCCAAAAATAAAATAATAAAAATTGAAATACACTTTTTCTTCGGGTCCCAGGAGGATATCGTAACTCATTAGAATAATAATAACACTCCTGAGCAGAAACCTCGGAGCACTTCTCGTGTCATTATTCATTCAGTCCAGCCGCAGCTGCCCTGAGACAGACTGACTGAAGCGAGGCTGCTAAACCGCACCACCACCAATCATTCACGCACACACCACTTACATATTAGGCAAGGTGGGTGAAGTGTCTGGCTTAAAGGAAAAGTAACTTTTTTTACAATCTGAGCCTTCTTTCGGCAATAAAACAAGTAGTTTTACTCACCCATAGCAGTTTGGTGTCAATTGGAGCAGTATTGCAGAACTTATGTTGAGCCGTTCTGTTCTACTAATGATCCCGTATCCGTTAGCGTGAGTGCTCGGGGCACTGATTTGCGGTGTCCAAATAACACAAACTTTAGCACTTTTCAAATCACAGAAGATGTGTCAGGGTAGACTTTTAGTAGATTCCAAAACGGCCTGAAACCCGATATTGCAACAGAAAAGTAAAGTTCAGAGCGGTGTTGGCTTCTTTCGGACTAGCGGTGTTTACAAAACAGCTGAGTTCACGCATGCGCACTGTCCTCTCTGATGACGTCATCAAATGAAACTATAGCTGGATATCGGGTTTCAGGCCGTTTTGGAATCCACTAAAAGTCTACCCTGACACAGCAATCTTCTGTGATTTGAAAAGTGCTAAAGTTTGTGTTATTTGGACACCGCAAATCAGTGCCCCGAGCACTCACGCTAACGGATACGGGATCATTAGTAGAACAGAACGGCTACAACATAAGTTCTGCGATACTGCTCCAATTGACACCAAACTGCTATGGGTGAGTAAAACTACTTGTTTTATTGTCGAAAGAAGGCTCAGATTGTAAAAAAAATTTAATTTTCCTTTAAGGACGCAACAACAGAATGTGATAAGTGACCATTTGGGCTAGTTAAAACTCTAGGACAGGGGTGTCAAACATGTGGCCCGGGGACCCTCGGCTGATTTCTATTAAAATATTTTGATTATATTTAAATTTTCTAATAAAATATTGGTAATTTTCTGCACATCTTAGCATAGCAGTGTCTCCAGCGCCTCTGTGCGTGGCCCCTCCCAGGACCATCGTTTTGACTGTCGACCGTGACACCCTCATCAGCAGAATGTCAAAAATAAGAAAAGTGGACGCCGAGTGCAGGATTTTCCAGTTCCTAATTAAACCACAGCTAAACCAGGTCAAATCCAGGACTAAGATCTAAAACGCAAACAGCGAGGTCAATAATATCATACAGGCCCAAATCAGGACCGCAGGTGGGTCTAAAACAGGTTTAAAATATACTAGTATATCTAAACCAGGACTAAACCAGGACTAATTCCTATCTGTTCATGGAGGTGAATGGGAAACCTGTACGCTTATGTTGAAATTGCATTTTTCTTAAAAGTTTCAGGTTGTTCATAATATTATAATTTTATAAAAGAAAGAGTTTATCAAATAAAATAAAAAAAACTTCTGTAATAGATTTGCGTTTCTCTGCACAAATATTTGGACTTATTGGTATTTCTGGAGTATATTTGCCATGAGTTTTCTGATCCGGCCCCTTTGGGATAAAAGTCGGTTGGACACGGCCCCCGGACCAGAATGAGTTTGACACCCCTGATCTAGGAGAGACCAACGTCCGGTTCTCACCTGGACACACGATACTGACTGAGGGCTGCTTGATTTGTGGCATAAATCAGAATTATTACTGTGAAAATGTCTCTTTTATGGAAAGTATAAATGTGTATATTTTATTTGTGGTTTGTGCCGCTCATAAGCTCCATGTTTGTTCCAGGGAGAAAGAGCAGCTGAAGGAGAAGAGGCGGAGGAGACAGGAGCTCTTCCAGGAGCAAAAGGTCACTTTATACACATATACTTGTACTTTATATCAGGGGTCGGCAACCTTTACCACTCAAAGAGCCGTTTGGACCCGTTTCACACAGTAAAGAAAACACTGGGAGCCACAAAACCCTTTTGAAATTTAAAATGAAATAACACTGCATATAACGGCTTTTTTGCCTTTGTGCCATAGAATAACATTTTGAAAATGAATGAACTAAAATAAAGTACATTTAATTAAATACAGTGGTCCGTCGCTATATCGTGGTTCACTTTTCGTGGCCTCGCTGTTTCGTGGATTTTTATTCCAATTTTTTAAATAGTGTATCAACGCACATTTCTGCGTCCTGATTGGCTAAGGGACTGTAGACCTTTGCCGATTCGTCAATCATTCTCCTCCATGTCCTGTACAGAATGCGTTCAGTTTGCCAGATTTATATAAATGTTGGATTGCAGTGTGACTCTGAAGTGCTGTATGTTTGCAAGTTTTCTCCCCGACAAAACCCGCTACAGCGAAGCGGCGCCAGGACGAAAAGGCTCGGTCATAAGAACTGTGAAATACACACGAAATACACTTTGGTTTCGTTCTATAATACTGTGCTTTTTTGTTGAAAATCTACGAAAGTTTGAGTGTTTAAACAAGAGAGAAATGTGAGAAAACGTTAATTCCAGTCTGAGAAAAGTGTAGAATGTGTGTGGTGAGGCGTGGAGTGAGCAGGCCTCTGCTCAAGACTTTTTTATGACTCTGTGGTGGCCTCTGCTCTCCTCTACGCTGTCGTCTGCTGGGCCCCGAGCAGCACAGAACGGGACAGAAAAAGACTCAACAAGCTGGTCAAGAGGGCCAGCTCTGTCCTGGGCTGTCCTCTGGACTCTGTAGAGGTGGTGGCTGAGAGGAGGGTACTGGCCAAATTCACGTCCATCATGGACGACACCTCTCACCCTCTGCACCGGACTGTGGAGCAGCTGAGCAGCTCCTTCAGCAGCCGACTGAGGCACCCCCAGTGCAAGAAGGAGCGCTACCGCAGATCCTTCATCCCCACCGCCATCAGACTGTATAATTCTACTGTATAGTCCTACCGTGCAATATCGTTTTCCCAATGTGCAATATTGTTGTTTTTTTTTTTTTCAATACTCCTATCGTGCAATATAGTTTTTCCAATTTTTTTCAATACTCTCCCGGTCACTGTTTTTTTTTTATTATTATCACTACTATTATTATTATTTGATTTATTACTTATTTTTTTAAATTATTATTATCACCTATCTTTATGCCTTTTTTTGCCTGCATGCACTTGTCTTCTTGTTCAAACTGTCCCTACCTGGAGCTACTGTGACAAGTAAATTTCTCCTGTGTGAGATCAATAAAGTCTTATCTTATCTTATCTTATCTTACAGCCTTAAAACATGGAGAATAATTGTAAAATATAAAGCTGACAACTTTGCGGAATTCGCTTGTCGTGGGTTATTTTTAGAACGTAACCCCCGTGATAAACGAGGGACCGCTGTACTGAGCCGCATCAGAGAGATCGAAGAGCCGCAGGTTGCCGACCCCTGCTTTATATCTTTATATATATTTATATACTTTTTATCACACATTAAATACACACTGCAGAACTTTTCTACCCGCTGGCCTCCATGGAGACGCGATTCCTTTGCCTGCAGTACGGCATTAAACTTAGCCAAACTGTACCAAACACTATCTCCATGGAGACGAGCAGGAAGTGTTTCTTTATCAAGTTACATCTCAGATCTGTGCAGAGGCTGTCCCACTTACCGCTCCCTGTGAGAATATTTTATAAGGATTTTTATTGCAGCGAACCTAGAGCTGGGCGGTATGACCAACAATTTATATCACGGTATTTTTCTAAATTATATCGGTGTCACTGTATTTTTTCATGTACTAAGTGGTTCCATGTCTTTGGCGAAGTGGACAGTAACAGCGTTGGTAATGTCGTTCCACCGTTTGTTTCTCTTGACGTAGGCAGTCCCCTTAGCAAACTCATCTTTGAGTGACGTCTGAGTGGTGTTTTGTGTCGCGGCGCCGACTTGAACGTTCCCTGCAGACGTGGAAGAGGATGCAGATCTTAGTTTCGTGCGTTCTTCATATTCCAGGACGTGTTTGTGACGGAGGTGGTGAAGCAGATCGCTCGAGTCGCCTCCTGAGGCGACGACTTTAGCCCGACAACATTTACAGAATACGGTTGTTTAATCGACATCAGATTTTTTAAAGCCGAAGTTCTTCCACACGACTGACACGGCTCCTCTTTTTCTAAACCAGGACTATACTAGGACTAAACTAGGACTAAACTAGGACTAAACCAGGACTAAACTAGTACCAAACCAGGACTAAACTAGTACTAAACCAGGACTAAACTGGGACTAAATCCAGAGTAAACCAATACTATACCAGGACTATACCAGGACTATACCAGGACTATACCAGGACTATACTAGGAGTAAACCAGGACTAAACTAGGAGTAAACCAGGACTAAACTAGGACTAAAGTAGGATTAAACCAGGACTATACTAGGACTAAACCAGGACTATACTAGGACTAAACCAGGACTATACTAGGACTAAACCAGGACTATACTAGGACTATACTAGGACTAAATTGGGACTAAATCAAGAGTAAACCAAAACTAAACTAGGAGTAAACCAGGACTATTCTAGGACTAAACCAGGACTATACTAGGACTAAACCAGGACTAAACTAGGAGTAAACCAGGACTATACTAGGACTAAACCAGGACTATACCAGGACTATACCAGGACTAAACCAGGACTAAACTAGGACTAAACTAGGACTAAACTAGGACTAAACTAGGACTAAACCAGGACTATACTAGGACTAAACCAGGACTATACTAGGACTATACTAGGACTATACCAGGACTAAACTAGGACTAAACCAGGACTAAACTAGGAGTAAACCAGGACTAAACTAGTAGTAAACCAGGACTATACTAGGACTAAACCAGGACTAAACTAGGAGTAAACCAGGACTAAACTAGGAGTAAACCAGGACTAAACTAGTAGTAAACCAGGACTATACTAGGACTAAACCAGGACTAAACTAGGAGTAAACCAGGACTATACTAGGAGTAAACCAGGACTAAACTAGGAGTAAACCAGGACTAAACTAGTAGTAAACCAGGACTATACTAGGACTAAACCAGGACTAAACTAGGAGTAAACCAGGACTAAACTAGGAGTAAACCAGGACTAAACTAGGAGTAAACCAGGACTATACTAGGACTAAACCAGGACTAAACTAGGAGTAAACCAGGACTAAACTAGGAGTAAACCAGGACTAAACTAGTAGTAAACCAGGACTATACTAGGACTATACCAGGACTATACTAGGACTATACCAGGACTAAACTAGGACTAAACTAGGACTATACCAGGACTATACCGGGACTAAACTCGGACTAAACTAGATCTAAACCAGGACTGTGTTGGGTATAAGTTCCTCTGTGTCTGTAACATTTTCTCCGTCCATGTTGTTCACCGCTCGACACACACTGAGCTTCCACCGCTCTCACGCCAAAACAGTCCCCCTCTCAAACAATGTCCTGCGGCGCCACGTTCTGCCGCTCTGTGTTCCCCACGTTTTGTACGCACACACTCACCGGGATTGGGATATAGGAAAAATCCATATCATAAAAAAAAACCACACAGTATGAAGCGGTATACCGTCAAGCTCTAGCGAAACCTTTAATTGAATAAATGCAAGAAAGAAAAGTGTAATGCCACAGATGGATAATGCACATTTAAACCCTGATGATGGCTGTTACAGAAAAGAAGACTGCTCCCTACAGAAGTCCTGGACCAAGTGGACGCTGTCCTTCCAAAGTAAGTCCTACTGTCACAGCCGGTGATTGGAGTTAAAGGTTTTCGTGTTCACACCAGGAAAGTCCGATAGTTCACTTGCTTTGGTCCGGACCAATTTTAATTTTTTTTAAAATTTTGGTGCGGTTCGCTTTCACACTGCAGTTTTTTTGTAAGTGGACCAACATCTATAAACAAAACCACGTGTGTTGAGGTCGCTCAGCCATTGGACAGAAATGACCCGTGTGAGAGTCATGGTGTTACGTGCTGTTTTCAATCTAGCCTTAGCGATATGGTTCGCTCAGTTTTTACAGTTGGCACAAATGAAATTCAATTTGTCAACTGGACAAAGTTTGTTTGGCCGAAAACGTTTCGCCGCTCATCCGAGAGGCTTTGTCAGTGTCGAAACGTTTTCGACCAAACAAACTTTGTCCAGTTGACAAATTGAATTTCCTCTTTTATCATGGATTCTACCTGGACGACTGAGGGACTCTTCACGCAGTTGGCACAAATGTTTGAGCAGCATCGTGAGGTTTACACTATTTTACAATCAATTTCCAAACGACAAAGACACAGGGCAAGACGACTACAGAGAACAGCGCTCATGTGCGCATCAAGTTCTGACTCTTGCTCTTCAAGCAAAACGTAAGTAAGCCTCGTTTAGTTTAGCTTAGTTTCATCAGCCTCGGTTTCCCATAATGCTCGACATACGACGGGAGCTCCAGAAAAGAAGAAATTTGGCGTTGGGCTTCTACAGCGTCATCAGATGACGCTGTAGAAGCCAAACGCGTTGTTCGCTCTAAGCCCAATAAAGGAATAAGAGTAAAGTCAAGCGAGTGTGCGGTAAATTTCTTCTTTTCTGGAATTAGTCGATGTTCCTGTTGTTACTAGCACCTGGAAGCTGTGCATGGAGTTTTGAACTTTTGATACGACGGGAGCTCGTTAAGTACAAAAAGCCAACTTGTGTCGGATCGAGTCCGGTCTGCATTCTCACCTCAAACGAACCGCACCAGAGTTCGAATGGAACTGTGCCGAGACCGAGCTTTTTAGGTGGTCTCGGTTCGCTTGTTTGCTCCGGATCGAGATTTTTGGTTTTTATTGACACCAGAACAAAAGGTCCGAATCAAAGGAGCAAACGAACCAAACGAGGCAGGTGTGAAAACCCCCCAAAACATAATACAGGGGGTCCTCGGGTTACGACGTTGATCCGTTCTTAAGACGCGTCGTAACCCGAATTTCGTCGTAAACCGGATTTTGCCTTTGATCTTCCAACCAAAGCACCAATAACCTTTCCATCTCAATAATTAGACCACTACACTGCTTGGTTATCACTGCCGCTTTCATAGGAGCAGATCAGAGCCCACCTCAGGTACTTCCGCCCACATTGGGCACACACACGAGGCCGTCTTCTTCGCCCTACAACCACAACAGAGCGTATTCTTGCGCCGCGCGCCGTTCGCGTTTGTTTACATCTCTTACCACGCTAAACCGCGTAAGACGGAATGACGCGTAATATATACATATTTTTTTTAATGGGGGCGCGTTCGTAACCACGAAACGTCGTAACCCGAGACCGTCGTAACCCGAGGACCCCCTGTATTTGTTCTTAAAAAGTCTTAATTGAGTTTTCAGATTCAGGAGGTTAAAGGGCTCATATTACAATATTTTCTGACCTGTTCTAATGTCGTTTCCTCATCACAAACAGAACTGGAGTTGTTTTGTTTCATTTGCGCTTGTTAAACACTCAAACCCTGCAGATTTAGGCTGAGTTCTTCTCTCAAACAGAATCCACCTTGTGATGTCATGTGGTAATGCATAAAATGCTCCGCTGTGTTTTTAAACTCCACACACCTTCACTAGAATCACTTGGATCATTTCGGTTCTGAAATTGCCGAGCTCTAGTGAACTAAAAGGAGCTGCTTCGTGACATCACAAGGTGGAACAGAGCATTCTGAGCTCTGGAGGTGAAGACGGACAGAAATAAAGGATTCCTCAAACATGTGTGAACAAAACAAAACACAGCTCCAGGTTTGTTTTTGAGGAGGAAACATTATAACATGACTTAAAGTTCACGAGAGACAATTTTGTGTAATAATATAGGACAGAATATACGTTTTGATCAGGGTTACAATTATTCCAATCAATTACACAAGGTTTATCCAAAAAAACTTTCTGAATGTCATGTTATTACGCTCGTTTAGAATCCAGAGCGAGCTACAGAGTTGTTTAGAACTTAAAGGAGAATTAACGTTTTTTACAATCTGAGCCTTATTTCGGTAATAAAACAAGTTGTTTTACTCACCCATAGCACTTTGGTGTCATTTGGAGGAGTTTCGTAGATGTGGTGTGGTGATGTCCGTTAACGTGAGTGCTCGGGGCAGGCGATTGCAGTCACCAAAATAACACAAACTTTAGATGCGTGAAAAGTCCCTCAGTCGTCCAGGTAGAATCCATGATAAAAGGAGAAGTTCAATTTGTCAACTGGACAAAGTTTGTCCAAATTGAACTTCTCCTTTTATCAACACAAACTTTATCACTTTTCAAAATTACAGAAGCTCAATGTCTTATTCTACACTTTCGTTTGAGTCAAAAGTGGCCTGTAATCTGAGATTTATCCATAGTTTCAAGTAGATGAGGAGGACTGTGCGCATGTGCTCATTCATAGCTGATTTAGCTCTCAGCTCTCGGGACCCAAACATGAAAGGCAAAGCTGTAAGACGTTTGGACCATCGTGTTTGCAGTACCCACTTCAATCAGGACGATTTTTTACCAGCAGAGGAAAAGAAAGAAGGCCAGCGGATTCAGCGCACGATTCTGAGAAGTAATGTGAAACCGATGGCTGTTCTCTGCTGCTCCTAAAACTGTCTCTGCTTCATTCTTTCCGTATCCATTCTGTCTCCTCATCCGTATACTCCTCTTCAGTCCTCAGTCCTCCATACGTCCTCTTCAGCCTCAAAGTCCCAATCTTCTGACATGTGTCGCTCGCAACAGAAAAGTTATGAGCGTCTTCTTATCTGCGAAATCAGCTGTGACTCCGCACATGCGCACTGTCCTCCTCATCTACTCGAAATAGGGATGCAAATTATCGGTTAATTCATTAACTGATAGTTGATTGACCTTATCGATCGATTAACGATTAACTGATAAGCGGCGTTTTTCACCTGAATTTTAGTGTTTCAATAGGGTCTTTAAGAATATAAGCTATAGTAACATAACACTGAGTCAAAAATATATCATAGTATTATTATATTGTATATTCCTCAATTAATTATTCCTTAGTAAAAAGCAGACGAATGTATTGATGCTGAATAACAAAATACAGTAATCCCTCGCTCTATCCAATTTTTTATTTTTTTTATAGTGTAACATTTTTTTTATAGTGTAACATTGTGTTCTGTCCTGATTGGCTAGGAGACTAGACCAGGACTGAACGTGGACTGGACCAGGTCTGAACCAGGTCTGTACCAGGTCTGGACCTGGACTGGGACTCGACTGGGACTCGACCGGGTCTAGACCTGGACTAGACCAGGATTAAACCACCACGTGTTCGCGGCTCGCGCGCATTCCGGGTTCGATCTCGCCTCGCGGTACACCCGGGGCTGCTGAGCAGTGCCGTTGGCGCCTGCGGTCGGCTGTGAGTCGAGCTTGGCGCAGCGCGGTTGCCTTTTTTCGGGTGCGCGTGTCCGCGGTTAGCGGATAATTACAATTAATGCATTTTGATCGACCAACGTCTTAATCGACAATTAACCGTTAATCGATTAATTGTTGACATCCCTAACTCGAAACTATGGATAAATCTCGGATTACAGGCCACTTTTGACTCAAACTAAAGTGTAGACTAAGACATTGAGCTTCTGTAATTTGAAAAGTGATAAAGCTTGTGTTATTTGGTGACTGCAATCGCCTGCCCCGAGCACTCACATTAACGGATATGACACCAAAGTGCTATGGGTGAGTAAAACAACTTGTTTTATTACAGAAATAAGGCTCAGAGTGTAAACAATGTTAATATTCCTTGAAGTTTCCTCCACATATCGGAAGACCCCACCACAATAGAGTCACTAAACACTCTTTACCTGAAAAAATCTTTGGTCCTGTTTTTTAACACGTGAAGTAAATGTTTTTTTGTGTCTCCAGGAAACGGGAACAAGACCAGGATGAAGGTAGAGTTAAGTTTACATCCAGGTCTAAAAGCCTAAAGCTGCTCTTCTAACAGTCTCTATGTTTCATCTTCACTTCAGGTCCAGAAGAACCACAGGACCAAAAGATCTCCTCGTCGAGAAGGTTAGAACTGACGTGTTGTACTTATCACAAGGCAATAACAAAGTGATATAATGTTAAAGATGCACATAACTGGTCTTATAAAGATGTTTTTGCATTGCTTGGAATGTCCCACAGTAGGGCATTAAACATCTCCATATAATAGACTAGCCCAGGGGTGTCAAACTCATTTTGGTCCGGGGGCCGTATCCGATCCCAAAGGGGCCGGATCAGAAAACTCACGGCAAATATACCCCAAAAATAGCAATAAGTCCAAATATTTGTGCAGAGAAACACAAATCTATTACAGACTGCTGTTTCTTCAGTCCCAGCAATAATTTGTTTATCTTCTGTCTTCTCAATTCTCCGTTTTTATTGTATTTTTCAAAATTCCGTGTCTCGTAGTGGCGTTTAAGATTATATTCCTTGAGCACCGCCACTTGTTGCAAACACACCGAGCGTACAGGTTTCCCATTCACCTCCTGAACAAAGAGGAATTAGTCCATTTTTCTTGGAAAATCCTGCACTCAGCGTCCACTTTTCTCATTTTGGACGTTTTGCTGATGAGGGTGTCACGGTCGACAGTCAAAACGAAGAGCGTTTGGAAAGAGGCGAGTCTTCATTTGTGCTGCTCTGGTGGGAGGGGCCACGTACAGAGGCGCTGGAGACGCTGCTATGCTAAACTGCGCAGAAAATTACCAATATTTTAATAGAAAATTAAAATATAATCAAAATATTTTAAAAGAAAATCAGCCGAGGGCCAGATTAAAGGTCTTGTGTGCGGCCCGTATGTTTGACACCCCTGGACGAGTCAGTTATTTAGTATGTCGTGTTTCTCTGTGTGTGTGCGCTGTATTCTGTAACGGTATTGACCCGTTAAATGTGTGCGTCCTCTTCAGCCTGACGGACACGTGCGCAGTGACCACAGTGAAGCAGCAGGCGTCCTACCAGCAGCAGGCCGCTCACGACTTCCTCCACTCGCGCTTCTACGGCCCCGACAGCCGCCGCACCACAAGTGAGAGGCACTGACCGCACTGACCGCACGCACGTCTGTCCAAACTTTCACATCAAGGAACCACTCGCACATTCATACACGTTCACACACTGTAGCCGTGTCTCAATTCGCAGTGCGCACAGTTCGGAGCGTGGTTTTAAGGGCATGTACGTCACATCCCGCGTGACGACTGCTGTCCCATTTCTTTTTGTCCCATGCACAGTTAAAGGAGAAGTAACGTTTTTTTTTTTACAATCTGAGCCTTATTTCGGTAATAAAACAAGTTGTTTTACTCACCCATAGCACTTTGGTGTCATAAGGAGCATTTCCAGGGATGTTTTAGATTTGCGTTAGCCTAGCGCGACTTCTAGCCATAGCTCGGGGCTTATAATATATTCCTCGAGCATGTAATATGCCCCGTGCGGTCTCCAAATAACACAAACTTTAGCACTTTTCAAAACATAGAAGCTCAATGTCTTAGTCTACGATTTCGTTTGAGTCAAAAGTGGCCTGTAATCTGAGATTTAGCCATAATTTACAGCTTTGCGTTTCATGTTTGGGTCCCGGGAGCTGAGAGCACACTCCGCACATGCACACTGGTGTCCTCATCTACTCGAAACTATGGCTAAATCTCGGATTACAGGCCACTTTTGACCAAACGAAATTGTAGGCTAAGACATCGAGCTTCTATGATTTGAAAAGTGATAAAGTTTGTGTTATTTGGAGACCGCAAACATGTGCCCCGAGAACTCACATTATGGAGATCGCAAATCTAAAACATCTCCAGAAGTGCTCCATATGACACCAAAGTGCTATGGGTGAGTAAAACAACTAGTTTTATTACCGAAATAAGGCTCAGATTGTAAAAAACGTTACTTTTCCTTTAAAACCACTCTCCGAACTGTGCACACTGAGAACTGAGACACGGCCATTCACACACGTTCATACACCAGTGTCTGCACACGCTCGACGCTACAGGGGAAGTGTTTTGCCCATCGGCACAGTCTCTATGTCCCAAAGCCTAAGTTGTGTCCCAGTGTCCTCATATGTTCCGGTCAGGCTCTAAAGGTCACGTTAGCTCTTATATACATTAACATACAGTCCACGGCATTTAATAGTAAGGTTATGCTTTTATTTTGGTGACTTCCTGTTTGAGAGGAAGTGACGGTAAAAACTTTAGATTGATATACAAAAAGACACAAAGTAAAGACGGCAACAGTTAACGGTGAAAAGTTATACAAAAACCCAAAGATGGCAACAGTCGACAGAGGAACAAGGTTTGTTTTATTTGTGAATGTGTATTTGAGCTGCTTGTAATTTGTACTAAATGAAAAACAAATGAATGTTAATGTTATGAGCCAGTAATACGGTCATCATGTGGTAATTTGTGTTATTTTGTTCTTGTTCTTTTGTTCTTCTCTTACGTTGGTTCTATGACGAGGCATGGGAAAATTAAGTCATTTAACATCAGTTCTGAACGGAATCCGACAGAGGCCGTGATCGTAATGATTTTCCACCTGAAACATTCTGGATGTTGTAGTTCCAACATATCGCCACTAGATGTCACTGTGCAGAGTTTCGAACTGTGTTTCAGCTCCGGCACAATCGCTTCAACTGCTTCAATGTTTGATGAAGCCTCACTTTGCCCATCCCTAGTATCTCCGTCGGTAAAGCCGAAGCCGGGCCAGTCTTCTGCGGAGGTGCCGCGGACTAGTCTGGAAATGATCTTTCCTTCTTTCCTTCCGTACTTCTGTCTTTCCATCCTTCCTTTTTCCTTCCTTCTTTCCTTCTTTACTAACTTCCTTCCTCCCTCCCTCCCTTCCATCCTTCTTTCCTTCCTTCTTTCCTTCCGTCCATCCTTTCTTTCCTTCCTTCCTTCCTTCCTTTCTACAGTTTTCAGAATTAAAAGACGTAATGCAATCTCCCCCCGTGTCAACCCCTGATCAATATATTGCCTTATCAGCTGATCGATTATTATTCCAGACATTCTAATTACCAAAAACGCGTCTATTCAGAATGAGAAATGGCCCCGAAGTCAGACTGTCACAACGTGGAGGTAGACGTTTCAGTTGTTTTCTCGAGATCACGGAATAATTGCTTCGTTTTCTCGATCTTGAATTAACTATCTCGTTATCTCGGGATAACAAGGAAGAAAAAATATTGCTTATGAATATGGCCTCTGTCAACTTCCGTAGTTCTGACCTTCTACATTCGAAGCTACATGTTTGTTTTAGCTGTTTACCAAGCATCACCGCCTTTGAAATTGTGTTAACATGTGTGTAAAAGTATGAGGAGTAAACGTCCCGGCGGATATCCTACCCTCCCTCGGTGATTACTCTGTTTAGCCGTCATTTTGGGCCGGGACATGGAACGAAGGAAGTGACTTTGAAGATACACACTTCAAGGCAAAGTGCCAAGGCTTTGGGAAAACGGCCAATGACAAAATGCCCTTGTGGGAAGTGAACAGCCAGTGTTTGAATCACCGAACATATGTTTGACCATCTGAACACGTTCCTCTGTGGAGACCAGCGCGTTCTTAAATGGAGAGGAATCTCGAGAGGGTTTAGTTTAATCTGGTCTCACATTTGCTATTTAAATGTGTTCACAGACAACAAGCTGCTGTCGCTGCAGAACAAAAAGGGTCCCAACAAACGGGCTGCTGCACAGTTTGTCAAGAAGAACTGGGGTAGGTGACACTCACGGGAACAAATCAACTGTTTAATTCTAGAGCTGGGCGGTATGAGCAGAAATTTATATCACGATATTTTTCTAAATTATATCGGTGTCACGGTATTTGACGGTATTTTTTTCATGTACTAAGTGGTTCCGTGTCTTGGGTGAAGTGGACAGTAACAGCGTTGGTATTATTATCACCTATCTTTATGCCTTTTTTTGCCTGCATGCACTTGTCTTCTTGTTCAAACTGTCCCTACCTGGAGCTACTGTGACAAGTAAATTTCTCCTGTGTGAGATCAATAAAGTCTTATCTTATCTTATCTTAATATCGTTCCACAGTTTGCTTTTCTTGTCGTAGGTCCCCTTAGCGAACGAGTCTTTGAGTGACGTCCGAGTGGCGTTTTGTGTTGCGGCGCCGACTTGAACGTTACCTGCAGACGTGGAAGAGGATGCAAATTGACAGAAAATTGACTGAAATTGACAAAAAATTGACCGAAAATTGACAAAAAAAATTTGCCCAAAATTGACCAAAAATTGACAACAAAAATGGACCGAAATTGACCAAAAATGGACCGAAAATTTATTTGAATTGACCAAAAACTGACAGAAAATTGACAATTTTTTTTTTTTTAACCAAAAATTGATTGAAAATTGACTGAAATTGACCGAAAATTGCCAAAAATTGACCAAAAACTGACCGACAATTGACAAAAAATTGATATCACAGTATTTTTAAAAATTTTATTGCTGTCACGGTATTTGACAGTATTTCTTTTTTTTCCATGTACTAAGTGGTTCCATGTCTTTGGCTAAGTGGACAGTAACAGCGTTGGTAATATCGTTCCACCGTTTGCTTTTCTTGTCGTAGGCGGTCCCCTTAGCAAACGCGTCTTTGAGTGACGTCTGAGTGGCGTTTTGTGTCGCAGCGCCGACTTGTAGGTTCCCTGCAGACGTGGAAGAGGATGCAGATCTTAGTTTCGTGCGTTCTTCATATTCCAGGACGTGTTTGTGACGGAGGTGGTGAAGCAGATCGCTCGAGTCGCCTCCTGAGGCGACAACTTTAGCCCGATGACATTTACAGAATACGGTTGTTTGATCGGCGTCAGATTTTTTAAAGCCGAAGTTCTTCCACACGACTGACACGGCTCCTCTGCTCTGGCAGGACTCCCAGTCGACGTTCTGCTGATACTGACGTGTTTTGTAATCCAATGTAACTCGTAGAAGTAACTCCACTTCGTCGTCGGTCCAAACGAGAGAGTCGGCTTTTGTTTGTGCGTTCGCCATCATTATCTTCTTGTGTTTGTTTGTTTGCGGAAGAGAAAGGACTTTATGCGCATGCGCTCTTTGTAGTGTTGCGTTTCCAGTGGCTCTGGCTCTCCAGCGGCTTTCCTGTTTACAGCGCCACATATCGGTGTGGCGTATGTATTACATCGTTTTCACTCAGTGCTCCGTTTTCGTCTGATCGCGAATATTTACTGATCCAACACGTGTGTGGACGCAAAAAATTTTTCAACCCGCATAAATTTTTTTTTTTAAATCCAGGAGCGTTGTCGTGTGGACGTAGCTTAAATGTTGACGAATCCTTCAGTAAAAGTTTGAGTGAAGTCTGAAATGAGCCTGTAGGTTCCTCACGTCTGCTCTTGTGTTTGCAGCGTCTAAAGAAAAGGCCAAAGCAGAGAAACTCAAACAGCGCTGGCTCCACAAGCAGAAGATCTTGTGAAGGGCCACTGTCTCTGGACTTCTGGATGGACTTCTGGATGGCAAAAGCTTCTGTCCCGAGCTCCTCCATCATCTGAGACTGTTTTGAGGACACGTTATGCAAAATAAACTTTTGAAAATGTCATGAGATTGCTCCCTCACCTCACACACCTGGAGTTTTTGCTTGATTCGTATTAACCGCTAACACACCGTATATTTAGATCACCATGTTCCTTTTTTGTTTTTGTATTCACCCAAAACGTGTTAACATGGTTTAGAAGTTTGTGTTTGACGCGCTGAGTTCCTCCTCACTTTGCTCCAAGCGCAAAATCAAACACAACTACTGCACATCAGGTTTGTGAAGCTGTGTGCAGTTTTTTTTGTCATGTTTTTGTACATTTATGGAGAATTGTCGTGGGCGGATGGATGACGTTGAGCGTGACAGAATCTTCGTTGAGTTCAGACACGGCCTGGGAGAGATCGCTGGATTATTACTAACAAACATGGATGGTGTTTTAAACGTCGTCAGGCATGTTTTTATGAGTGTGTGAGAAATCCTGTGCATTTTAAGTCCATAAATCTGCTGCAGACTCGTTCATGAGGTTTTTTTTACTGTCAAATCCGGTTCATTTATTTGGTCTATAGAGTGTTTTCACGGACTCGAAAAATCCGACCTTGACCCGGATGTGCGGCCATGTTGGAGATACCGCTCACTGAAGGTAAACGCGCTTATAAAGCAACCGGGCAGAAAAAAAAAATCTAAATTTCACAATAAACCTTCCACATCGGAATCCAAAACTTCACTTCTTATATGAACTTCTTAAACTTCTTATATGAACAAACTCAAATTAATTGGGCGAGATCATATGAGATTTAAGTTTGTTCAGTGACGGTAGCGATCCCGATATTGTCGACGACCTGGTCTTCTCCCCAAGCCCTGATACAGCACAAGACTTTCAGAGCTCTAACTACAATGAAATTATTCTGAAACTATCCAACCTCTTTGTTTTCAGCTTTTGTTTTTTGGTTTCTCTCTGGCGTCTAATGGGTATGCTAAACTAGACGCCAGAGACAGTACTAAAAAAACAAGACAAAGCTGAAAACAAAGAGGTGATAGTTTCAGAATAATTTCAGTGTAGTTAGCTCCTCCCTGCAGCGAGATATAAACAGTGTCCATCAGCACTCTAACCAGAACTGACGAAGCCTCTCGGATGAGCTGTGAAACGACCAAATAAACTTTTGTCTAGTTAACAAATTGAATTTCTCCGTTTACCTTGGATTCTACCTGGACTGAGGGATTCTTCACAAATTAAAAAAATGAATATTGTCTTTCAGCCTCGGTCGCCTCCTTTCCTTTGATAATCGCTCTGTTCACCCTGGTTTAGACCTGGTTTAGTCCCGGTTTAGTCCCGATTTAGACCCGGTTTAGTCCCGATTTAGACCCGGTTTAGTCCCGGTTTAGACCTGGATTAGTCCCGGTTTAGACCTGGATTAGTCCTGGATTAGACCTGGTTTAGTCCTGGATTATTCCCGGTTTAGTCCTGGTGTAGACCTGGTTTGGACCTGGTTTAGTCCCGGTTTAGTCCCGGTTTAGACCTGGATTAGTCACGGTTTAGTCCTGGTTTAGACCTGGTGAAGACCTGGTTTAGTCCCGGTTTAGACCTGGATTAGTCCTGGATTAGTCCCGGTTTAGTCCTGATTTAGACCTGGTTTAGACCCGGTTTAGTCCTGGATTAGTCCCGGTTTAGTCCTGGTTTAGACTTGGTGTAGACCTGGTTTAATCCTGGTGTAGACCTGGTTTAGTCCTACAGATAAACTGTAGAACTGCAGGTGTTTTTCTCTGTTTCTCTTGTGACGCCGAGGACCCGACAATCGATTGACCATTTTGATTTTTTTTTAAAAACTTGGCGACATAAGTGAAATGTTTGTTTTGTTTCAAGTATCTCCGACATGGCCGACTTCCCGATTATGACCCGTGAAAACACCCTATACTATAAAGCCATTATTTTAAGTTCTAAAACATGAAATGCCAAAGCGAAGGTCCCCAAGGCCAATAACGACACAACCAGTGAATAATAATCGTCTTTTAAAAGCACACTTGAAATGGAGTGCGTTTTATTTACACAATCAGAGCCCAGGTTCGATGTGAGGAGCGTTTTAGCCGGAAAAACACCCGTGACACACCACAGTTTGAATATGACCTGTTAAGTGCTACAGATTAATTTGTTGTGTTTGGATGTGTAAGGAATTGTTACTGCCAACTATTATATGGCAGAAATATCCAGATATCAGCCAGCAGTGCTCATCTCTAAATAAAATTGTGTTGTACATGTGTGCACAATTAAGTTATTGATGCAAATTTAGCTTCTTTTCTTTTTAAGCCAGCAGCCCTGCATTTGTCTTGGTGACCTGATCTGTGGTTCAGGTGTAAAGCTGCAAAAACCAAACATGACAGCACTGCTAATCATGATCCAATAAATATTTTGTGAACTCTTATTTTTTGCATTTACAAGGAAACTTACATGTCGAGTGAAACATGACCTACATTAAATGGTACATTACAAACTTTTCATTAATATACTCTGCAATTATACCAAGGAAGAAGATCAAGGACTTTTAAAAGAAGATATATGTAAGCTGCGCTCTTATGGTTTAAAATGTTGCTATAATCACAACTGAACCTGTGTCTCCAGAGCCTTCACCTGCAGAGACACGTCCAAGTTGCTCTCATTCTCAGTTTATGGACAGGCTCATGTGAAGCTCAGAACCTCCAGAATTCCCTCTCTGAGCTGCAGCGGCTGCACTAGCACTGACTCGTGACTGGCTGCAGGGGGTTTAGGTCAGAGAAAGGCATTTCTAGGTATAAAACATGTGTTATGGACTGAACCCTCACGTTTTTATCTACATACACATTTTGACAGGTGAAAGGCTAGTCCATCCATCCATCCATGTTCTTCCTCTTATCCGGGGCCAACAGCCTAAACAGGGACTCCCAGACTTCCTTCATCCCGGACACTTCCTCCAGCTCCTCCGGGGGGACCCCAAGGCGTTCCCAGGCCAGCCGGGAGACATAGTCCCTCCAGTGTGTCCTGGGTCTTCCCCGGGGCCTCCTCCCGGTGGGACGTGCCCGGAACACCTCCTGAGGGAGGCGTCCGGAACAGACGCCCGAGCCACCTCAGCTGCTCCTCTCCACGTGGAGGAGCAGCGGCTCTACTCCGAGCTCCTCCCGTGTGACTGAGCTCCTCACTTTAACTCTAAGGGAGCGTCCAGCCACTCTGCGGAGGAAACTCATTTCGGCCCCTTGTATCCGTGATCTCGTCCTTTCGGTCATTACCCAGAGCTCATGACCATAGGTGAGGGGAGGAACGTAGATCGACGGTAAATCGAGAGCTTTGCCTTTCGGCTCAGCTCCCTCTTCACCACAACGGTCCGGTACAGCGACCGCATCACTGCCGACGCCGCACCGATCCACCTGTCCTGTCTGGTTAGTGGGGAAATGAAATTTCGAGTTCACTCTATGTACATGTACATATGGTTGTTTTTCGACAATAAAGCAACTATGACTGTCAATCTCACGCTCCATCCTCCCCTCACTCGTGAACAAGACCCCGAGATACTTGAACTCCTCCACCTGAGGCAGGGTCTCTCCACCCACCGGGAGAGGGCGAGACACCTTTTTCCTGCCCCCTCACATTTTATCTACACATACATTTTGACAAACGGCTGGTATAGACAGTTAACAGCACAACTCCACTCAGACTCATGGAATTGGGACCTTTATTATTAGAATAAGTTGTGGATTTTGCTTTTGCTGGCGTTCAACAAATATACTGTAAATGCAAGTAACAATAATTAACATAACGATCATTAGAATAAGATATTTGTCTGCACCGTTCTGTTAATCCGGAAAAGAAGAGCCACGTAACACGCCCCACAACCATCAAAACCAAAAAGGAAAGAATTGTCAAACCAATTCAACGCAACAGTAAAAACAGCTTAGAAGAGTCTGTCCCAGTCCACACACACCGCGTCACACGTGGGGAAGGGGAGGACCACGCAGCCCCATGCTCCTCTGATAACACACTAATCAATACATCCCCGTTAAACAAGTTAGACAGAGTAAGATCTGTACTTTAAAGGGCCCGTTTTATTCTATTTTCTGATCTAGGTTATGTGTCCTCATCAAAAACAGACCTGGAGTTGTGTTTTGTTCCATTCACACATTTTAACACAAATCCTGCATATTTCGTCCGAGTTCTAATCCCAATCCCAAACTGCCGCACCTTGTGATGTCACGTGGTGATGCAGCACGTGCCCCACTGTGTTTTTAAACTCCACACACCCTTCACTAGAATTATTGGGATGATTTCAGGCCCAGAATTGACGATACCGACGGAACAAAAAGGTGAAAAAAGGTGGCTGTAAACATGAAAAACACCACTTTATGACATCACGAGGTGGAATTTAGAGTTTTTTTGAGCTTGGGAGATGTAGGCAGACTATTAATAAATAACTCGAACATGCGTGAATGAAACAAAACGCAACTCCGGGTGTGTTTTTGACGAGGAAACCGCATTATAATGGCTTAAAGCTTGCTGGAATCCATTTTGTGTAAGATAGGACTTTTAACCCAAACCTATTTTTTATTTATTCATTTTTTATTTTTTTAAATTTTTTTGGGGGGTTGATAAATTCCAATGGGATTCGTTAGCGTGTCATGGCGTACAGGACGTCTCGGAGTCTCGGAAATTCCCCGTCTCTGCTCGGGACACGTACACGGGACTCCAAAACAAACGCGCACCGGTATCTGAATCTCTTCGTCGTTGCATAGGAATCGTTTTGCGTTTAGCCTTCTTGGTGTGAACAGGAGAATTGACTCGGGTGTTTTTCCTAGTGATAACAAGGCTACATTTTGCATAAAAGTGTAAAATATATAGCTAAAAAAAAAGTTTTTTTAACGACACTCACTTTGTGTCTGGTAACGAAGAGATTCTGTCAACTCGGTAGGTTGGGGTCCGTGAGTTTAAAGCGAAAAAAAACGGATTTTCCAGATTCCGAGACGCCCTGGAACGCAGTGTTACTCCTTTTAGGGTCACGTTTGTTACATCGTTAATGGGAATATAATCTTTTTGTAGAATTGTACATACATTAAATCCAAACAAAAGCCACTAACCACTACGCGTTGGGGTTAAAGGGGAGTATTCCTCATCACATACAGTGTCCGCTTGTCTCCTCCCCCTGAACAGAGAGTGGGCGGGGCCTGTGCCTGGAGTCCGTTTTGGCTCTTGGTTTACGCTACGAGGCCAGTTTTCCCATCAGTCAAAGAAAAGTTACGGAGCGGAGCGATGAAGGGACCGTGCCTGCCCCGAGTGCTCAGCCTCCGGAGGTGGTCGGGATGGGGGGGGGGTGCTGTGTTGTGTCGAGCCGGTGGTGGACAGTCGGCTCGGATGTATGAACCGGGGAGAGTGTGTGCGCCCGGTCCCGCCTGTGGACCGCGGCCGGAGAAGACGGCTGCTTACGAGGAATCCGGCTTCACGTTTTGGAACTGGGTAAGAAGTGGGAAATACAGCCGTCGTGTTTAATAATTGTGTTTCACGTGGAGGGGAGAGGCCGGCGTTACTCTGCAGCTTTAAACTCATTTTTTCCAATTGATCTGAACTCAAATCATCAAATCTGAAAACCACACACGTTCATTTGTATTTAAATTATCCAGCCCTGTTGTATTCTCACATTTCACCACTAGGTGCTACCTCTGTTACTGCTGGCGAGTAAGAAAGGCCAGGCGAGGGGAGGCGGGGGGTCTACTGGGAACAAAATCTAATGTATTTACAAATCGTAAGCTTTTAACTGCAGATTTTATTATAGAAACCCTCCCCTCCTCCTTAAATTTGAACGATTAGAAGTTAGAAGATCATCACGTAAACCTAAACGTGACTTTCCACGGTTCATTATGAGAACGGTAAATTCCAGTGTCGTAAAAAACAGTTCAATTTCATCGTCGGGCTGCAGCTGTAAGCGCGTCTCCCACGGGGCCCACAGGCGGAGGGGCCGGCAGAGGTTTCGGAGGGCAGAGGATCCGGCGGGCGGGCGAGCGGGCGGGCGCTCAGAGGGGCAGGTCGTCGTGTGGGGCGGGGGGTAAAGGGCTAGTGCAAGTAATGGTCCACAGAGGCGAAGGCGCAGGAGCCTGTGCCGGTCCGGGCCATCACAGACAGACACTGGGCGGCCTGTCCCATGGCCAGGGCCAGCGGCGGCTGCTTCGGGAGGTTGTGAGTCTCTGCGCACACAAACACAAAAAACATTTAGGAAATCCAGCAACCGGTGAGGAACTTCACAATCAAAATATAGTTCTGGAAAAAAATAAGAGACCACTGCATTTTTTTTGTGTGAAATCAGCATCTCTACATGTATTCCAGCCATTCCATTCCAGCGTCTGTTGAATTCAACACAAACACAAAGCTGAGCTACTTCAGTTCTTGCACCAGGAGTGGAATAAAGTCACCCAAGAACAATGTGAAAGACTGGGACTAAACCAGGTCTGAACCAAGACTAAACCAGGTCTAAACCAGGACTAAACCAGGTCTAAACCAGGACTAAACCAGATCTGAACCAAGAATAAACCAGGTCTAAACTAGGACTAAACCAGGTCTGAACCAGGACTAAACCAGGTCTAAACTAGGACTAAACCAGGTCTAAACTAGGACTAAACCAGATCTGAACTAGGACTAAACCAGATCTGAACCAAGACTAAGCCAGGTCTAAACCAGGACTAAACCAGGTCTAAACTAGGACTAAACCAGGTCTGAACCAAGACTAAACCAGGTCTAAACTAGGACTAAACCAGGTCTGAACCAGGACTAAACCAGGTCTAAACTAGGACTAAACCAGGTCTGAACCAGGACTAAACCAGGTTAAAAATGGGACTAAACCAGAACTAAACTAGGACTAAACCAGGTCTGAACCGGGACTAAACCAGGTTAAAAATGGGACTAAACCAGGACTAAACTAGGACCCAAGAACAATGTGAAAAACTTGTGGAGGCCAAGACGCATGAAAGCTGTGATTAAAAATAAGGGTTATTGCACCAAATATTGATTTGTGAACTCTTCTTAAGTGTAAACATTAGTATTATGTTGTTTTAAAATGAATTTGATCTTGTTTCTTTGCATTGTTTGAGTCTGAAAACATGTACCGTACTTTTTGTACTATAGAGCGCACCTGACTATAAGCCGCACCAACCAAAAAAAAATAAAAAATTAAGATTTGTACATACATAAGCCGCAGGTGTCCACATTGTAACTTGAGGTATTTACACAGAAAGATGGTACACAAAAGGATTTTTTTTTTAACGTAAATACTGGTATGTGTTTTTTTCAAACAGCGCCTACGGCAGAAACACGGGAGTAAAACAACTGTAAAATGACCTGTAGCCTCTGGAAGCCTTAAAATACAAGTTTCAAGTTTAACTTTAAGGGTAAATCCCCTGAACTAAACCAGCGTACGCCCGTAAACGCTGACGCGTGCAGTGGAGCTCGGGTTACGCGCTACATTCGCCGTCTTCATAAAGAATTAATCCATACACAAGTTGAACCTGACTATAAGCCGCAGGGTCCGAAGTGTGAGAAAAATAAATGATCTAAACGATAATATTTCCCCCAAATTATTTGGAATTTGGGGGAAATGTTGTCAGTAGTTTATAGACTCAAACAAAAATGTTCCTTTTGCCCAAACACAAACTTATAAGTAGTAAAATCAGAAAAAAAATGATAATTTTGCAGTGGTCTCTTATTTTTTTCCAGACCTGTACGTACGTAGACTTTAAAATGTAAAAAAAAAGAAAAAAAAGTTGGTTTCTTGTGTAGAACCAGTATTCAGGATCTATTCCATTTGTCTGTTTGGGTCTGGTTTAGCCTCAGGTGGAGAAGCGTCAGGTTTCAGCCTCTGACCCTGCACAAACACCCAAACACGCCCAATTCATTGTGGAGAGCCCTGTGGCAAAGTGAACGGTGACGTGATACTGGGTAGAGAGGGGTTTTAACCAAGTTTGAACACACACACACACCTGGACAGTCCTCTCCTCCACAGTCCATCACAGAAATGGCCTCTCTTGCAGTTGCAGTGACACAAACGCATTAGGCCTTAAGTGTGGAGCACAGGGTTTTACCGAGCACACTGGACCACCGACAGGTCCACCAAAATCTTTAGTGTACGTTTGTCCTCATCACTCCAGTGGCAGTACCTCATGCTTTATTTTCTTATTATCTTTCAGCAGCAAAAATATTGAGTTTTAACTTTACAATTTAAAAATAAAAGACTTCAGGCTGACCATGTGCAGCTTTGTTGGCATTTTCCCGTACTGACAAGGAATGACAGTCAGGCCAAACTAACCAAGAAGTGACTAAACTAAGTGGGTCATTCCAGAATTGGAGGACATTTTTTACATCCCACCCACAAATATTAAATAATCCACATAGAAAATACTAAAACATACCGTTTCTGAGTGAATTTACTTGTCCTGAGACCAAATCTAAAAAAACTAAGAGAAAAGAATGCTTGAAAATACAGTGCTACCTCACCTTACTACTTATCTTATCTTACGAAATTAATTCGTTCCAGAAGTGGTTGAGTAGCCATTTCAATGGAAAAAGCCTGATCCGTTCCAAGGTTGTTTTTTTTTTATAGTGTAACGTTGTGTTCTGCGTCCTGATTGGCTAAGAGACTAGACCAGGACTAAAAGAACGTGGAATAAACCAGGTCTGGCCAGAACTAAATCTGGATTGGACCTGTTATTATTATAACATGGCAGTGCTGTTGGAGGAGCGTGTTGCTCGTGTCTCCGCGCTCCTTGCGCGTTCCGCGCTAGAGCTGAGAGGCCGAGAAAGACGCTCTTTCAGCGGGAATAAGAGCGGGGCGGGGCGGGCTCTGGTTCTATCTGACCTCCAGAGCCGGGGCGCCGACACTGTGAGCTAACAGGCCGTATGGACGTCGCTTTTTGATCGGCTCTTCCTATCATTGTGAAGCAGAATTCACCAAGCGTTGGATTGTTCACTCACTAAGGGAACGTGAGCGGGGTTTAGACCGTCGTGAGACAGGTGAGTTTTACCCTACTGATGATGTGTTGTTGTGTCTCCCCTCGCGCGTTCGGCGCTATATTGAGCCGTGTCCCCCCCACGCTTCACTATCAACACATTCCATTGAAAATCTATGAAAGTTCGAGTGTTCAAACGAGAGAGAAATGCGAGACAAACTCCAGTCTGAGAAAAGCGTATAATGTGTGTGGTGAGGCATTTACAGCCCTAAAACATGTAGAACAATTGCAAAATACAAAGTCCTACCTCGTGGACCTCTCCCACCGCGGGCCACCTCTGGAGCCTAACCCCGTGTGTGTTGATAAAGTGTATTTACATTTCGGGGCGTGCATCTGAGCGCGCATTATATGAATTTTTGAGATTTGTTGTTTTTAAAGTGCTTTATAAATAAAGTTGGATTGGATTGGAGATTTCCCGTTTCGTAACTTGAAATTTCATTCGTATCTAGAGACCAAAATTTGACGTGAAGGCGTTTCGTAACTTGAAATTTTCGTTTGTTGGGTCATTCGTAAGGTGAGGTACCACTGTAGTTTTTAAAATACCAAATAAATCTGGAGTATCCCCCAAAATGCCATTTTCCTCTTGTCCCACCCCTCTAATGACCAAACTGAATCTCAAATAAAACAGGTAAAATTTAATTTAAATGTTTTTTTGTATAATTTGTTTCATTTCCATCTCTTGTAACTGTGGAACATTCGTTTTAACAGACATAATATTTCAAATAATAATTATTATTCATGGAACATGTGTCCCACAACATGCAGCAACCCTGTTACCAGAACATTTTTTAGTCTGGTAGAAGAGGAAAGCAGAACCACATGATCAATCAATCAATCAATCAACAGTGAACCACATGATCCCCTGGACTTGACATCATCAAACAGTTTTCCAAAAGAATGGGCAGAGCAAAGGTTTGTCTTCTCTTCTATTTTTCATATTTTTATAACATCGTTAGCCTTGATTGAATGTCTCACTCTGCCTCATGCAACCCTGTTATGCAAATGATCAGAATAAGACAATTATTATTATTTTTCCTTTACTTATTTGCATAAATAAGTTTTTCCTCTTGATTAGCAGTAACAGCTAAACAGCTTCTCCTCCTGAGATAAAGCGAACATTAGTGCGGATCTGCAACCCTGTTACCTGCAACCCTGTTACTGTGATTAGAGGAAATACATAAATAAACCAAATAAATCATGGAATTAAAAACTGTACCACTGATCCGTAAGATGAGCTAATCAGATTATTACCTATTATTGATGAATATGTTGCAGAAAAATCAGAAAAGTGGTTTATTTTTCAAGAATTTTAAAGCCAAAATGTCCTCCAATTCTGGAATGACCCAACTGAAGCAGGATTAGAGAACTTTTAAAGCATCGTGAGGGGGCGTTGCTGTACCTAATATTGCACTGTTGAGCGTGGAGCAGACAGGCTCTCTCTGAATGGCGTCCAGCTGGTATCCCACAGGGCTGCTCCAGGGGTCCGAGTAGGCCAGCAGACTGAAGGCGTCCTGCAGACAAACAACACACGTTATTGTCCACCATTTACCATCTCCACACATGTCCTCTACCTCCACACATGTCCTCTACCTCCACACATGTCCTCTACCTCCACGCGCGTCCTCTACCTCCACACATGTCACATTATCTGAAAAGTCTGTAGCCCATTTAGCAGGAACTTCAGTCTTGATTCTACAGTTGCTACGGTTGTTATCAGGCCTGGATTGGTAATCGGGCATTTTCCCAGTGGGCCGACAGTCCCAATGTTGTTTTTTTGTTTTCCTTTTTTGAATTTATTATGTTTTTTTTTACTTAGAGACCGACCCACAGTTTAGAGGAGCCATCTTATTGGTCCATCTTTTTAAAGTAGTACATTTTAGTTTAAAAGCATTTAAATTATAAAAATACAAGCTGGATTTGGAACTTTAATGGCTTGAAATGACGAAGCTCAAAGCAGAGGACTTGGACTTGACTTGGACTTGTGGGCCACAGACTCAGGACCAGGCCTGGATGGGTAATCGGGCATACCGGGCATTTTCCCGGTGGGCCGACAGTCCTAGAGGCCGATGCTTTTTTTTGTTTTGTTTTGTTTTTTTACTCAGAGACCGGCCCACAATTTAGAGGAGGCGTCCCATTGGTCCATCTCCAATACAGACAGTGGACTCAGGGATGAAAGTGGCCAATCATGAAAAAAGCGGAAAGTCACGGCGCACCCCCCCCCGCTGGAAAATTTTAAATTTCTGAAATTTGGATTTCTATATGCTATATGTTAGCAATAAAGTAAAACTGTACATAAAAGTACAAAAAAACTACTAGTAGTATATATTGGATTTGTTTTTGCTTTGCGCTAGCGCATTGAGGAGGAGCTTATGCGCGCTAAAAGGCGCAGGTGAAAAAGCGAGGAGCGACGCGTTAAGTAATGCACGGGCAGGTAGGATGAGGTATAGGATGTTTTATAAAGTTTAACCTGTGTACACGCAATGGTACACGCTGTTGCGAAAGAGCTGCGCTCACTCGCTTGGTCCGCGGCTCCAGACACGGGCTCGCGCGGCCCGCAGTTTAATACGAAGCTTAATACGAGATACACGTACTTTTGTTCTGAATACGGGACAATTCTGTTTTTCAAGGGATGGTTGGCGACCCTAAACACAACTACATATATATACACCCAAAACAGATATAAAAAAAAAAAAAATTACCCCGCGGCTGAAAAAAAAAGCGGAGATCCGCTGATAGACGGAACTTTCATCCCTGTGGACTAAACCAATCAGGATATAGAAGCTTACGAGAGCGGTCCCGCCCCTTTCTCTGCACTGATCCTGACAGTTTCAGTGTTGAGGTGGAAACATGGAGAAGCGGCCGAAAGGGGGTGTGGAGAAGTTACGGGATAAAAGATGAAAAAATCTCACTATAGACGATGCCAAATGTTCTAAAATAACAGACATATTCTCTGGAGGGGCTGGAGCCTCCACGTCCTCTGCAGCCCAGGCTGAAGGTGGACAGGGAGAGGAGCAGCCAGAGACTGTGCTCTTGACCTTGTGTGCACGATGCATTTTAAATAAACCGTTGAATGTGTAGTTACTGTGAGTTTGCTGGTGGTTTGGGGGATTTTTCCTTTAAATGTTGCGCCCTGGTTTCCCCTCGGCCAAGACGTAACAATAGTAAAATACTTTGCTTCGGGGAACACAAACATAAATTAGTCCGTTGTGCTCCCCTAATTATGAGGGGGCCGGTCTAAGACAAAAATGCCAGGGCCGTTTTTTTGTCCCAGTCCAGCTCTGGTTGTTATAGTTTAACTTCTCTGATAAACAGACTGTTCCTAATCACTAGACCGTGGCGGGTGCTGGTGCTGTACCTTGAGCATCTTCTTGTTGGTGGAGTTTTTGCCGCACTGGCGTCGCAGATGTTCGCTCATGCTCTGCAGCTCTCGCCCGAAGTGGATCATGCGCTCGATGGCGGCCTGGCTGCCTCCACACAGCTGCCTCTTGGACTGCACCGACTCCACCTCTGAAGAGACGACACACCGAGGTTTACAACGCACACCGTAACTGTCCACGCACACACACCCTAACTGTCCACGCACAGTTACGGTGTTACAGGTCTGAGCAATCTCTGCAAAATACTCACACACCTGAACACAACACTGGGTTCTCAATTTAGAATTTGGCCTCACACTTTATACGAGTTCAATCAATATTCCCACAGTACACAGCCCGATTGTAAAACACGATGAAAGCACTCACCCATGTCTGCGTCACAGTCCTCCGGCTCCACGGCGTGTTTGGAGCTGCCGTTCAGGAAGCCGTTGGTCGGTTCAGACACTCCGTTGGTGAAGTGGTCCACCTCCATGTCCACGTCATTACTGCACAAACAAACATGAGAAGAAGAGCTAAAACATAACTGGATCTGAATCAGAGGCTCACCAGAGGAGGTTTCAGTGCATATTAGGACCAGAGTACACGGTATTCACTTTTTAATGGCAGATTGTGACATTTCTCCTCTGTACGAGTCGGTTCGATCCACGATGCAGGATCTGCGATTCAATTCCTAACGGTTCTCCACGATACGTAAAAATAAAAAAACAAATTCATGTATTTATTTCAACTTTGATAATGGAAACTGAGAAGTAGCGCTGGGCAGTGTAAGAAAAAAAGAAATAAAAATCATCAGAATCCCCCCCATATTGATCGATCTCAATTTTCGATTCCATCCAATTTTTTTCTTGTTTTTTCCTTGTTGATAGGAGCAAAGACTCTGGAGAAATCATTTAAAGTTTGAAATGAATTTGTACAATAATATGAAGCATGAGCTAAATACATGAGTGTTAATGAAGAGTTACCTGGAGAAGGTCTGCGTGCGGCTGCCGTTCAGACTGACATCCAGAGCGGGGCCAGGGGCAGAGCCGGGGCCGGGGCCCGGGCAGGGCTTATGACTGTGAGGAGAGCTGTGCACCTTTGAGGTCACTCCGTTACAGCAGTTACTGTCAAACCCTACAACACAGCAAGCACGAAAACATTTATAAAACATCTATAAACCCAGATACAAACAGCCAATACCAAGATACCAAGAACCACGTCATCATGTAACACCAGGAGTCTGGATCATACTCTACTGCACTTTTCTTAAAATGTTCAACATAAAAAATGTGTCCCTACGTTTCAACATTCATTTTATTCAATTGTTTTATTCTAATGTTGAGTAAAGTAAAGTATACTTTTTGTCCATTTAGGAACTGTGATCTGGGTAGTACCTGTCAGGGTTTGGGGCGGGGGTAGTACCTGTGAGGGTTTGGGGCGGGGGTAGTACCTGTCAGGGTTTGGGGAGGGGGTAGTACCTGTGAGGGTTTGGGGCGGGGGTAGTACCTGTCAGGGTTTGGGGCGGGGGTAGTAACTGTCAGGGTTTGGGGAGGGGGTAGGGGGCGGTAGCCGCTCAGTTGGTAGAGTGTTTGTCCACTGATCCAAAGGTTGGCGGTTCAAATCCCGCTCTTGACATAAGTGGTTGAGCGGTCAGATCCACTGACCCACAGGTTGGTTGGTATGATTCCAGCTCTCACAGATGAATACTGCTGTTGTGTCCTTGGGCAAGACTCTTAACCCACCTCTTAACCCACCAATGTACGCAGACCAGTGTCTGCGTACACTGGTGTGTGAATGTGTGTGTGAATGGGTGAGTGGTTCCTTGTTGTAAAGCGCTTTGGGTGCCTTGAAGGTGGAAAAGCGCTATATAAAGATGTGACCATTTACCATTACCATTTAGTACCTGTGAGGGTTTGGGGAGGGGGCAGTACCTGTCAGGTAGGGCTGGGAGGGTTTGGGGAGGGTGTAGTACCTATCATGAGGGTTTGGGGAGGGGGTAGTACCTGTCAGGTAGGGCTGGGAGGGTTTGGGGAGGGTGTAGTACCTGTCAGGGTTTGGGGAGGGGGCAGTACCTGTCAGGTAGGGCTGGGAGCCACTGAAGTTCCGGGGTGAGCCTGGGTAACTGTCCTGAGACTTGGGGCTGCGTCCTCCCAGACAGCGCACCTCACTGTCTGTGCCGTTCACCATCTCGATGAACTGACGCACTCTGCACACACACAAGAGGACACATACTTATGACCAACACTTTTAATATGCAAAATAAATGAGCTTTGTACCACGTTATAACATTGTTCCCTCAAGCACATGCATGTCATATTTTAAGGTTCATTAATCCCGTTTATTTCTGAATACTCAGAAATCACAAAATGTACCCAAGATCGTGGCGTTCACAGAAGAATTTCTGTCCATAGTTATCACCAGACTCAATCTGAGCATCTCGCTCGTCAAAATATCGGTATCCATCAGCCCATCATTACTGCCAGTGCATGGCAAATCAATATATTCCCTAAATGCCGAGGCAAAGGGACTCAAGAGCATGTTTTACGGCAAACAACAAGAAGAATAATGCATAATATGTGTCCTTAGAGTTAACACAAAATGATACAAACAGATTATTCCATGTCCTGTCGGTTGCACATACTGTGTGGACTCACTTGAGCATGAATAGCAGGTCGGGGTTCCTCTCCAGAAGGCTGGGGTACAGTTGTTGGGTGGTCTCTATGGCCTCCCCCATTCGCCCTGACAACACCAGCTTTTGGATTTCTGTCAACAACAGGAACAGCTTTATTTACTATTCTAAAACATCACAGTATGCACACTACGACAGTCACGTTTTACGCTTTCCATTTAAAAAGATTCATCTATAGAGTTCCTTTTCAAGTCGACTTTATCGTCCCCACAGAAACTGGACATGCGCTACGGTCAGGAGAACCTCGCTGGAGGATACAGCATGGTGTGCATGTAATGTACCAGAAGAAAGTCACCCACAGGGAGAACAAGCAAATACCAGCCAGACTAGAGCAGCAGCCTGTTATTAGAGTCAATTAGTAGTTCATTCAGGAGGCGTCAGGCTGCGCTGCAGGATGGACGCACTGATCAGTCGCTCCGTGCCGACTCACTTCCTCTATATGAATGTATCATGTTTGTCACTACCTCACTGTAAACTACTGTTACCTGTGCAATACTTATACTATATTATGTGCAATCTGTGAAATACTCCTTATCTAACCCTACCTGCACCTTGTATTTTATTACATTTTATTACATATTTCTTTATTATATAGTTTACTTTTTCCCCTGCACTTTTTGCAACACTTTTTTACCATGTACTATTATTGCTGCTATTAGTACTTCTGACCATCTTAGTGAGTCAGCGGTTCTTCTGATCCTGAGCATTTCACTGCATCCTGCATATGACAAATAAACAATCTTGATCTAGTTAGTCAGTGCTGAGTCACCCTCACTCAGAGATCCTGAAAAGCAGAGACCCCTGCAGGCTTACTCTGTCTGTTTTTGATGGAGGCCAGCTCTTCGTGCACAGCCTGATCGGTGGATTTGGCGAAGGCTTCGGCAGTCGCGCAGTAGCTGTGGTGCACCAGGTATGATGCCACCATCCTGGGGAGAGAAGGAATTAACAATAGTTAAAATTTCTGACAAAATGTTATGGATATTAAAGTTCTGTATATATCGCCTGTGCTTTTACCATTTAAAAAAAATCTACAACTGCAGCTGAACCTGGGCTGCTAGTGGCTTAACCTACACATACATGTTTTTCCGCATTCTCAGGATTTGGACAGGCTACGCCTCATGCAAAAGTTCAAAGCCTCCAGAATGCACTCCCTGAGCTGCAGAGGCTGCACTAGCACTCATTAGAAACTGTCTGTTGGTGCTGGGGTTTAAGTGGAGACCATTCAGACCAGAGAGTCTTTAGGTTTAAACCAACTGGATTTCAGTATTGAAGCTTTTAAATGGTCTTTCAGTCTCAGTGGGCTACACAACTGCAGCCTTGAGAGGATAGTCAAAATCCACTCAAGAATTTGAGGGAGTGCTCGGAAAATCGATCCAGCATGTGTGAAAACAACCTAACACAGTTTGTGTAAACATGTAGGTGTGAGGTCATTTTCACATTGCTGTGCTCTCTGGACTGACCCCAGTGCGCACTAGTTTGTTCTGTTTGCTTCACTTTTGGATAAGCCTTGTTCATATACACCACACATCATGAGCCACGTAAGAGTCCATCAGCTGATCGGCAAATTTATTTCCATGGCAACACGCCTGACGCACAGAGAGCCCCGTGAATACACTGGAGGGCTGTACGTGGTGGTGGTGGAGGAGAAAACTCTTTGTGAAGAACACTGACAGACCCAGGCTCACCCGCAGAGGCAGGAGATGAATGTGTCAAAGAGCAGCTCCATTCATACACTACACGTGATCCGAGCACTTTTTAGCCCAATTCCCAGCACCATTACTCGCACAGCGGACTGCGTATGCTGGCCACACTCGCCCTGTTCCAGAGTGCGAGTGGAGGCGAGACCTACTGCTGCAAGCGCTCTTAATATGATTCAGAATGTGTCTGTCAGGTTCACACCAGCCCAACCTCCACTCTCAGAGCGAATGCTCTTTTGCACTGATGAACTTGTGCCAGTGTGAAAATGTTTCAGTGTGCTTCTCCATTCAGGCAGAAATAAGGCAGCAATGACCAGAACTGAAGCAGCAGCAAAAATTAAAAAAAAAACTCTTCACTCTTTTGTCCAGTTGATAAAATTAAAATTTTTCCTACCCGGTCGACTGAGGGATTAAAAATACAGTTTGGCACGCAGTGATTTTAGATTTTATTTGACAAACACTGCTTGCCTTGATTGCCCTGCCCGTGCACCATTGAATGACAAATATTATTACGAGTATATAAAATATACAAACTCTTATTCTTGTTATCCAACCAACCCTTTAAGGATGGGATGCGATCCTGTGTGCACAGATTTGATCCTCTGTCTTTACATTAGGCACGGGTATGAAAAGGTTACGGGCCTCGCTATGGACCCTGTCTCGTATCTCGTCTTGTGAAATTTCAGTCTCATCCCTACTACCCTTTATAAACCACACAAACAGAACCAAAACAATCACACGTTTATCACAAGACGTGCTAATAGTTTCTTGCCCCGTCCCTACTGAGCAGAGGCACTCACTTCTGGATCATGGACTGCCACTCCCCCTCCCGCTCTCCGATGGGGAAGCGTTCGATCTGTGCTTGGATCTTGGTCCTCCACTCCCTCATGTAGTCTTCGATATCAAACACAAATGGGTGCTGGCCAAAGTTTGCATCCACCACCTCGCCCGGGGTCTGGAGGCCCACCGTGGGGTACAGGTTTGGCTGCACGACAAGAGCAAAGAGTAACATGAAGATGAAATGTGTGGAATGGGACGCCGTAGACCTGTCACGATAATTACTATATTGACTTATCGCTCCATACATGAAAGCTGGAACGACTGCGACGCATTTTGTGTTAAAGGCACTGTACCCCATTTTATGGTCTGAAAATGTGAAAACAGAACTAGTGCATTTGAAAGAGTTTGCAGTGGTCAAAAGTTACTCCTCATTTACCAAATACATTTAAATCAGAGCATCCCGATTATTCACCATGAGTTTATGAGCGCTTTTCATAACTCCCAGAGACCAGAGTGGAGTTTTGCCATCAGCAACAACAAGCTAACTGGCATACAGTAATCCCTCGTTTATTGCGGGGGTTAGGTTCCAGAAATAGCCCGCAATAAGAGAAATCAGCGAAGTAGGACAACTTTATATTTTACCATTATCCTACATGTTTTAAGGCTGTAAATGCCTCACCACACACATTATACACTTTTCTCAGACTGGAATTAAACTTTTCTCACATTTTTCTCTCGTTTAAACACTCAAACTTTCATAGATTTTCAACAAAATGTATGAATAGTGAAGCGTGATGGGGGGGGGGGTTCAGAAGCCCCGCCGGACGCGTGAGGGGAGCAGAGACATGAGTCACTGGATCGGCAGGAAGCACCGCGCTCATCCAACGGCACTGCCACGTCCCAGGACGCGACGCGCACCAACCCCTTGGAGAAGTGCGCGACACGTGCACCCCTCATCGTGGACAAATCCGTGACAGAGCAGCACGACCGGCGTGAGGCCGTGCGTACACCGGGGCTGCGAGCACGAGATCGAACCACAGCGCCCGGACCACGTCCTCTCAGCCCGAGCCACAAACCAACCGCACGAAACCAGCAAAGAGCGGCACGTGGTGGTCTAATCCTGGTTTAGACCTGGTCTAGTCCCGGTTTAGTCCAGGTCTAGACCTGGTCCAGTCCTGGTTTAGTCCAGGACCAGTCCAGGTTTAGACCTGGTCTAGACATGGTTTAGTTCTGGTCTAGACATAGTTTAGTCCACATTTAGTCCTGGTCTAGTCTCTTAGCCAATCAGGACGCAGAACACAATGTTACACTATAAAAAAATGTTACACTATTTAAAAAAAAACAAACAAAATCCGCGAAGAGTGAACCGCGATAGAGTGAGGGACCACTGTACTAACATGCACTTCCTGATTATCAGACAGGTTTTATCACATAAAATATATTTGGTTGTTTGGTGAAGGCATCAATCAAACCTTTAAAAGGTCCCATGGCATGAAATTTTCACTTTCTGAGGTTTTTGAACGTTAATGTGAGCTCCCCTACCCTGTTTAGGCCCCCCCATGGTTAAAAGTTGCGAAATGTCTAAACTGAGCATTTGCGGTCCTTTTCTGCGTTAGAAAAAAACACACCTGAAATGGGCGATTCTGAACAAGGCACCTTATCGACGTCAGATCGAAAAATGCAGTTCCACCCCCGTCTGTCTGTACTCAGCGTCTCTGTAAATCATGCCCAGAGAGTTTGGACTGTGAATGCGCTAGGCAATGCGAAATGCATTTTTTTATTTGCCTGGAGGCACGTCCGAGTGTTTCTAGGCTCGGAAGTCCTTTATCTGAGTCTCTGGACCTTTGAACAGCAGTGGTTTAATTTTATTTTCTGTGGAAATGCGTTTATTTTTCAATGGAACGCTTCTCATCTCTTCCTCCGCGCAAAAACGCGGAAATGGGTCAGCTGAGAGCTGAGAGCGGAGAGTTTGGCCACGCCCCCACCCTCTACTATAGGCCTTCTCTGTCCTCCTCATTTGCATTCAAGCAACAACTCTCATAATGGACTGTTCAGAGAGAGAAAAATTACTCTCTCATCTTATCTCTGTTTCTCATGCACTGAGTGTTGATTTTGAAGGATTCATTTACAGTATTAAGGAACCATTAAGGAGCCATATAAAAGCATCAAGAAGTACCATGTCATGGGACCTTTAAAGGGATAGTGTGGTTTTTTGATGTGAATCTGTACGGCGCCCCCTTCAGCAGTGTCGTGCATTAACACTGATTTACCCCTGACAGTGTCCTCTGAGCCGAGTTCTTCCCCGGTTCTGCCCCTGACAGTGTCCTCTGAGCCAAGTTCTGCCCCGGTTCTGGAGCTCACGAAAGTAGGTCCGGCAAGTTAGTTGGGACAGTTAATAAAGCTTGTTTTTCTTCTCAAAACAATGTTTGTCCAAAAAGTGATATATTTGAGTCACAAAACAGTTGTCCACGAAAAAGTCACAAGTCGGAATCGCTTGGTGCCATTTTCTGTCGATTCATATCACTGCGCGCCTGTTATTATTATTAGCCTGTTCACTTGTAAACATGTAAACATCCTGACTTTTTCGTGGACAACTGTTTTGTGACGCAAATATATCACTTTTTGGACAAATATTGTTTTGAGACGAAAAACAAGCTTTATTAACTGTCCCCGCTAACTTGCCGGACCTACTTTGGTCAGCTCCAGAACCGGGGCAGAATTCGGCTCAGAGGACACTGTCAGGGGCAGAACCGGGGCAGAACTCGGCTCAGAGGACACTGTCAGGGGTAAGTCAGTGTTAATGCACGACACTGCTGAAGGGGACGCCGTACAGATTCACATAAAAAAAACGCAGTATCCCTTTAATCAAACCTCTTGATTGATTGTGCAGTCAGAATGACAAATAAAAGACTAAAACCATAACATGATCGGTTCTAACAGAGCTAACAGACCAATCAGAAGAGTTTGACTGACAGCTGGATGGAGGGTGGTACTTACGGGGAGGTCTGTGAAGGCGATACCTGCAGAAACAAAGCACAGACATGAATCCACATCTCTGCATTCTCACATCAACTCAGAACAAGTGATATTAGCTTTTTGGGCATGAGTTTTAAGGACTATGCAGACAATCCTTTCCTTAAAGAGGGGTTATTACACTTCTACGGCTAACACATAACATACCCAGATCATCATGTCACCTTTTAGTGTTTTGAAAATGCTATACTCGCAGAAAACGGGTTTTTAATATGTCTAATACGTTTCTGTTTCGTTTTCAAACATGAAAACCTCTTCAGACATGTTTTTGATGTGGGAACAACATGGCAGAAAGCTCCAAAAAGTACATTAAAAATAAGCCACAATTCAGGGTGATCCATATCTGTGAACTGGCCTTTATAATAAATCACAGGACTAACAAATATTCCATCTACAGGCGCATAACTAGTCTTGAAATAGATGATCCATACCTAGACTGTGTCCGTTCTTTGTGTAAAAACAGGTGTTGTTGATGAGATTGACGCAGCAGCCGATCACGTCGCCCGTTGTGAAGGTGGGGCCGTACGGTTGGCCAGTGCCAGAGGAGCAAAAAGAGTGTCCGTCGTCTCCGTGGTAACCATACGAATGCTTGTCCCAACCTAAAGTCAAAGCAAAAAGACCCAGTTTAGACCACAGACTGTAGATATAAATGGACACGGCCAACGTGCTCTTCCGACTCCTTCTGACTCTGGCTCCCTTTGACTCGCAGTGGAATATTGTCGTCCCTCTCTCTGTAACTGCTGTTGTGAGCCTCGTCATTTTGGTCTTAAAATGTTCACATTAACCCGCTTTTTCCCCCCCACTATTTTTGCAGTTTAAAAAACCCTCAATAGAAACTGGGTCCAAATTCGCCCCTGTAACTGTTTTAATTTGAGTGGCGCTGAACGCGATGGGTGAAGTCACACTCAGTTACTCCACTTTTTTACACGTCTATGATTTAGACTCAGGCTGCATCCCATGACTCTGTCTTACCCCTTCGTCTTACCTTGGTTTTGTGGTTTTGTGAGGGCAAGGGGTGTCCCGATTCTAATTTTGATCAAGGGCGCTCAGGCCACGACCTCGGGCTGCATACCTCTTGAACCTTAAACTCTCGACCAGACTTGAAACGAAGGGGTACGACTACAAGCTCAGGCAGGTGTTGGGATCAGGACACTGAGGACTAACCCAGAACTAAACCAGAACTAAACCAGAACTAAACCAGGACTAAATCAGAACAAAACCAGGACTAAACCAGGACTAAACCAGGACTAAAGCAGAATATAATGAGGACTAAACCAGAACAAAACCTGAACTAAACCAGGACTAAATCAGAACTAAACCAGAACTAAACCAGGACTAAATCAGAAGAAAACCAGAACTAAACCAGGACTAAATCAGAACTAAACCAGGACTAAACCAGAACAAAACAGGAACATAACGAGCACTAAACCAGGACTAAACCAAACCAGGACTAAACCAGAACAAAACCAGGACTAAACCAGGACTAAACCAGAACAAAACCAGGACTAAACCAGGACTAAACCAGAACAAAACCAGGACTAAACCAGGACTAAACCAGAACAAAACAAGAACTAAACCAGGACTAAACCAGAACTAAATCAGGACTAAACCAGAACAAAACAGGAACATAACGAGCACTAAACCAGGACTAAACCAGAACAAAACCAGGACTAAAACCAGGACTAAATCAGAACAAAACCAGGACTAAACCAGGTCTAAACCAAGACTTTTGGGATCAGGATCGTCCAGCCGAGGAGTCTCATAAATGTATTTTCAGCAGTTGTAATTATCGATTAACAGTTTAGCAGGTTTACAATTATGACGCTTATGTTCTACGTTACTTTTACTGAACTGTTGTTGTGGCATCTGTTTAGCCGACGTTATCGTTTTCATCGAACTTTCATGGATAAACAAGTTTTTTGTCAAGCTGAGGTACCCGATAATCCTTGACATGGCGAGGGACGATGACGCAAACGGTAATCGAGTGGTGTCCCATTTCTTAGGGGAACATTCGTACCCCGAGCCCTCTCAGCTCGGCATCGAGGGGCAAGACAAAGACGTAGATAAAGGGGGTAGAGGAAGGGGTAAGAGAGTAATGGGACGCAGCCTAAATAACACTTCGGATTGAGGCCACAGTGTGCACGAGATGGAGTCAGTTTTTATTTCGTGTTGATGGGACCAATAATTCTGGAGACATTCCCGTTTAAATTTTGGAATGCGTTTGTACAATATATTAAATCTAATATGCGAGTTACCGCGAGAGGCAGAAACGTGCGCAATAAAGTCCTACGTCATCCATGCGTTTCAAAATGCGCATGCAGTTTCATCCAGATCGACCGGAGTAGAGATCACGATCGCTCCCCGACGCACATGACAGCCGATCAGAGAGTTGGCGGGGTTTGCTGAGCCGCGTACCTGCTGTGTCCGTGCACCTCGGCCAAAAAGTGACTACAAATAGAATTTCCGTTGAATGTAAGGGCTGTGATTGGTTGATTCACGAAGACTATACGGAAAACTGATTAAAAACGGCTCAGAACAGCGCAAGTTTGGCAGATAAATGTCTGTGTACGAGTCTAATGGGATCGTTTTATTGTCACAGTAAATATGTAAATAAAAATAGTGAATGCAGTTTAAATCGTTTAGACTGTGTGGGTGAGAATGAGAATAGACTGGAGCAGTAATGTCTTGAATACATGAAAATAAAGATTACTCAAACGTGCATGAATCACTAAGTGCAACTTTGAGAGGGTAAATAAGAAGAAAACAATGATAAATGTCTCCTTTAAAAAACAAAAAGCCAAATAAAAGATAAGATTGTGTCCTGAGAGGCGTCTGAGACCTGGTCTGGTGAGGCGTGCTGCTGCAGTGCTTGAAACAGACAGAAGACAAAGACAAAGACAGTGGAGGAAGGAGGGGGAGGAGCTGTGGACCACACCCCGAGCGGCTCTCCTTACCTGGCAGCCTGTTCATGTTCACGCCCTGAGCTGACAGGCCAATGCCCATGTACCTGAAAAACACAAGACAGGAGATGAGGGGCAGCTCCACCAGGCATCTGCTCAACACCTGCAAGTGTCCAGCAGATCATAAAAGGCCTGGAACAACCATTTCAACTATAGTTAAAAACTTTGCTCACAGGCCTTTTGTCGAGCACCAAAGAACTTCTCAGTGACGTAGGGATGGTATTTCAGTGATATCGGTGGATGTCCATATTTACCAGTATCGGTCAGACATTGAAAATTTAGCAGATGTTTGGCACAGGTATTTCTTCTGCACTGCCCCAGTCTGGGTCATTCCCAGTTTGTCCTCAGTGCATCAGATTTTTCTTTTGGAGCAGACCAAATCTGTGAAAATTTTTACCCCATCTAAATACAATTTATTATTATTTTTACAAAAGTGACACAGGTTTATTTGTAAATTTAACTATAACTTAACATACATTTGGTCTTGGCTATAGATTTATAAGCTTCATGTCGGTATCGGCAAATAACAGGTATCGGCCACAACAGCAAGACAAATATTGGCTTAAAAAAGTCCATATCGGCCCATGCCTACAGTGAAGTATAGTTCAGGTAAAAATTTAATTAACACATTGTGTGTAGAATCCCTCTGGGTCCAGGTAGAATCCACGGCAAAAGGAGAAATTCAAATTGTCAACTAGACAAAAGTTTATTTGGTCGAATCCGTTTCTCAGCTCATCCAAGCTGCTTCTTCAGTTCTGGTCAGATGCTGGTGGACACTGCCTATATCTGCCTGAAGGGGGCGCTAACTACAATGAAATGACTCTGAGACTACCACACCTACTTGTTTACAGTTTGTGTTAGGTGGGCCTGTTAGATCTGCAGTGGGAGTGGAGTGTTTGATTTAATTAACACATTTAGGTGTTGATTTCACTGGTCGACAAGCAAAATGCTTCCGGAACAAAAGTAGTGAAATTTTTCTTGGTTTAGGTCACTAATAAAAGAAAAGGTCAGAAGTGCTGATTGGCTATAGTTTCCAAGATATAGTATTGGGAAAAAAATAGGAAATTTATGCAAAATAAGGCAAAAACAGTAGTTTATCAGAAGGTTCAGTGCGTCTACATGCAACAGTTCTATCTGAAAGCCTGTCTGCACATTCACATACATTCAGTTTAATATGTCTACAGTTTTAACATGTATCAATATATAATATACAGTGGTACCTCACCTTACGAAAGACTCTACATACGAAAAATCCAAGTTACGAAACGCCTTCACGTCAAATTTAGGTCTCTAGATACGAAAGAAAATTCAAGTTACGAAACACGAAATCTCAATAATTCAATTAATGCGCGCTCAGATGCACACCCCGAAACGTAAATACACTTTATCAACACACACGGGGGGTTAGGTTCCAGAGGTGGCCCGCGGTGGGAGAGGTCCACGAGGTAGGACAACTTTGTATTTTGCAATTGTTCTACATGTTTTAGGGCTGTAAATGCCTCACCACACACATTCTACGCTTTTCTCAGACTGGAGTTGGGCTTTCCTCGCATTTCTCTCTCGTTTGAACACTCGAACTTTCATAGATTTTCAATGGAATGTGTTGATAGTGAAGCGTGGGGGTAGACACGGCTCAATATAGCGCCGAACGTGCGAGGGGAGCGGAGACACAGGATTACTATCAACAACACATCATCAGTAGGGTAAAACTAACCTGTCTCACGACGGTCTAAACCCCGCTCACGTTCCCTATTAGTGAGTGAACAATCCAACGCTTGGTGAATTCTGCTTCACAATGATAGGAAGAGCCGACATCGAAGGATCAAAAAGCGACGTCGACACGGCGCGGGATGGAGCCACGGCGCCCGGGCCGTGCCTCCCCCTCAGGGCCGCGGGCCCGAGCGGGCCGAGCACGGGTTGATTTAATCCTGGTCTGGTCCCGGTTTGGTCCGGGTCTGGACCTGATCCGGTCCTGGTTTAGACCTGGTCTAGACCTGGTTTAGTTCTGGTCTAGACCTGGAAGTCACATAGAAGCAGAGCCCGCCCCGAGCGAGACCCTGCGGTCTTGCCCGCCGATAGAGCACCTTTCTCGGCCTCTTAGCTCACAGTGTCAGCCCCCCGGCTCTGGAGGTCAGATAGAACCAGAGCCCGCCCCGCCCCGCTCTTATTCCCGCTGAAAGAGCGTCTTTCTCGGCATCTTAGCTCTAGCGCGGAACGCGCAAGGAGCGCGGAGACACGAGCAACGCGCTCCTCCAACGGCACTGCCATGTCCTGGGATAATCCTGGTTTAGTCCAGGTCCAGTCCAGGTTTAGACCTGGTTTATTCCAATCAGGACGCAGAACACAAATGTTACACTATAAAAAAAACAACCTTGGAACGGATCAGGCCTTTTCCATTGAAATAGCTACTCAACTTACGAAAAATTCACGTTACGAAACCACTTCTGGAACGAATTAATTTCATAAGGTGAGGTACCACTATATTATTATATCATTACATATCTTGAATACATTAGCTAACCAGCACAGTTATCAATTGATTTTTCGTTTGTCTTATCAATATAAATGAGATTTAACCACTTTTATCCCGGAAGCAGATCGAGTCCATAAATGTGTAGACCAGTGTTATTTCACATTTGTACCTCATTTTCTGAAGTCTTAAAAAAAACTTTTAAAAAGTTATATTAAATCCAGCCATCCCTCACTCTGTAAACCCATTCGTATCATCCTCCACAGAAAAAGGAGAAATTCAGTTTGTCAGCTCATCCAAGCTGCTTCTTCAGTCCTGAAGAGAAATGTATTCAACCAAATAAACTTTTGTCCAGTCGACAAATTGAATTTCTCCTTTTGCCGTGGATTCTACCTGAACTGAGGGATTCTACACACATCATCCTGCATCACCACTGCTAAAAGTAACTAGCATGCTAACGGTGCACAAGTGTTACTCCTGGTTCTCCACAGATAAAGCTGCTTCGTAAAGTAGATGCAGACAGCACACAGCGGTCTCATTTGGTTTAACGTAGACCTAAATAGCATCCTGTGTCACATGGCTAAGCTCTCAAAAACAGCACTGGGACTCGGATTTGGAGTTAGGAGGTTTGGAGCAAATGGATGTTTGTTACAGCAAGTCTTCTGAATGTTTTCTTGAAATTGGCAGATTTATGGCGTGGTGATAAGCCAGACCCTCCAGGAATTCGCGATGTTGCGATTTGCGACTTCAACGCAACTTCAGCCAATCCCCGCGAATTCAGGGAGGTGTTGCAATTTTGACCAATCACCGCAACTTTTCTGCAATTTTTACTAATTTTGACCAGTCATCGGCGACGTATTGAACGCCGACCAACTTCCTTCTGTGTAGGAGACATAACTGAGATGAGGTGCACGGTGCGTTTGTGTGTGTGTGTGCGGCAGAGGCGGTGGTTCACGTGAGTGTGGGTGTGTGCACGTACGGAAGTGTGTGCGTATAAAAGCGCGCGCTCACCTGTCACACAGAGGAGAGAGTCAGGGTTGGGGTGTAGCCGTATTTTTTGTTGAATGCAAACCATTCATTCATCTTTCACGTTAATCTGTTCATCCTGCTGGTTTTCATGAGTTCCATTTCATCCTGCTGCGCTGTCATAGCTGTGTGCGCTCTTTTTGTAATAAATGCACAAAACGCATATCTGGATCTCAGCGTATCTGTCACCATAGCCTCCTCTTTGCGCGTCACAAATCTGCGAGCCATAGGACCCAACCTCATATTCTCGGCGGCTAAAAGGTTTGAGTTTGGAAGCCGCAACATTCTGCTTTACTTCCGTGTGACAAACGAAACTGCGGCCGTGTCCCAGTTCCCAGAGCGCACAGCTCGGAGCGCGGCCCGAAGGGGGCTCAGACTGCAGTCAAGGCGGTGCACACTTGCTCAGCCCCGACTGCAGTCCGCGGACCGCTTAACGACTGCGGTCTTCGGACCGCGTGTTAACTGCACATGGGACAAAAAAGAAGTGGGACAGCAGTCGTCGCGCTGGTGTTCTGGCGAAATGTGTGACGCACATGCCCTTCGGGCCACGCTCCGAGCTGCGCGCTCTGGGAATTGGGACACGGCTTCTAATGGCAAAGAAACATGTCTGCGGCGCCATTTGCCCACAAAAATAACAGCAAAAGACCGCGCGAAACAGTTCCCCTCCTAGTAGTAATTTATTTTTGATGTTGGTAAGGTTGTTTTAGGACCATATCTGTGATCTCTGTGTCTTTGTATTATTCTTTGTCAGTAATAACTCGGTATTCCAAATATTACTCAATTTTAATTACAAAAAGCGAAAATCGCAACTATTTATCGCAACTTTCACTTCCTCCCGCAACAAAAACCTTAAAAGCACCGCAACTTTCATTGCAACTTTTCGGAAAAGCTCCTGCAAATTCAGGCATTTTAGCCCGCAACAATCACAAAAAATGCCCGCAAATTCCTGTGGGGGTCTGACAAGCATCTTGTGTTGAATGTTTGTGACTCAACACCCCGAGAGCTGCTTTTGCGAGACATCTGTACTGAGAAAAGATGAACTGCACATTCTTACTACAACAAAAGGTAGAGCTACTTTAAATTTGATTGGCTCGGGCCCTTTCCCCACTGTCCCGGCTCGGCACAGTCTGGCCTCTGTGGGGTTCTGGCGTTTTCCTGCTACAGACACGAAGGGGGATATTGCGTTTGCATAGAAGGTTCGGGCTGTGCTGCAATGCAAATTTTGTCGAACTATTCAAGAGCGCCAAGGTGAAGAAAGACAAGTAAAGAAAACATAGGAGTTGCCATCGTTGGTGTATACAATATCCCAGAAAAAGAATGTAAAAAAATAGTGTATAAGACTTGCCAGGCTGCGTGTTTGTCAAATACTATACTGTGTACCCGGGGACGTTCTGACTGAAAGGTGGATTAGCGAGTTAGAGAAAGGTTCGCCCATATCAAAACAAACACGGCAACTTAAGAAGACAAAAGAAAAGGAAAAAATAGCTGAGAACCAAGGCATTTCTGCGTAAATAAGCAGTTATGAATGATCATGAAACGTTTAAAGTGTCTCCTACGCAAATGGGCCTCGTCTTAAAAAGGTAATTGGAATGTGAATCAAGCTTCATTTTTCTTTATGGATATTGTTACCGTGGCAATTTTGGCAGACATCTTGTGACTGTTAGAAGTCGAGAAACATAACAGAAGAAAATGATTGCAGAAACACAGCCAGAGTTTTATTATCGTAGTGGCATCAAAATGGAGCCTTGTAAAGATGTTTAAAGAGCAAAGAATGTGACGGAGGGACCCTGGCAAAGCACGCAGCACCGTCGCTAACCTAAGGTCGTTTTCACACCTGCTTTGTTTGGTTTGTTTAAAACGAACCAGAGTTCGTTTGCTCCTTTGATTCGGACCTTTTGGGCTGGTGTGAATAAAAACCAAAAATCTCGATCCGGAGCAAACAAGCGAACCGAGACCACCTAAAAAGCTCGGTCTCGGCACGGTTCCATTCGAACTCTGGTGCGGTTCATTTGAGGTGAGAATGCAGACCGGACTCGATCCGACACAAGTTGGCTTTTTGTACTTAACGAGCTCCCGTCGTATGTCGAGCATTATGGGAAACCGAGGCTGACGAGACGAAACTAAACTAAACAAAACAAAACGAAACTTATGAGGCTTACTTACGTTTTGCGTGAAGAGCAAGAGTCAGAACTTGATACGCACATGAGCGCTGTTCTCCGTAGTCGTCTTGCCCTGTGTCTTCGTCGTTTGTAAATTGATTGTAAAATAGTGTAAACCTCACGATGCTGCTCAAACATTTGTGCGAACTGTAAAAACTGAGCAAACCATATCGCTAATGCTAGATTGAAAACGTAAAACGTAACACCATGATTCTCCTCCTTCTGTTTGGACACGGCTCATTTCTGTCCAATGGCTAAGTGACCTCAGCACACGTGGTTTTGTTTATAGATGTTGGTCCACTTGGAGAAAAACTCCATTGTGAAAGAGAACCGCACCAAAATTAAAAAAAATAAAAAGAAATTTCGTCCGGACCAAAGCAAGTGAACTATCGGAATTTCCTGGTGTGTATGCACATACAAGCACCTATTTTCATTCGTTCCCCATCCGCCTGCTCCGTTCTCCGCTATATTTACCGTTCACTACCGCAGTAATTTGGGCGCACGCAAGTCCGCTGTTAAACCATCCTTGTCCGTAGTTTTGTCCACCAACGAACTTCAAACTAGCGTCCAGCTTCCATTCACAAGCCCCACCGTCAAACTAAATGAGGTTTTTTTGTGTAGAAAAACAGTATTTTTGTGTTAATTGGCTTGGGGAGGAGCCTTGGTGGATAAAAAAGGGCCACTGTTCCTCCCTCAGTCAGTCTGGACCACGACATGTACAGAGAAGGGAACACTCTACAGCTTGTGGTTTATGAAGCGCATTTCTGCTGTAAAAATTTTAAGTACCTTTTTGTTTCACCTTCTTGTACAACACTCTTCAAACTTTTCGGGAACATTACTCATTAAATCGTCAAAAACATCCTTCTGATCAGGTCATCGTCAATACTCGGGAATAGAAACCCGTGACACAGAACAAAGTGGATCTTCATGTAAGATACAAGTAACAGTAATCTGATAATAGTCATAACAATAACAAGAAGAAGAACAACAACAACAAGAACAATAACAAGAAGAACAACAAGAAGAACTTGAAGAACAATAACATGAAGAACAAGAACGAGAAGAACAAGAAGAACAAAAACAAGAACAAGAAGAACAAAAAGAACGAGAAGAACAAGAAGAATGAGAAGAAGAACAATAAGAACAACAAGAAGAAGAACATGAAGAACAATAACAAGATGATGAACAAGAAGAACAACAAAAACAAGAAGAAATATAGCTGCAAGCAGCAATGTGGGGCCAAGCAGTGACCCCAGCCTAATTTGATGATGTGCGGTGGATCAGTCTTCCCAGAGATACCAAGTTTTTGAAAATCGGAGTTACGGTTCAAAAGTTACAAGCAGAAATGTCCCTCAGATTTTGACCTGTTGGTGGCGCTAGAGGGTTTGAGCTGGGGCCCTGTAATTTTTTGTGGGGAATCCTGGGACAGACTAGAATACGTCTGAAAAGTTTGAAAATAATCCTATGAAGGGTTCCCGAGATATGAGCTCACTTACTGTTTGGGGACTGTTAGGATGGGAGTCTATGGCAACCCCTAGAACAGTCTGTCTTTGATGTGTCTTTGATCTAGCCGAAGTGAGCTCATATCTTGGGACCCTTCATAGGAAGCCTGGGAGCCTGGGAAGCCTGGCTAACAGACCCTGTTAGACCCTGTTAAACCCTGTTAAGGTCAAAGTTGCAATGCTGCTTGCAGCTATATCAGATCAAAAGGTACATAAAGATCAAAGATCTTTGATCAGGGCGTTGCCTAGCAACGCGCGTGAAAGGTCAGTATCGGGTGCATCGACTTTCGGAAAGACGCGTTTGATTGGCTGTCACAACAAAACGATAAGAGATATCAAAAAATCCAGGGATATTTCTGATGAGGTTCAGTCCAAAGATGCTATGTACCAAATTTGAGCAAAATTGGCCCAAAATTGAGGGAGGAGAAGCATTTTGAGTGTTTTTCATAAAATTCTAAATGGCGGAAAATGTCGTCCTTGGCCCAAGGAGTCCAGGGATGCCAAGTTTTTGAAAATTGGACATACGGTTCAAAAGTTACACGCAGAAATTCCTGCAACTTTGACCTGCTGGTGGCGCTAGAGGGTTTGGGGTGGGGGCCTATAAATTGCTGTGGGTAATGAGGAGACTGGCTGGAATGTGCATGCCAAATTTCACAACTTTTTACCAGATGGTTCTAGGGGTTGCCATAGACTCCCAGAGGCGGAAGAATATTTTATAATAAGAATCAATAGAAACACTATAGGTGCCTTGCAGCTACCGCTGCTTTGCCCCAACAAGAAAATGATGAACAAGAAGAACAAGAAGAACGAGAATAATAATAATAACAAGAACAACAATAACAAGAAGAAGAACAAAGGAAGTAGTGATAGTTTAGCAGGCTTACCCGTCGCGACCCTTGCTGATGATCTTGACCTCAAAGTAGTAGACCCCACAGGCGGCGGGGATGGGATGAGTGGCCCTCACCGACGCAGCGTCTTTAGGCGTTTTGCCATGACCTGGAAAACACCAGCACATCATATTGTAATACATGAACTACTGGCACGTTTTGGGTAGAGACCATAGACTGAATAAAAAAGTGGAGTAAGCGAGTATGACATCAAACACAGCGTTCAAATGAAGCTCGTGATGATCAGGGTGCCGGACTACGAAATTTTTACAGACAAAATAGCGGAAAAAAGACACCAGGATCATGTAGAGCGGGTCAATACGAACATTTTACGACGAGGATCAATGGGAGCCAGAGTCTGGAGGAGCCGGAAGAGCCGCATGTGAACTTCCCATTTGGAACACGGCGGCAAATGCGTTAGCAATGTTTATTTATAAATTCAGTCTATGGTCGAGACACGCTGCATGTCAAAAGTACCTGAATCTAGTACAGTGGTCCCTCGCTCTATCGCGGTTCACTGTTCGCGGCATCGCTGTTTCGCGGATTTTTTTTTTTTTCTTCCAATTTTTTTTAATAGTGTAACATTGTGTTCTGTGTCCTGATTGGCTAAGAGACTGTAGACCTTTGCAGATTGATAGATGGGGGACGCGGGGGACCGGGACCAGACTGGAACTTGACCAGGACCAGACCGGGACCAGACCGGGACTAGACCAGGACTAGACCAGAACTAAACCAGGTCTAGACCTGGATTGGTCCTGAACTAAACCAGGACTGAACCAGGTCTAGACCTGGACTAAACCGGGTCTAGACCAGGTCTAAACCAGGATTAAACCACCACGGGCCGCTCTTTGCTGGTTTCGTGCGGCTGGTTTGTGGCTCGGGCTGAGAGGACGCGGTCCGGGCGCCGCGGTTCGATCTCGTGCTCGTGCTCGTGCTCGCAGCCCCGGTGTACGCGCGACCTCGCGCCGGTCGTGCTGCTCTGTCACGGATTTGACCACGGGGGTTGGTGCGCGTTGCGTCCTGGGACGTGGCAGTGCTGTTGGATGAGCGCGGTGCTTCCTGCGGATCCAGTGACTCATGTCTCAGGGCTCTTCGCGTGTCCGGTGGGGCTCCCGGCGGAGCCCCCACGCTTCAAGTTTGAGTGTTTAAACGAGAGAGAAATGTGAGAAAATGTTAATTCCAGTCTGAGAAAAGTGTATAATGTGTGTGGTGAGGCGTTTACAGCCTTAAAACATGTAGAATAATTGTAAAATATAAAGTTGTCCTACTTCGCGGATTTCTCTTATTGCGGGTTATTTCTGGAACCTAACAAGGGATTACTGTAAATGCCACTCATTACAGTTTGTACATTTAGTAAAAATTAACTTTTTAACCTGGAAAGGAGGAAGTCGGTATTCGGTATTTGAGTCTGGCAAACTCATTTCCATTTCTCACAAACCCTTTGGCAAGTCGCGAGTCATTAAATTACAACTAACGATTATTGTGCTCATTGATTAATCTGGTCTAACAACTATTCTTTTGATTAAATAGGTCAGTTATTAAAAACGCACACAAAAGACACATATCAGATTTGTTGTGAATTTGACCCAGATGAAGATGAGCTTGAGGCCATTCTCATGGAGTTTATTTACAGACTTAAGTTTCTCCTATTAAATATTTTCCATTAAAATCTCTGGATGTGTCATTTTGAGGTAAGTGTCATTTGTCTGAGTCATAGAACTTCTCCTCTCAGCTCATGACACATTTTGGAGTCTGTGTATGTACAGAACAGAAATAAGATTATTAAATTAGTTGCCAATTAATCACTTCACTTTATTTATGCAGCAGAAAGACCCGGACACCCAACGCACAGCCAGCCAGCTCTCATTTTCTGCTTTTTCGTCCAGGTTTGCGAAACATCTGCTCATTCACGATCAGACACAAACACCAGGCAGTGGTCCGGTTTTCTCAAAAGTGCTGATTTTACGATACGTTTTATGGAGAGAAAAATAAATGAACTCATTAACAAGAAGAGAAAGTTGAATTCTGCTTTAAAGTGTCTATGACAAGTTAAGATTGTCCCATTTTTACTCAAACAAAGTTAAGATCATTTTCCCAATTTGGCCAGTTTTTAGGTTTCAAATTTTACTTCCTGGTTGGAAATCATGACACAGTAGTTAAATTCCGTAACCGTTACCTAGCAACCATGTAACGCACTGGGCCAAAACTCCTCCAACGTGCACAGGGATTATTATTTGACAAATAAAATTATTATTTTGTTGAAACAATGTTTAAAATGTGGGAAAATGTGTTTATTATATGGGTTTTGGGCAGAATTCCCCATGTGACGTCACCACTATGGAACAATCTAAAACAGAACTTCTACTTCCTGTCATTTTCTTGATACTTTCCAACTTCGAATTCCTTCTTGATTGGTGGAAAAATGTAAACAATCTTAAAGCGGGTATTATCCCACAAAGTCAAAATTTAAGAATCATCAGAATCTTTCATACGCATTTGAAGATGCTCCAAAATGGCTGGTGCAAACATTTGATGAAATGTCAAAGCTGCAGGTCACGGTAAAAGAGGCTGCTCTTTTAGGCGCACAGGAGGTTGAGCGCTCGCCTTATAGCCAGGGGGCTGTATGCAGACATTGTGTTCTCTGGCTCTAAAACCCCACACCAGCCTGCGTGACCCTTGTTTGTTTGGCATGGTGCGGGTGGACTAGATTAGAGGAGGTCATCCTGTGTGGGTTCTCCAGCTGCTCGTCCTTCTCGTCGCGCAGAGAAGACTGCAGTCCTGATGATGAGCTGTACCAAACCTACCATCATAGTCTCCTGTAATAAAGGAAAACACTGGTTCTGTTGTTGATGGCCTGGACCGGACTTCTGGTGCAGCCTTCTCTGCATGTTGGACATCTGGCCTAAAAACTGCCCTCAGTGCAGGAAGTGCTTCATGACTCTGACATATTCAGTACTTTTCACAATCCTCATGTCACGTATGTTTAGTTCTGATCAGTGAGGATGACGGAGCAGCACAAGTTCTAGACTCTGTAGCCTCCATGGTCTTGTCAAGTCTGAGGGCCTGGTCCACATCATCGGTCCAGACCCGCAGCTGACAGCTCCGTCATGTCCCACTGCGGCTCGGGGTTTGTTTTGGCGAAAATTTCACCGCTGCTGTGGACAAAGATTCAGATGAAGAGAATCTGTGTGGAGACAGTGCGCCTCAGCTGAGGGCAGCTAACCCAAATTAATCAAATTGTTTAATGCAGAGTGAAAAACAAGCGGATGGTTGTGTGTTACAGAGCTCCTGTCCGGGACAGCCGAGGACAGGCGTCCTGTGGGGCCCCGGGCCGCTCGCCCCGCCGCGGGGCCACGGCTCATGTTGTTTATCCAGAGAACCGAGGCCTGACGCAATCCCGACAGCAGCAGCCTGTCACTGCTAACGAGCTAAAGCTTTAGCACAACTGCCCCACACTGACGCTAACTGCCCCTGTGGGGCACTTCCCCGGGCCCTACCTTTGTAATGGACGCGGAGGTTGTTCTGGGACAGGCCGATGTAGCTGAACTTGTCTTTGGGGCTCCAGGAGCGAGGCAGCGGGGTCTCGTTCTCGTTCACGGCGGGGTACAGGCGCCGTAGCCGCTGGTTCAGCTCCTTTTCCTGCTCGTTCAGAGTCGAGTCTCCGTGAACCACCACCGACATGAGGAACCCGCAGCCCGAAGCCTGCCCCGACATCTTCACCGCTCCGCTCAGCGCTCGGATCGGCTTGTCAGCAACAAGCCCGAGTCCGGTGGCCCAGTCAGGGTGAGCTTTTCTCCGAGCAGACAGAGCAGTGCCTCCGTGAGCCTCCGTTAGCCTCCGTTAGCACGGAGCTAACCTGGCTAACGGTTAAAGGAACAGCGATCCCTCAGAGGTCTGGAGCTGACATGAGCCGGCGCTCGGACGGTTCGGTGTGTGCGGAGTGTTTACGGTGTAACGGCTGGAGACGGAGCCGGTGTCCGCGGGACGGAGCCTGGGTCCTGATGAGCTCAGCCTGGACCTGGATCTGGATCTTTTGTTTGTTGTCGGAGCGCGGAGCTTAAAGCCGATTGGCCCAGAGCCGCTCAGAGAGTCCAGAAGACAGTAAACATCCTGAGATATTATTATTATTATTATTATTAGTATTATTATTATTAGTAGTAGTATTAGTATTAGTATTATTAGTATTATTATATTAGTATTATTAGTATTAGTATTATTAGTATTATTAATATTAGTATTATTATTACACATACTCACATTATAATGATAAGTACATATTAAAATAACTTGAAACCATTTCTTTACAAATAAAAAATAAGGAACCACTGCACGATAATGACTCGTTATTTTAATAAATCCATTTGAATCCTGTTTTTGTGCTGTTAGAAAAACCACATTATTTGGCAAAGGGCTCAAAAAGATCAAAGCGTCTTTGATAAAGCGCTTTATAAATAAAATGTTATTATTATTTATTGTTATTATTATTATTAAAGACCAAAGTCAGCTTTATTGTCAATTCTGCCATAATTTATGTGTTCAACATACAGGCTTTAGTTAATTGTGATGATGTTATACAGAAGCATGATTGTACATAGGCATAGTAGTACATGTTTTTTGTTTGTTTTTTGTTTGTTTTTTTATTTACCTTCATTTATTTTGATTATAAAGCTTCCAACATTTTCAAATCTTTTGTTCAGTGTCACAATTGAACAAAAACTGATCATAGAAAAGAACAAAAACTCAAATACATATTGAGGTGTACTAATTGCCTTTTCTTTTCCGTGTTGACATAAGTCCAACAAACACGAGGCGCATATCTCAACTTTTTGGAGTAGAAAAACATGTCAGGAGGAACAGATAGCGTCTCCAGACTTAAGCAGGACACTTTAGTCGATAACCACTTCTCTGATGCACTTTTTATTTACAGCGCAGAATGTGTCCTCTGTGTTTGACCCATGAACTCCTCAGGGCTGCCTGGAGGAACCTGGAACCTGTCTGCAGAGCCTGGGCCCTGTGAGCTGAAAAAACAGGTCCAGCTCTGGAAAAAAATAAGAGACCACTGCAAAATGGCCAAAGGGACATTTTAGTTTGAGCCTATAAACTACTGACGACATTTCCCCCAAATTCCAAATAAAAATATTATCGTTTATGTTGTTTTGTTTCCATGAAATAATATAGGCTAAATTGCATTATGGAACTAAACCAGGACTAGACCACAAGTAAACCAGGACTAGCAGTGAACTAAACCAGAACTAGACCAGGACTAAACCAGGAGTAGAAGTCGACTAAATCAGGACTAAACCAGGACTAGAACTGGACTAAATCAAGACTAAACCAGGACTAGAAGTGGACTAAACCAGAACTAAACCAGGACTAGAAGTGGACTAAATCAGGACTAAACCAGGACTAGAAGTAGACTAAATCAGGACTAAACCAGGACTAGAAGTGGACTAAATCATGACTAAACCAGGACTAGAAGTGGACTAAATCATGACTAAACCAGGACCAGAAGTGGACTAAATCAGGACTAAACCAGGACTAGAAGTGGACTAAACCAGGACTAGAAGATAAGATAAGATAAGACTTTATTGATCTCACACAGGAGAAATTTACTTGCCACAGTAGCTCCAGGACATTTGAACAAGAGGGAAAAGTGCATGCAGGCAGGAATGGGATAAAGTAAGTAATAATAAAAATAGTAATAAGTAATAATAATAATAATAATGGAAATAGTAATAATAATAATAGTAACAACAAGCATCAACATGAAAAAGAGGATATTGCACGTCTGGCCTATATGTTAGAATTATACAGTCTGATGGCGGTGGGGATGAAGGATCTGCGGTAGCGCTCCTTCTTGCACTGGGGGTGCCTCAGTCGGCTACTGAAGGCAATAGTCAGAGGGCAGAGGGTGAGAGGTGTCGTCCATAATGGACATGAATTTGGCCAGTACCCTCCTCTCAGCCACCTCCTCTACAGAGTCCAGAGGACAGCCCAGGACAGAGCTGGCCCTCCTGACCAGCTTATTCAGTCTTTTTCTGTCCCGTTCTGTGCTGCTCGGGGCCCAGCAGACGACAGCGTAGAGGAGAGCAGAGGCCACCACAGAGTCATAAAAAGTCTTGAGCAGAGGCCTGCACACTCCAAAGGACCTCAGTCTCCTCAGGAGGTGGAGGCGACTCTGGCCCTTCTTGTACAGGGCGACGGTGTTGTGGGACCAGTCCAGTTTATTGTTGAGGTGAACACCCAGGTGAACACACCACGCACCCAGGTACTTGAAACTGTCCACAGTCTCTATGTCCTGCCCCTGGATGTTCACCGGTGAGTGAGGTAGTGGTCTCCTCCTGAAGTCGATCACCAGCTCCTTTGTCTTACTGGTGTTAAGGCACAGGTGGTTGCGCCCACACCAGTCCACAAAGTCTCTGATGACCGAGCGGTACTCCAGCTTGTTCCCCTCTGACACACAGCCCACAATGGCCGAGTCGTCGGAGAACTTCTGGAGATGGCAACTGTCCGTGTTGTATATGAAGTCCGAGGTGTAGATGGTGAAGAGGAAGGGTGAGAGGACAGTTCCCTGGGGGGCCCCAGTGCCGCAGACTACCACCTCTGACCCACAGCCGCGCAGCTGCACGTACAGTGGACGGTCAGTGAGGTAGTCGATGGTCCAGGCAGCGAGATGTCCATCCACTCCCGCGTCCTCCAGGTTCCCCCGCAGCAGCGCCGGCCTGATGGTGTTGAAGGCACTGGAGAAGTCAAAGAACATGACTCTCACAGCACTCCCGGCGGTCTCTAGGTGGGTGAGCGCCCGCTGCAGAAAGTAGATGACGGCGTCTTCTACTCCTACGTTTGGCTTGTAGGCAAACTGCAGCGGGTCCAGGGTGGGGCTCACCACAGAGCGGAGGTGACTGAGGATCACCCTCTCCATGGTCTTCATGAGGTGGGAGGTCAAGGCGACTGGTCTGTAGTGGGCCGGTGCCCTGGCGTTTGTTGTTTTGGGAACCAGGACCACGCAGGAGGTCTTCCACAGGACGGGGACCTTCTCCAGGCTGAGGCTCAGATTAGATTGAACATGTAGCAGAGAACCTCACAGAGCTGGTCTGCACAGGTTCTTAGCAGCCTGGGGCAGATACCATCGGGTCCTGCGGATTTCCCCTGCCTGAGACGCCTAAGTTCCCTCCTCACCTCGTCCGGTGTGATGGAGAGGGGGGAGTGAGGGGAGTGAGGGGGGGACTGGGGTGGACTGCAGGGGGTGGTGGTAGTAGGGGGTGGAGGGGGGCTGGTGCTGGGTTGAGTCCGTGTGAAGGGGGAGGGGGATGTGGCTACTGGCCCAGGAAGGTGTGAAGAGGAGGAGGGGGGAGTCGGCAGAGGGGCAGAGGGGGTGGGGGGGGAGGCGAGTCAAACCTGTTGAAATAACAGTTCAATTCGTCCGCCCAGCGCTGATCACCGTCAGCTGTCCCTCTGCCACTCTGTCCAAAACCAGACATGCTCCTCAGTCCTCTCCACACGCCTCGTGCGTTGTTTTGGGCCAGCTGCTCCTCCATCCTCCTCCCGTAGTCCTTCTTAGCCCGTCTGATCCTCCACTGAAGCTCTCTTTGGACCCTTTTCTGCTCCTCTCTGTCCCCTGTGTTGAAAGCCCTTTTCTTCTGGTTCAGGAGGGCTTTAAGCTCAGGGGTGACCCAGGGGTGGTTGTTGGAGAAACACCGTACCCTCCTGGTTGGCACAGTGTTCTCCACGCAGAAGTTGATATAGTCTGTGATGCAATAGGTCAGGCCATTGATGTCGTTTCCATAAGAGTCAGTGAAAATGTCCCAGACAGTGTTCTGGAAACAGTCTCTCAGACTCTCACAGGCCTCCTGAGTCCAAAGCTTCACAGACCGCTTCTGCGCAGGTTCTTTCCGCACCCTGGGTGTGTATTGCGGGAGCAGGTAAACCAGACAGTGGTCTGAGCGTCCGAGCGGGGGCAGGGGGGCGGAGGTGTAAGCGTCTTTGATATTGGCGTAAAACAAGTCCAGAGTCTTATTGTCTCTCGTGGGGAATGTGACGTATTGAGTGAAAGTGGGAAGAGTAGTGGAGAGAGATGTATGGTTAAAGTCCCCAGTGATCAGAAATAAGGCGCGCGGATGACGTATCATCATGTCATTAACGACGCTGTGGAGCTGTTCGCATGCTGTCGCACCATTCGCCAATGGAGGAATGTACACACAGAACACAATAATGTGTGCAATTTCTCTGGGCAGATAGTACGGCCGCATACCGACAGTGAGCAGTTCAATGTCCCGGGAGCACAGCTGGAAGTGGATTAAATCAGGACTAAACCAGGACTAGAAGTGGACTAAACCAGAACTAAACCAGGACTAGAAGTTGACTAAATCAGGACTAAGAAATATTTTTGTTTGAGTCTATAAACTACTAACAACATTTCCCCCAAATTCCAAATAAAAATATTATCGTTTAGAGCATTTATTTGCAGAAAATAACCAAAAAGATCCATGTTTTCAGAGCTCAAACAATGCAAAGAAACAAGATCAAATTAATTTTAAAACAACATAATACTAATGTTTACACTTAAGAAGAGTTCACAAATCAATATTTGGTGCAATAACCCTTATTTTTAATCACAGCTTTCATGCGTCTTGGCCTCCACAAGTCTGTCACATTGTTCTTGGGTCCTAGTTTAGACCTGGTTTAGTCTTGGTTCAGACCAGGTTTAGTCCTGGTTCAGACCTGGTTTAGTCCTAGTTTAGACCTGGTTTAGACCTGGTTTAGACCTGGTTTAGTCCTGGTTTAGACCTGGTTTAGTCCTAGTTTACACCTGGTTGAGTCCTGGTTTAGACCTGGTTTAGTCCTAGTTTACACCTGTTTTAGTCCTGGTTTAGACCTGGTTTAGTCCTAGTTTAGACCTGGTTTAGTCCTGGTTCAGACCTGGTTTAGTCCTGGTTCAGACCTGGTTTAGTCTTGGTTCAGACCTGGTTTAGTCCCAGTCTTTCACATTGTTCTTGGGTGACTTTATTCCACTCCTGGTGCAAGAACTGAAGTAGCTCAGCTTTGTGTTTGTGTTGAATTCAACATACGATGGAATGGAATGGCTGTAATACATGTAGAGATGCTCAATCAATCACTCAATCAATCAGTCAAACAATATTTATAAAGCGCTTTTCATACAAAATGTAACACAAAGATGCTGATTTCACACAAAAAAAATGCAGTGGTCTCTTATTTTTTTTCCAGCGCTGTATAAATATAAATATGTTTAAGTGTCAGAGACATGAAACGGGACTTTCTTGTGTCTTTGTTTCTTCAGACCAGGTTTAACAGACCTGGTGCATCTTGGTCTGGTCCTGGTCTAGTCCTGGTCTAGTCCTGGTCTAGTCCTGGTCTAGTCCTGGTCTAGTCCTGGTCTAGTCCTGGGTTAGTTCTGGCCTAGTCCTGGGTTAGTCCTGGTCTAGTTCTGGCCTAGTCCTGGGTTAGTTCTGGTCTAGTGCTGGTCTAGTTCTGGTCTAGTCCTGATATAGTTCTGGTCTAGTCCTGGTCTAGTTCTGGGCTAGTCCTGGGTTCGTTCTGGGCTAGTCCTGGGTTAGTTCTGGTCGCGTGCTGGTCTAGTCCTGGTCTAGTTCTGGCCTAGTCCTGGGTTAGTTCTGGTCTAGTGCTGGTCTAGTCCTGGTCTAGTTCTGGGCTAGTCCTGGGTTAGTTCTGGCCTAGTCCTGGGTTAGTTCTGGTCTAGTGCTGGTCTAGTCCTGGTCTAGTGCTGGTCTAGTCCTGGTCTAGTTCTGGGCTAGTCCTGGTCTAGTTCTGGCCTAGTCCTGGGTTAGTTCTGGTCTAGTGCTAGTCTAGTCCTGATCTAGTCCTGGTCTAGTCCTGGCTCAGTCCTGACTCAGTCCTGGTTCAGTCCTGATCTAGTCCTGGTCTAGTCCTGGTTCAGTCCTGGTTCAGTCCTGGTTTATCTTCATCTTCCATTATGAGACACAGACACACCCTGTGGCTCTAGATCAGGGGTGTCAAACATGCGGCCCGGGGGCCAGATCCGGCCCTCCAAGACCTTTAATTTGGCCCTCTGATGATTTTCTATTAAAATATTTTAATTATATTTTACTTTTCTATTAAAATATTGGTCATTTTCTGCCTCTTTTCTGCGCAGTTTAGCATAGCAGCGTCTCCAGCGCCTCTGTACGTGGCCCCTCCCACCAGAGCAGCACAAATGAAGACTCGCCTCTTTCCAAACGCTCTTAAAGGACCATCGTTTTGACTGTCGACTGTGACACCCTCATCAGCAAAATGTCAAAAATGAGAAAAGTGGACGCCGAGTGCAGGATTTTCCAAGAAAAATTGACCAATTCCTCTTTGTTCAGGAGGTGAATGGGAAACCTGTACACTCGGTGTGTTTGCAACAAGTGGCGGTGCTCAAGGAATATAATCTTAAACGCCACTACGAGACACGGACACTTCGAACAATACAAGAACCTGAACGGAGAATTGAGAAGACAGAAGATAAACTAATTATTGCTGGACTGAAGAAACAGCAGTCTGTAATAGATTTGTGTTTCTCTGGACAAATATTTGGACTTATTGCTATTTTTGGGGTATTTATACTATGAGTTTTCTAATCCGGCCCCTTTGGGATCAAAGTCGGTTGGATACGGCCCCCGGACCAGAATGAGTTTGACACCCCTGCTCTAGATGAACAGTGTTAGTGAAAGTTCAGGCGGTCAGTTGTCGGGCGGTCAGTTGTCGTGCGGTCAGTTGTCGGGCGGTCAGTGGTCGTTGAGGCAGTGGCGAAGCTCGTGCCATAGACACCGGCACAGCCCGTAGGCCATGACCAGGGCCAGGCTGGCGGGCACCAGGCTGACCATCAGGACCCCCAGGGCGGGCTGATGCAGCAGCAGGAGGTAGACCCCCACAGGCAGAGAGCTGAAGTACAGCAGCCCGAGGGCCCAGAGCAGCACCCGGGCCCAGCTCTGCCACAGCAGCGCCCCCCAGCTGCGGGACCGGGACACCAGGGAGTCCAGGCTGGAGGTGAGGCGCCGCCCGGGCCGAGGCTCCATGATGGTGATGAGCACGAAGCTGGGAGAGCTGCTGAGCGACGAGAAGGTGGTGCTGGATGAGCTGGAGGACAGGGAGGGGGCCAGAGGAGAGCTGTGTCCCACCAGAGAGGACAGAGCTCGGGGGTTGAGGAGCAGCTCAGTCGCCACCTGAAGACACACGGCCACAAGGAACTTTAAAACTTCACTTAGACGTGGTTCAGATGTTTCTCCAAGCTTCATTCTTCATGTTTATAGTAGCAACACAAGGTTTTCAACGTGTGCTGGTGTGTGGGGTTCCTGCAGCTTCCTCTGGCCTGTGGACGGTTTGAGGAACCTGCAGGTTCTTCTGGCCGTGGGTTTGGTTCTGTGTAGGACTTACCTGCAGGTTCTTCTGGGCCGTGGGTTTGGTTCTTTGTAGGACTTACCTGCAGGTTCTTCTTGGCTCTGGGTTTGGTTCTTTGTAGGACTTACCTGCAGGTTCTTCTGGGCCGTGGGTTTGGTTCTTTGTAGGACTTACCTGCAGGTTCTTCTTGGCTCTGGGTTTGGTTCTTTGTAGGACTTACCTGCAGGTTCTTCTGGGCCGTGGGTTTGGTTCTTTGTAGGACTTACCTGCAGGTTCTTCTGGGCCGTGGGTTTGGTTCTTTGTAGGACTTACCTGCAGGTTCTTCTTGGCTCTGGGTTTGGTTCTTTGTAGGACTTACCTGCAGGTTCTTCTGGCCGTGGGTTTGGTTCTGCGTAGGACTTACCTGCAGGTTCTTCTGGGCGGGCCGTGGGTTTGGTTCTTTGTAGGACTTACCTGCAGGTTCTTCTGGGCCGTGGGTTTGGTTCTTTGTAGGACTTACCTGCAGGTTCTTCTGACTGTGTGTTTGGTTCTGCGTAGGACTTACCTGCAGGTTCTTCTTGGCTGGCCCGTGCATGCTCAGAGCCGACAGCAGGTGGCAGTTGTCGGGCAGCTCGCTCACACAGTTGCCCCTCAGGGTGGTGGGGTAGCGGCAGAAGGGGCACACAGCTTCTCTGGGGAAAGCATCTCCCACATCCAGCATCTAAACACGAGTCAGGACGGTCAGAGGCAGATTTAAAAAAAAAAAAAAAATTTAATCTAGGTTTCTGGGTATTTTCCTTTTCGATATTTCTTATGAAAGTACAAGATAATCCACAGGAAAACTGACTCTTCTCCCCGTCTGGAAGTTTTACCTCGTTCTAGAATCTGAAACCACCAAAACATAAAAATAAATGGATGTATTCAGTCTGACTCAATATTGAAAGTGCATAGCGCCCCCTGCTGGCAAAAATGGGGGTCTACTGTTTATACATACATATTATAGTCCTGGTCTAGTTCTGGTCTATTCCTGGGTTAGTCCTGGTCTGGTCCTGGTCCGGTCCTGGTCTAGTCCTGGTCTAGTCCTGGTCTGGTCCTGGTCCTGGTCTGGTCCTGATCTGGTCCTGGTCTAGTCCTGGTCTAGTCCTGGTCTGGTCCTGGTCCTGGTCTGGTCCTGATCTGGTCCTGGTCTAGTCCTGGTCTAGTCCTGGTCTGGTCCTGGTCCTGGTCTGGTCCTGGTCTGGTCCTGGTCTAGTCCTGGTCTGGTCCTGGTCTGGTCCTGGTCTAGTCCTGGTCTGGTCCTGGTCCTGGTCTGGTCCTGGTCTAGTCCTGGTCTGGTCCTGGTCTGGTCCTGGTCTGGTCCTGGTCCTGGTCTGGTCCTGGTCTGGTCCTGGTCCTGGTCCTGGTCCTGGTCCTGGTCTGGTCCTGGTCCTGGTCCTGGTCCTGGTCTGGTCCTGGTCTGGTCCTGGTCCTGGTCCTGGTCCTGGTCCTGGTCCTGGTCCTGGTCTGGTCCTGGTCTGGTCCTGGTCCTGGTCTGGTCCTGGTCTGGTCCTGGTCCTGGTCCTGGTCTGGTCCTGGTCCTGGTCCTGGTCTGGTCCTGGTCCTGGTCCTGGTCTGGTCCTGGTCTGGTCCTGGTCTGGTCCTGGTCCTGGTCCTGGTCCTGGTCTGGTCCTGGTCTGGTCCTGGTCCTGGTCCTGGTCTGGTCCTGGTCCTGGTCTGGTCCTGGTCCTGGTCTGGTCCTGGTCTAGTCCTGGTCTGGCCCTGGTCCTGGTCTGGTCCTGGTCTTGACCTGGTCCTGGTCCTGGTCCTGGTCTGGTCCTGGTCCTGGTCTGGTCCTGGTCTGGTCCTGGTACCTTGCAGAGGCACTTGGAGCACAGGCTGTGGAGACACTCGAGCATCTTGGGCCTCCGACTCTGCAGGTCGTACGGACTGTAGCAGATCTTACACTCCAAGTCCTCCGAGAAGTCCTCCACGAGACCCATCCGAGACCGGGTTCAGACCTGGTTCAGACCTGGTTCAGTCCTGGTTCAGACCTGCTTCAGTCCTGGTTCAGTCCTGGTTCAGTCCTGGTTCAGACCTGGTTCAGACCTGGTTCAGTCCTGGTTCAGACCTGGTTCAGTCCTGGTTCAGACCTGGTTCAGTCCTGGTTCAGTCCTGGTTCAGTCCTGGTTCAGTCCTGGTCCACACATGTTCCTGCTCATGAGAGGAGCTGGAGTTTGGTAATGTGGAGGAGACCAGAACCACCCGGAGTCCAGGACAACAAAGCCCCGTCCCCCCGTCCCCCCGTCCCCCCGTCCCCGTCCCCTCACCCTTTTGTTGTCTCTGATCAGCTCGGTCCAATTAGTGGGCTGAATTGTCGCTCTTACATAATCAGGCTCAGCTCAAACGCTCTTTCAGATTTGGTCAAATTATTTCATTTTTTCACTCATTTAATCATTAAACCCAAAATCGAACCGTATCGGCCCGTATCGGCCCGTATCGGCCCGTATCGTACTTCTCACTTGGACCAGTCTGAATCAGGTCTGAGTCAAGTCCCCAGGTCCCAGTCCCTGTTTGAGCGAGGGATATTTGAGTTGTAGTCCTGGTCTAGTCCTGTACTAGTCCTGGTCTAGTCCTGGTCTAGTCCTGGTCTGATCCTAGTCTAGCTCTAGTCTAGTTCTGGTCTAGTCCTGGTCTAGTCCTGGTCTGATCCTAGTCTAGCTCTAGTCTAGTTCTGGTCTAGTCGTGGTCTAGTCCTGGTCTAGTCCTGGTCTAGTCCTGGTCTGGTCCAGGTCTAGTCCTGGTCTGATCCTAGTCTAGTTCTAGTCTAGTTCTGGTCTAGTCCTGGTCTAGTCGGTCTAAGAAGGACTATGGGAGGAAGATGGAGGAGCAGCTGGCCCAGAACAACGCACGGTGCGTGTGGAGACTACTGAGGAGCATGTCTGGTTTTGGACAGAGTAGCAGAGGGACAGCTGACGGTGATCAGCGCTGGGCGGACGAATTTAACTTCAATTGAATTTCAACAGGTTTGACTTGCCCCCCCCCCTCTGCCGACTCCCCCCTCCTCCTCTTCACACCTTCCCGGGCCAGTAGCCCCCCTCACACGGACTCAACCCAGCACCAGCCCCACCACCACCCGATGGTATCTGCCCCAGGCTGCTGAGAACCTGTGCAGACCAGCTCTGTGAGGTTCTCTGCTACATGTTCAATCTGAGCCTCAGCCTGGAGAAGGTCCCCGTCCTGTGGAAGACCTCCTGCGTGGTCCCGGTTCCCAAAACAACAAACACCAGGGCACCGGCCCACTACAGACCAGTCGCCTTGACCTCCCACCTCATGAAGACCATGGAGAGGGTGATCCTCAGTCACCTCCGCTCTGTGGTGAGCCCCACCCTGGACCCGCTGCAGTTTGCCTACAAGCCAAACGTAGGAGTAGAGGACGCCGTCATCTACTTTCTGCAGCGGGCGCTCACCCACCTAGAGACCACCGGGAGTGCTGTGAGAGTCATGTTCTTTGACTTCTCCAGTGCCTTCAACACCATCAAGCCGGCGCTGCTGCAGGGGAAGCTGGAGGACGCGGGAGTGGATGGACATCTCGCTGCCTGGACCATCGACTACCTCACTGACCGTCCACAGTACGTGCGGCTGCGCGGCTGTGAGTCAGAGGTGGTAGTCTGCAGCACTGAGGCCCCCCAGGGAGCTGTCCTCTCACCCTTCCTCTTCACCATCTACACCTCGGACTTCATATACAACACGAACAGCTGCCATCTCCAGAAGTTCTCTGACGACTTGGCCATTGTGGGCTGTGTGACTGAGGGGAACGAGCTGGAGTACCGCTCGGTCATCAGTGACTTTGTGGACTGGTGCGGGCGCAACCACCTGAGCCTGAACACCAGTAAGACAAAGGAGCTGGTGATGGACTTCAGGAGGAGATCACTAACTCACTCACCGGTGAACATCCAGGGGCAGGACATAGAGACTGTGGACAGTTTCAAGTACCTGGGTGTTCACCTCAACAGTAAACTGGACTGGTCCCACAACACCGACGCCCTGTACAAGGGCCAAAGTCGCCTCCACCTCCTGAGGAGACTGAGGTCCTTTGGAGTGTGCAGGCCTCTGCTCAAGATTTTTTATGACTCTGTGGTGGCCTCTGCTCTCCTCTACGCTGTCGTCTGCTGGGCCCCGAGCAGCACAGAACGGGACAGAAAAAGACTTAATAAGCTGGTCAGGAGGGCCAGCTCTGTCCTGGGCTGTCCTCTGGACTCTGTAGAGGAGGTGGCTGAGAGGAGGGTACTGGCCAAATTCATGTCCATTATGGACGACACCTCTCACCCTCTGCACCGGACTGTAGAGGAGCTGAGCAGCTCCTTCAGCAGCCGACTGAGGCACCCCCAGTGCAAGAAGGAGCGCTACCGCAGATCCTTCATCCCCACCGCCATCAGACTGTATAATTCTAACATATAGGCCAGACGTGCAATATCCTCTTTTCCATGTTGATGCTTGTTGTTACTATTATTATTATTACTATTTCCATTATTATTATTATTACTTATTACTATTTTTATTATTACTTACTTTATCCCATTCCTGCCTGCATGCACTTTTCCCTCTTGTTCAAATGTCCTGGAGCTACTGTGGCAAGTAAATTTCTCCTGTGTGAGATCAATAAAGTCTTATCTTATCTTATCTTCTAGTCCTGGTTTAGTCTACTTCTAGTCCTGGTTTAGTCCTGATTTAGTCCTGATTTAATCCACTTCTAGTCCTGGTTTAGTCTACTTCTAGTCCTGGTTTAGTCCTGATTTAGTCCACTTTTAGTCCTGGTTTAGTCTACTTCTAGTCCTGGTTTAGTCCTGATTTAGTCCACTTCTAGTCCTGGTTTAGTCCTGATTTAGTCCACTTCTAGTCCTGGTTTAGTCCTGATTTAGTCTATTTCTAGTCCTAGTCTAGTCTAGGATATTTGAGTTGTAGTCCTGGTCTAGTCCTGGTGTGGTCCTGGTCTAGTCCTGGTCTAGTCCTGGTGTGGTCCTGGTCTGGTCCTGGTCTAGTCCTGGTCTGGTTCAGGTCTGGTCCAGGTCTAGTCCTGGTCTAGTCCTGGTCTGGTCCTGGTCTGGTCCTGGTCTGGTCCAGGTTTAGTTCTGGTCTAGTCCTGGTCTGATCCTAGTCTAGCTCTAGTCTAGTTCTGGTCTAGTCCTGGTCTAGTTCTGGTCTAGTCCTGGTCTGGTCCTTGTCTGGTCCAGGTTTAGTCCTGGTCTGGTCCAGGTCTAGTCCTGGTTTAGTCCTGGTCTGATCCTAGTCTAGCTCTAGTCTAGTTCTGGTCTAGTCCTGGTCTGGTCCTTGTCTGGTCCAGGTTTAGTCCTGGTCTGGTCCTGGTCTGGTCCAGGTCTGGTCCTGGTCTGGTCCTGGTTTGGTCCAGGTTTAGTCCTGGTCTGGTCCTGGTCTGGTCCAGGTCTGGTCCTGGTCTGGTCCTGGTTTGGTCCAGGTTTAGTCCTGGTCTGGTCCTGGTCTGGTCCAGGTCTGGTCCTGGTTTGGTCCAGGTTTAGTCCTGGTCTGGTCCTGGTCTGGTCCTGGTCTGGTCCAGGTCTGGTCCTGGTCTGGTCCTGGTCTGGTCCAGGTCTGGTCCTGGTCTGGTCCAGGTTTAGTCCTGGTCTGGTCCTGGTCTGGTCCTGGTCTGGTCCTGGTCTGGTCCTGGTCTAGTGGGTGGGTCGGTGCTGGTCAGAGGGGTTGACGGCACAGATTGGCAGCCTCGCTTCAGCTCCTCTGCCCCAGGACAGCTGTGGCTTCATTAGAGCACAGAAGAAGTGCTGTGGCTTCAGTGTCTCTGGTGAAAGACTGTAGCGCCCTCATGTGGCCGAAGCGCAGGCTGCAGCCAAACCTGAGCCCCGCTTCTGCCTGCGGGGAAACTCTCCCCGGTCCCGCCCTCCGGTGGATCTGCTCCGGTCCCGCCCTCCGGTGGATCTGCAGAATCTGGTCCGGTGTCAGATCAGGATGAGAACATGAGCCAGCATCAACTGGACCGGTCCGCTTTTATTTTGAAGGAACCGGGAACCTTTACTCCAGCGACACCGGGAGTTACCGGAGTTACCGGCGGTATGGACACAGGGAGTTCCCCGGGACCCGACCCCCGCCCAGGAGCCCAGGAGAGAGCTCCGGGGCCCCGGGAGAGAGCTCCGGGGCCCCGGGGGCTGGTGGACTGGAGCCACAGACCGTACCGGACCTGCCTCCTGCTCTCCGGCGTGAGCGCGCTGCTGTGGTGAGCACCATGACGCATCACTGTCCTCCTGCTGTCCTCCTCCTGCTGTCCTCCTCCTCCTGCTGTCCTCCTGCTGTCCTCCTGCTGTCCTCCTCCTGTCGTCCTGCTGTCCTCCTGCTGTCCTCCTCCTGCTGTCCTCCTCCTGCTGTCCTCCTCCTCCTGCTGTCCTCCTGCTGTCCTCCTCCTCCTGCTGTCCTCCTGCTGTCCTCCTCCTGCTGTCCTCCTCCTGTCGTCCTGCTGTTCTCCTGCTGTCCTCCTCCTGTCGTCCTGCTGTCCTCCTGCTGTCCTCCTCCTCCTGCTGTCCTCCTGCTGTCCTCCTCCTGCTGTCCTCCTCCTCCTGCTGTCCTCCTGCTGTCCTCCTCCTCCTGCTGTCCTCCTCCTGCTGTCCTCCTGCTGCTGTCCTCCTCCTGTCGTCCTGCTGTTCTCCTGCTGTCCTCCTCCTGTCGTCCTGCTGTCCTCCTGCTGTCCTCCTGCTGTCCTCCTCCTCCTGCTGTCCTCCTGCTGTCCTCCTCCTGCTGTCCTCCTCCTCCTGCTGTCCTCCTCCTGCTGTCCTCCTCCTGTCGTCCTGCTGTTCTCCTGCTGTCCTCCTCCTGTCGTCCTGCTGTCCTCCTGCTGTCCTCCTCCTCCTGCTGTCCTCCTGCTGTCCTCCTCCTGCTGTCCTCCTCCTCCTGCTGTCCTCCTCCTCCTGCTGTCCTCCTCCTGCTGTCCTCCTGCTGTCCTCCTGCTGTCCTCCTGCTGTCCTCCTCCTCCTGCTGTCCTCCTGCTGTCCTCCTCCTCCTGCTGTCCTCCTCCTGTCCTCCTGCTGTCCTCCTCCTGTCCTCCTGCTGTCCTCCTCCTGTCCTCCACTCGTAAACTTCCCCTTACGGCGGACCGCATCCATCGTTCACTTCCGCTAAAGGTTAACAGGCTAATAATAAGTAATAGGCGCGCAGTGATACGAATCGAGACGAAATACAGGGGGTCCTCGGGTTACGACGTTGATCCGTCCTTAAAGGTCCCATGACATGGTACTTCTTGATGCTTTTATATGGCTCCTTAATGGTTCCCTAATACTGTAAATGAATCCTTCTTCAAAATCAACACTCAGTGCATGAGAAACAGAGATAAGATGAGAAACAGTCTCTGAACAGTCCATAATGGGCGTTGTTGCTTGAATGCAAATGAGGAGAAAAGAGCTGGCCTATAGTAGAGGGTGGGGGCGTGGCCAAACTCTCCGCTCTCGGCTCTGAGCACTCAGCTGATCCATTTCCGTGTTTTTGCACGGGGGGAGAGATTTGAAGCGTTCCATTGAAAAATAAACACATTTCCACATAAAATAAAATTAAACCACTGCTGTTCAAAGGTCCAGAGGCTCAGATAAAGGACTTCCGAGCCTAGAAACACTCGGACGTGCCTCCAGGCAAATAAAAAAACGCATTTCGCATTGCCTAGCGCATTCGCAGTCCAAACTCTCTGGGCGTGATTTACAGAGACGCTGAGTACAGACAGACGGGGGTGGAACTGCATTTGCATTTCTTTTTTCGATCTGACGTCAATAAGGTGCCTTGTTCAAAATCGCCCGTTTGAGCTCCGATTTTTTGTAACGCAGAAAAGGATCGCAAATGCTCAGTTTAGACATTTCGCAACTTTTAACCATGGGGAGGGGGGGGGGGGGGGCTAAACAGGGTAGGGGAGCTCACATTAACGTTCAAAAACCTCAGAAAGTGAAAATTTCATGCCATGGGACCTTTAAGACACGTTGTAACCCGAATTTCGTCGTAAGTCGGAATTTGTGCTTTGGTTGGTGCTTCCAACCAAAGCACAAATAACCTTTCCATCTCAATAATTAGACCACTACGCTGCTTGGTTATCACTGTTGCTTTCATAGGAGCAGATCAGAGCCCACATCAGGTACTTCCGCCCACATTGGGCACGGACACGAGGCCGTCTTCTTCGCCCTACAACCACAACAAAGCGTATTCTTCCGCTGTACGCCGTGCGACGTTCGCGTTTGTTTACGTCGCTTACCACGCTAAACCGCGTAAGACGGAATGACGCATAATGTTATTATTATTATTTTTTATGGGGGCGCGTTCGTAACTACGAAACAGCGTAAGTCGAGACCGTCGTAACCCGAGGACCCCCTGTATGCGAATGCGAAAATATGCTGCTGTATTTTTCGTGGACAACTGTTTGGTACGCAAATATATCACCTTTCGGACAAATGTTTTATTTTGAGAAGAAAAACAAGCTTTATTACAAGTTCCCGCGAACTCACCGGACCTAATTACCTGAGCTCCCGAACGCGAGCAGAATCGGGCTGAGCGCAAACTGTCAGAGGTAAGTCAAGTCGGTGTTACCGCACGAAACTTTTAGAAGGAAACCCATACAGATTAACATTAAAAAAAACAACAACGCACTATCCCTTTAAGAAAGTTTATTTATTTTAACTATTTACTTTGGGCCATAGTTCTTTAAAGCCATGCTGTGTCACATTTCAATGCAATAATATCTCGATGGAGACCAGCAGGTTCCACAGTGCCTCTTTAAATGAACATAACTTGACCGGTTGCTGTGTCGGCTGCTGCAGGCTGGTGGCGCTGTGCCGGAGCCTCTGCCTGCTGTTCCTCCTCCTGGCTGTAGGGGTCCTCGTTGACTTCGCAGGTACGCCCCGGGAACGCTCGTGTTTGCCCTCCGTGTGTTGCTATGGTGATGAGTTTTCCTGTTTGTTTGTTTTACAGGAAGCGTGTGGACTCCCGGCGTGGTGCTCGGGTGAGTTCAGACACACACATGCCCCTGGATGGAACAAAAGTTAGATTTTTTTGGCTCGTTCCACTGTTCCGCCAATCAGATTCCAGTGTGTGTCACGATGTTCCACGTTTTCCTGATCTTTCATCATTTACAAAACTACTTTCTCTATACAGAAAAGAGACCGCTGCAAAATGATCAGTTTTTTTTTTACTACTTATAGGTTTCTGTTTGGGTAAAAGGAACATTTTGGTTTGAGTCTATAAACTACTGACAACATTTCCCCCAAATTCCAAATAAAAATATTATCGTTTAGAGCATTTATTTGCAGAAAATGACAAAAAATATCCATGTTTTCAGAGCTCAAACAATGCAAAGAAACAAGATCAAATTAATTTTAAAACAACATAATACTAATGTTTACACTTAAGAAGAGTTCACAAATCAATATTTGGTGCAATAACCCTTATTTTTAATCACAGCTTTCATGCGTCTTGGCCTCCACAAGTCTGTCACATTGTTCTTGGGTCCTAGTTTAGACCTGGTTTAGTCTTGGTTCAGACCTGGTTTAGTCCCAGTTTAGACCTGGTTTAGTCTTGGTTCAGACCTGGTTTAGTCCTACTTTAGACCTGGTTTAGTCTTGGTTCAGACCTGGTTTAGTCCTACTTTAGACCTGGTTTAGTCTAGGTTCAGACCTGGTTTAGTCTTGGTTCAGATCTGGTTTAGTCCTAGTTTAGACCTGGTTTAGTCCTGCTTCAGACCTGGTTTAGTCCTAGTTCAGACCTGGTTTAGTCCTAGTTCAGACCTGGTTTAGTCCTGGTTCAGACCTGGTTTAGTCCTAGTTTAGACCTGGTTTAGTCTTGGTTCAGATCTGGTTTAGTCCTAGTTCAGACCTGGTTTAGTCCTGGTTCAGACCTGGTTTAGTCCTAGTGTAGACCTGCTTTAGTCCTGGTTCAGACCTGGTTTAGTCCCAGTCTTTCACATTGTTCTTGGGTGACTTTATTCCACTCCTGGTGCAAGAACTGAATTAGCTCAGCTTTGTGTTTGTGTTGAATTCAACAGACGCTGGAATGGAACGGCTGGAATACATGTAGAGATGCTGATTTCACAAAAATGCAGTGGTCTTATTTTTTTACTCGACTAAAACAGGACTAATATGAGACTAAACCTGGACTAAACCTGGACTAATATGAGACTAAACCTGGACTAAACCTAGAGCGAACCTGGACTAAACCTGGACTAAACCTGGACTAAACCTAGACTGAACCTGGACTAAACCTGGACTAAACCTGGACTAATATGAGACTAAACCTAGACCGAACCTGGACTAAACCTGGACTAAACCTGGACTGAACCTGGACTAAACCTGGACTAAACCTGGACTAATATGAGACTAAACCTAGACCGAACCTGGACTAAACCTGAGCTAAACCTGGACTAAACCTGGACTTAACCTGGACTAAACCTGGACTAAACTTGGACTAAACCTAGACTGAACCTGGACTAAATCAGGACTAATATGAGACTGAACCTGGACTAAACCTGGACTTAACCTGGACTTAACCTGGACTAAACTTGGACTAAACCTAGACTGAACCTGGACTAAACCAGGACTAATATGAGACTGAACCTGGACTAAACCTGGACTAGACTAAACCTGGACTAAATCAGGACTAATATGAGACTAAACCTAGACTAAACTTGGACTAAAGCTGGACTGAACCTGGACTAAATCAGGACTAATATGAGACTGAACCTGGACTTAACCTGGACTTAACCTGGACTTAACCTGGACTTAACCTAGACAAAACCTGGACTAAACCTGGACAAAACCTGGACTAAACCTGGACTAACTATGGACTAGTTTGACGGAGCAGCATTGGTGTACGTGTTGTGCATTCTTTCTTCGCGGCAATGATTTCGTCTGACTTTTCGGCAACAATCGCTACTTATGACGGCGTCGGCGCCTCCTGCCACTTCCGGGTGAAATTCCTGGCCAAAATTCCCGCGCATGCGCAGTACGCCGATCCGATCCGATATCGTGCACAAGGCGGCACCGAGCGGATTACTATCGGCCTAAGCCAGGGGTTCCAATCGGATTCGGGAAACCAATCCCTGTACGATCCTTAGCCTGTGCACATGAATCCGATACGATCCCAATCCGTTTGCAGTCGGATTACACTCGTCCATGTGCGCGCAGCGAACGTTTAAAATTCAGTGCAGGTAATGTTACTTTTTACAATTCCCAAAAAAGAGAAGGTTTACCGCACACTTGCTTGACTTTATTCTTTATTAGTCTAATGACGCTGTAGCGGCGAAACGCGTAGTTCGCTCTAGCCTAATAAAGAATAAATAAAGATTAAAGCCAAGCAAGTGTGCGGTAAACCTTCTCTTATTTGGGAATTGTTGAATGTTCCTGCTGTTACCAGCACCTGGAAGCTGTGCACGGAGTCTTGAATTTTTTTAACTTATTACACTCTTTACTTATTAAGTTCTTGCCAAGACAAAATAGCTGTGATTGCTTCTCCAAAATATCAAGCTGATTTCGCTCTCAGCTCTCGGGGAGCCAAACATGAAAGGCAAAGCTGTAAGACGTTTGGACCATCGTGTTTGCAGTACCCACTTCAGTCAGGACCATTTTTTACCAGCGAAGAAAAAGAAAGAAGGCCAGCGGATTCAGCGCACGATTCTGAGAAGTAATGTGAAACCGATGGCTGTTCTCTGCTGCTCCTAAAACTGTCTCCGCTTCATTCTTTCCGTATCCATTCTGTCTCCTCATCCGTATACTCCTCTTCAGTCCTCAGTCCTCCATAAGTCAGACCCCCCAGGATTTCGCGGGCATTTTTTGTGATTGTTTCGGGCTAAAATGCCTGAATTTGCGTGAGCTTTTCCAAAAAGTTGCGATGAAAGTTGCGGTGCTTTTAAGGTTTTTGTTGCGATTTTGTTGCGGGAGGAAGTGAAAGTTGCTATAAATAGTTGCGATTTTCCCTTTTTGTAATTAAAATTGAGTAATATTTTGAATACTGAGTTATTACTGACAAAGAATAATACAAAGACACAGAGATCACAGATATGGTCCTAAAACAACCTTACCAACATCGAAAATAAATGACTACTAGGAGGGGAACTGTTTCGCGCGGTCTTTTGCTGTTATTTTTGTGGGCAAATGGCGCCGCAGACATGTTTCTTTGCCATTAAAAGCCGTGTCCCAATTCCCAGAGTGCACAGTTCGGAGTGTGGTTTGAAGGGCATGTGCGTCATTTCTTTTTTGTCCCATGCGCAGTTAACACGCGGCCCAAAGAGCGCAGTCGTTTCCATGGAAATCGGGGCGTGGGCCAAGCGTGTGAAAAAGCACGCTTCCCACACTCGTATATCCCAGCATGCACCGTGCGCTACTTCTTCTACGGGAGAAAATGGAGTCGGCGGCTGCTTCCCGTAGTTGCGAGACCTGTTGCATTTCGCAGACGGTCATGCGGTCCGCGGAGTGCACTCAGGGCTGAGCAAGTGTGCACCGCCTTGATTGCAGTCTGAGCCCCCTTCAAACCACGCTCCGAACTGGGGACACGGCCGCAGTTTCGTTTCGTCACACGGAAGTAAGGCAGAAGGAAGCTGGTCGACGTGAGTTCAATACGTCGCCAATGACTGGTCAAGATTGGTAAAAATTGCGGGAAAGTTGCGGTGATTGGTCAAAATTGCAACACCGCCCTGAATTCACGGGGATTGGCTGAAGTTGCGTTGAAGTTGCAAATCGCAACATTGCGAATTCCTGGAGGGTCTGATAAGTCCTCTTCAGCCTCAAAGTCCCAATCTTCTGCCATGTGTCGCTCGCAACAGAAAAGTTATGAGCGTCGTCTTATCTGCAAAACAGCTGTGACTCCACAGATGTGCACTGTCCTCATCATCTACTCCAAACTATGGATAAATCTCGGATTACAGGCCACTTTTCACTCAAATGAAAGTGTAGACTAAGACATTGAGCTTCTATGATTTGAAAAGTGCTCAAGTTTGTGTTATTTGGAGACCGCAAACATGTACCCCGAGAACTCACGTTAACGGATATCGCAAATCTAAAACATCTCCGGAAGTGCTCCATATGACACCAAAGTGTTATGGGTGAGTAAAACAACTTGTTTTATTACCGAAATAAGGCTCAGATTGTAAAAAACGTTAATTCTCCTTTAGAATTATTGACAGTTAAAAACTATTTCAACACGTCACAATAAGACGTAACAATAGTAAAAAACACAAACATAAATTAGTCCGTTGTTCTTCAGGCTAAGACAAAAATGCCAGGGCCGTTTTTTTGTCCCAGTGCAGCTCTGGTCAGGACTGGACTTGGTCCCCCCTGCTACTTCCTGCTCCACGGTGGTATCACCATCCTCCTGCACAGACCCCAGACTGTAAATATGTTCAGCTCCAAAAGCGTCACGTGTGCTGCTCCACCTCCTCCTCACGTTGCTCAATGACACAGCGGCAGGAGCTGCTGAAACTGAGCCTACAGCAGATCTACTGCACACGGAACTTCCAGGAACAAGAACCTGAGCCAGATCCAGAGGGGGAGACCAGAGGAGGAGACCAGAGGGGGAGGAGGGGAGGAGACCAGAGGAGGAGTAGAGGAGGAACAGAGAAGAATCACTGTAATCACTGTAAGGCGCTTTGTGTTCCACTTTTGTATGAAAAGCGCTTTATAAATAATGTTTGATTGATTGAAGAAGTGCAGAGAGGTGCAGAGGATGAGGAGAAGGAGCTCAGAGGAGGAGTAGAGGAGCTCAGAGGAGAAGAGGAGTTCAGAGGAGGAGAAGAGGAGCTCAGAGGAGGAGAAGAGGAGTTCAGAGGAGGAGACCAGAGGAGCTCAGAGGAGGAGAAGAGGAGTTCAGAGGAGGAGAAGAGGAGCTCAGAGGAGGAGACCAGAGGGGGAGCAGAGGAGGAGACCAGAGGAGCTCAGAGGAGGAGAAGAGGAGTTCAGAGGAGGAGAAGAGGAGCTCAGAGGAGGAGAAGAGGAGTTCAGAGGAGGAGAAGAGGAGCTCAGAGGAGGAGTAGAGGAGCTCAGAGGAGAAGAGGAGTTCAGAGGAGGAGAAGAGGAGCTCAGAGGAGGAGAAGAGGAGTTCAGAGGAGGAGAAGAGGAGCTCAGAGGAGGAGAAGAGGAGCTCAGAGGAGGAGAAGAGGAGCTCAGAGGAGGAGAAGAGGAGTTCAGAGGAGGAGAAGAGGAGCTCAGAGGAGGAGAAGAGGAGGATCTCAGATTTTTTGTTTTACTGCTTAAACCTTTACACGTTTAAAAGGATCACTGTGGCCCAAAGTTATTCCTCACTTTCCCTTTGCATTTGGACCATCCTGATTATTCGCCGCAAAGTATTTTCCACAACTTTCAGAGACCAGAGCTGCCGTCACGGTAACACCGACAATAACTGACCTCCGAACACGCATTTCCTGATTCTCGGACAATAAAACGGTCAAAATGCCCAAAATTCAGACCCTCGAGAGCTGCTTATACATTCTGTCTGTACTGGGGAAAGAGTCTAGTTTAGTTTTATTTTTTATTTATTTTATTAATTAGTTTTATTTTATTTTAGTTACTGTATTTTCTGCACTATAAGGCGCACCTTCAATGAATGGCCTATTTTAAAACTGTTTTCATATATAGGGCACATAGAATAAATAAATAAATAAAATAGAATTGTTGTTGCTGTTGTTTCTGTCATTGTTGCTGCTGTTGTTGCTGCTGCTGCTGTTGTTGTTGCTGATGTTCCTGTTGTCGTTGTTGTTGCTGCTGTTCCTGTTGCTGCTGCTGTTGTTGTTGTTGCTGGCTGTTGTTGCTGTTGCTGCTGTTGCTGTTGTTGTTGTTGTGGTTGCTGTTGTTCTTGCTGTTGTTGTTGTTGCTGTTGTTCTGTCGTTGTTGCCGTTGTTGTTGCTGCTGCTGTTGCTGCTGCTGCTGTTGTTGCTGCTGTTGTTGCTGTTGTTGTTGATGCTGTTGCTGCTGTTGTTGCTGTTGTTGCTGCTGTTCCTGTTTTTTTTTTTTTGTTTTTTTTCCCCTGGTGGCTGAGTGGCTAGCACTCACGCTTCACAGCAAGAAGGTTCGGGTTGCCCGGGCCTTTCTGTGTGGAGACTGCATGTTCTCCCCGTGTTTGGGTGGGTTTCCTCCGGGTACTCCGGTTTCCCCCACCAACCTAAACATGCGCCATAGGTAAAATCCAGCTTAGGGCCTGACCAAAGCATAAATAACAAAACAAAATCATGGGGATGGTCCCCGGGTCAAATATAGAAACAACTTCTCCTGTGCGAGATCAATAAAGGTCAATCTTCTAATCCTTGACCACTGTAAGGCGCTTTGTGCTACAATTTTGTATGAAAAGCGCCTTATAAATGTTTGATTGATTGATTGATTGAATAGAAGCTACAGTAGTGGCTGACTACGGTAGCCATGATTAACCAATATTGATCCATATATAAGGCGCGTCGGATTATAAGGCGCACTGTCGGCTTTTGAGAAAATTGAAGGCTTTTAGGTGTGCCTTATAGTGCGGAAAATACGGTATTTTGTTTTGTTTTTGTTTTTTATTTAATTTTATTTAGTTTGGTTTTATTTTTTTATTTATTTTATGAATTTGTTTTATTTTATTTTAGTTATTTTTTTGTTTAGTTTTATTTCGTACAGTGGTACCTCACCTTACGAAATTAATTCGTTCCAGAAGTGGTTTCGTAACGTGAATTTTTCGTAAGTTGAGTAGCTATTTCAGTGGAAAAAGCCTGATTCGTTCCAAGGCCCCGTTCCAAGTTTTTTTTTTTTTATAGTTTAACTTTTTTTTTATAGTGTAACACTGTGTTCTGGGTCCTGATTGGCTAAGAGACTGTAGACCCAGGACTAAACGTGGAAAAAACCAGGTCTAGACCAAGGTCTAAACCTGGACTGGACCAGGTCTAGACCTGGACTAAACCAGGAAAGGACCAGGTCTAGACCTGGACTAAACCAGGATTAAAGCGCCGCGTGCGGGTCTATTTCCTGGTTTCATGCTAGCTCTGCCGGTGTACCTCACGAGTCACGGCTGAGGCGAGCAGCGAGGAGGGGAGGAGAGGTGCCTCCCCTCGGGACCGCACGCAGTCCGAGCGCATGAACGAAAGCAGGCAAGAGCCGCGGTGGTTTAATCCTGGTTTAGACCTGGTTTAGAGGAGGCACGGTTTGAGCACGGGTCTCGTCCTCGCAGCCCCGCGCCGGGTCATGCTGCGCTATCACACACGTGTCCGTGCGCACACACACCGCCCTCCCCCTTCCCCCCACACTTCACTATTAATACATTTTGTTGAAAATCTATGAAAGTTTGAGTGTTTAAACGAGAGAGAAATGTGAGAAAAGTTTAAATCCAGTCTGAGAAAAGCGTATAATGTGTGTGGCTGAGCGCGCATTATTTGAATTTTTGAGATTTCGCGTTTCGTAACTTGAAATTTCTTTCGTATCTAGAGACCAAAATGTAACGTGAAGACGTTTCGTAACTTGGATTTTTCGTTTGTTGGGTCTTTCGTAAGGTGAGGTACCACTGTATTTTATTTGAGTTATTTATTTATTGAGTTTTATTTTTTATTTAAATTTTATTTAGTTTATTTTTTTATTTTATTAATTAGTTTTATTTTATTTTAGTTATTTTGTTTAGTTTTATTTAGTTTTTTGTTTTAGTTATTTCGTTTTTTAGTTTTTTAATTTAAATTTTATTTAATTTAGTTTATTTTTATTTTTAATTTATTTTATTAATTTGTTTTATTTTGTTTTGTTTTGTTTTTAATTTTTAAAATTTTAGTTATTTTTTTTTAAAATTTTATTTAGTTTAGTTTAGTTTTCAGTTTATTATTATTATTATTTGGACGCCTCCCTCAGGAGGTGTTCCGGGCATGTCCCACCGGGAGGAGGCCCCGGGGAAGACCCAGGACACGCTGGAGGGACTATGTCTCCCGGCTGGCCTGGGAACGCCTTGGGGTCCCCGCGGAGGAGGTGTCCGGGGTGAAGGAAGTCTGGGAGTCCCTGTTTAGACTGTTGCCCCGGCAACCTGGCCCCAGATAAGAGGAAGAAACTGGATGGATGGATAGATTATTATTATTATTATTTACATTTCTTTTGTTTAATTTTATTTTTATTTATTTGATTAATTTGTTATATTTTATTTGAGTTGTTAGTTTTATTTCACTGTTTCTGGGGGACACTTGAGTAATATAAATGCAGACTCTGGACACTTCTGTACTGGGGAAGGACACAGTTTGTTTAAAAGTAAACGTGTAAATCAAAGCCGCTGAGGAGGTGTGGCGGGGGTTTGACGGGTCACAGGGGGGTCACAGGGGGGTTGAGTCATGGGGCTCCTGAGAGGGTGGAGAGGAGTGGAGAGGGGTGGAGAGGGGTGGAGAGGGGTGGGGGTGTCTCGGCCTTCTGTTGAAATCCCAGTTTTATTTTTAGAGCCCTTCAAATAGTGTCGCGTGGCTCTGGATACAAACACTCGGTGAAAGAGCGCTCACAGGAACCACTTTGGATCCCATTTATTTCATTTTTATTATTTTAGTTTTTCTCTTGAGACGTGTTCGGAGATGTTACCTGAAGATCACGCCGCACAGCTCAGGTACAGCGCACTCCACAAAAGACTTTAGATTTGGAGACAGGACTGACCAGGAAGTCCGCTGGAGACGATTTCATTCAGTTTTCTTTTATCATTTGTTTTGTCCTAATTTCACTTCTGCTGTTTGGTCTTTCTCAATCATCTGTGCAGTCACCATGGGAACACATTTTTAATTTAATTTAATTGAGTTTTATTTTATTTGAATTATTTTTTTTATTTTATGAATTTATTTTATTTTAGTTATTAAGTTTAGTTTAGTTTAATTTAGTTTAGTTTAATTTTAGTTATTTTGTTTTATTTCTTTTTTATTTTGTCTAGTTTAGTTTTTTATTTATTTTATTAATTAGTTTTATTTCATTTAAATGTATTTTTTTATTTTATGAATTTATTTTATTTTAGTTATTTTGTTTAGTTTTATTGTTTATTTTTAATTTACTTTTATTTTATTTAGTTTAGTTTTATTTTAATTTTAATTTTATTTGGTTTATTTTTATTTATTTTATTTACTTGTTTTATTTTACTTCAGTTATTTTGTTTTATTTAATTTTAGGTATTTTATTTAATTTTATTTTAATTTTATTTAGTTTATTTTTTATTTATTTTATTAATTTATTTTATTTTTTATTTTATTTTATTAATATGTTTTATTTTACTTTAGTTATTTTGTTTTATTTAATTTTAGGTATTTTATTTTTATTTTATTTTTTATTAATTTTATTAATTTATTTTATTTTTTAATTTATTTTATTAATTTGTTGTATTTTATTTTGGTTATTTTGTTTTTTTATTTTATTATTTTATTTCAGTTATTTGGTTTTATTTAATTTTTATTTAATTTTTATTTTGTTTTGATTGATTTATTTTAAATTTATTTTATTATTTTATTAAATTTTATTTTATTTGAGTTGTTTGTTTTAGTTTATTTGATTGTTTCCGGGGGACAACAGTTGAGCTGTGAGTTTTAAATCTCATGCTGTCGTAGAAACGGCAGGAAGGGCATCTGTGTTTCCCTGACATCATGCCCACATTCGGCTTATGATCGTGATTTCCTTTTAGGTCTGCGAGTATGACATCATCACGTTCTAGAACCCGTGTGATGAGGTCATGTGGTCACACGGGGGTGGGTGGGGTTATGTCCGAATGTTATGTTTCATTCGCACGTGCTTGAGAAATCTTTTATTATTAGCCTGTCTGCGCTCTGTTCCACCGTACGATGTCACGAAGCCGGAGTTTTCAAGCTCCTTTTTGAGATTCCCAGAGCTGAAATTCTCCAAAAGATTCTAGAGAAGGTGTATGGAGTTTAAAACACAGTGGAGCACTTCCTGTATCACAAAGAACTCAGCCTAAATCTGCAGAGTTTGTGCGTTAAACATGTGAATGAAACAAACAAAAAAACCACAACTTCCAGGTCTGTTTGCGATGAGGAAACGACATTAGAACAGATCAGAAAATAGCCTCACATGTAGGGCACATGTGAGGCTATTTTTTAATTTTTTATTTTGAATTCACACCACCCCTTTTGGCAACAGAGAAGAGAAGATATTTAACTTTGTGACAGTTCTTATTTCATGTAGAAAGTAGTGGTAATTACAGAGATTTTAAACATTAAACAGGTCAAAACATGCATTTTGTTCAAGTTTAAGGGCTAAATCCCACCAGAGAATTGAATTTCTTTTAAACTTCCTGTTTAATGTTTTATTTTTTTATTTTAGTTATTTTTATTTTATTTTTATTTTATTTAGTTTAATTTTAATTTTATTTATTTTATGAATTTGTTTTATTTTATTTTGTTTATTTTTATTTATTTATTTTTATTTATTTATTTTTATTTTTTTATTTTAGTTATTTTTTATTTTATTTAAATTTTATTTCATTTCATTAAATTTTTATTTATTTTATGAATTTGTTTTATTTTATTTTGTTTAGTTTTATTCATTTATTTTAATTTTTTTTTTATTTACTTTTATTTTTTATTTTAGTTTTTTTTTTTTAATTTTATTTCATTTAATTTTATTTTTATTTATTTTATGAATTTGTTTTATTTTATTTTGTTTAGTTTTATTTCTTTATTTCTTTATTTTTTATTTTATTTACTTTTATTTTTTATTTTAATTTTTTTTATTTTATTTTAATTTTATTTCATTTCATTTTATTTTTATTTATTTTATGAATTTGTTTTATTTAGTTTAGTTTGTTTATTTATTTATTTTTATTTTTATTCCATAGCTGTTGCCCAGCAAAATGTTTACCATGGCTGAAACTGTTTTTTTTTTTTTTTTCAATTTTAGTTATTTTTTATTTTAATTTAATTTAGTTTAGTTTTATTTATTTTATTAATTTGTTTTATTTTAGAGAAGATATTTAACCTTGTGACAGTTCTTGTTTCATGTAGAAAGTGGTGGTAATTACAGAGATTTTAATCATTAACCAGGTCAAAACATGCATTTTGTTCAAGTTAAAGGTCTAAAATCCCACCAGAGAATTGAATTTCTTTTAAAGTTCCTGTTTAAAGGCGACATTTTGGGGACTTTTGATGAGGATGAGGAAATGTGTAATATTGTTGATTTCAATAATAGTACGGTGAGAATTCCATGGGCGGGTTCATTTGTGACTGTTGTTCCGTCCCATGTTTGCGATGGCGCCTCTTGTGCAATGAGCGGTTGCCTCAGAGCTGGAGGCGGTGTGGAGGCAGGGGCAGGGGCAGAAGCTGGACAGAGGCTGGGCAGAGCTGTTTGTCTGTCTAACTTTAGCCCAGCGCTCACATGCAGTCAGCTGACACAACATCACACAGAGCAGTCAACAGCCGTCGGAAAGCATGACGCAGAGCTTCCACTTCCGGGTCCAATGGAATTCCTCCCTATAGTGTGGCAGGCGGATGTTTGTTTTCCAAATGTAAGACACAAATAAAAGTGCGTACGACACGTTAGACTGCTCATTTCACCAAGAGACGATAGACGGGTTAACAAAGATTTCATTCAGTTCAATCTTTTAGAATTTGTTTTGTCCTAATTTCACTTCTTCTGTTTGGTCTTTCTGTACAATCACCATGGGAACACATTTTTAATTTAATTTAATTTAGTTTTATTTTATTTTAATATAGTTTAGTTTTTTATTTTTATTTTATTAATTTGTTTTATTTTATTTTATTGTTTTTTATTTAATTTTAGTTATTTTAATTTAATAAAATTTTGTTTAGTTTTTATTTTATTTATTTTGTTTAGTTTTATTCAGTTTTTAAATTTTAGTTATTTTGTTTTATTTTTTATTTTTATTTTATTTGTTTTTATTATTTATTTATTTAATTAATTTGTTTTATTTTATTTTAGTTATTTTGTTTAGTTTAGTTTTAGTTTTTTATTTTAGTTATTTTTATTTAATTTCATTTTGTTTATTTTTATTTATTTTATTCATTTGTTTTATTTTATTATGTTTAGTTTTATTTAGTTTTTATTTTAGTTATTTATTTATTTTATTTTTTTTGATTTACATTTTATTTAGTTTTATTATTTATTTATTTTATTCATTTGTTTTATTTTATTTTAGAAATTTTGTTTTATTTTTTTATTTATTTATTTTTTTTTTATTTTTTTTTTTTAATGTTTACCACGGCTGAAACTGTATTAGACATAGAGAGAAGGAATCAGTTTTCAGTTCCTGTGTTTTTTTCCTTTTCTTTTCAGTTTCAAACAAACTGCTACTGCTACAGAAATAAAATAACAGTAAATATTGACCACAGGTGAACCAGGTCATAATTAGAAAAAGATGAAACTCTGCCCTGCCCCCTGTGTTTCAGTCTGAACTGCCCCCGGTGTTTCAGTCTGAACTGCCCCCGGTGTTTCAGTCTAAACTGCCCCCGGTGTTTCAGTCTGAAGTGTCTCCGGTGTTTCTGAACTGCCCCCGGTGTTTCAGTCTGAACTGCCCCCGGTGTTTCTGAACTGCCCCCGGTGTTTCAGTCTGAACTGCCCCCGGTGTTTCAGTCTGAACTGCCCCCGGTGTTTCCGTCTAAACTGCCCCCGGTGTTTCAGTCTGAAGTGTCTCCGGTGTTTCTGAACTGCCCCTGGTGTTTCAGTCTGAACTGCCCCCGGTGTTTCAGTCTGAACTGCCCCCAGTGTTTCAGTCTAAACTGCCCCCGGTGTTTCAGTCTGAAGTGTCTCCGGTGTTTCTGAACTGCCCCCGGTGTTTCAGTCTGAACTTCCCCCGGTGTTTCAGTCTGAACTGCCCCCGGTGTTTCAGTCTGAACTGCCCCCGGTGTTTCAGTCTGAACTGCCCCCAGTGTTTCAGTCTAAACTGCCCCCGGTGTTTCAGTCTGAAGTGTCTCCGGTGTTTCTGAACTGCCCCCGGTGTTTCAGTCTGAACTTCCCCCGGTGTTTCAGTCTGAACTGCCCCCGGTGTTTCCGTCTAAACTGCCCCCGGTGTTTCAGTCTGAAGGGCCCCCGGTGTTTCAGTCTGAACTGCCCCCGGTGTTTCCGTCTAAACTGCCCCCGGTGTTTCAGTCTGAACTGCCCCCGGTGTTTCCGTCTAAACTGCCCCCGGTGTTTCAGTCTGAAGTGCCCCCGGTGTTTCAGTCTGAACTTCCCCCGGTGTTTCAGTCTGAACTGCCCCCGGTGTTTCTGAACTGCCCCCGGTGGGATTGTTCCTGGCAGCTGCCGGCACCAGCTGTCACCTGCTTGTCTCCATGGAGATGTTATTGCTTTGCTAAAAATGTTCCACAGGATGAGAGGAAACCTTTTAAATCTAGAGAAGGTCATCAGGCCAAGTTACAGGCCAGATCTGTGCAGAGGCGTGCAAACAAACAAACAAACAAACAAACAAACAGACAGACAGATAAACAAACAAACAGACAGATAAACACACCTGGAGTTTTGTTTTGTTTCATTCACACGTTTAACACAAACCTGCAGATTTAGGATGATCTCCTAAACTGGTGGTTGGAGGGGCTGATGGAGCAGATAACAGTAGTAGTAGTAGTAGTAGTAGTAGTAGTAGTAGTAGTAGTAGTAGTAGTAGTAGTAGTAGTAGTAGTAGTAGTAGTAGTAGTAGTAGTAGTAGTCTTTTATGGAGGGGGGCCGTCGAATATACACTCAACAAAAATATAAACGCAACACTTTTGTTTTTGCTCCCATTTTTCATGAGATGGACTTAAAGATCTAAAATTCATTCCAGATACACAATATTACCATTTCTCTCAAACATTGTTCACAAATCTGTCTAAATGTGTGATAGTGAGCACTTCTGCTTTGCTGAGATAATCCATCCCACCTCACAGGTGCGCCACATCAAGATGCTGATCTGACATCATGATTAGTGCACAGGTGTGCCTTAGACTGCCCACAATAAAAGGCCACCCTGAAATGTGCATTTTTGTCTCACAGCAAAATGCCACAGATGTCACAAGCATTGAGGGAGCGTGCAATTGGCATGCTGACGGCAGGAATGTCAACCAGATCTGTTGCTCGTGCATTGAATGTTCATTTCTCCACCATAAGCCGTCTCCAAAGGCGTTTCAGAGAATATGGCAGTACATCCAACCGGCCTCACAACCGCAGACCACGTGTAACCACACCAGCCCAGGACCTCCACATCCAGCAGGTTCACCTCCAAGATCGTCTGAGACCAGCCACTCAGACAGCTGCTGAAACAATTGGTTTGCATAACCAAACAATTTCTGCACAAACTGTCAGAAACCGTCTCAGGGAAGCTCAACTGCATGCTCGTCGTCCTCATCGGGGTCTTAACCTGACTCCAGATCGTCACCGTAACAGACTTGAGTGGGCAAATGCTCACATTCGATGGCGTCTGGCACGTTGGAGAGGTGTTCTCTTCACGGATGAATCTCGGTTTACATTGTTCAGGGCAGATGGCAGACAGCGTATGTGGCGTCGTGTGGGTGAGCGCTTTGCTGATGTCAATGTTGTGGATCGAGTGGCCCATGGTGGTGGTGGGGTTATGGTATGGGCAGACATCTGTTATGGACGAAGAACACGAAGAACACATTTTATTGATGGCATTTTGAATGCACAGAGATACCGTGATGAGATCCTGAGGCCCATTGTTGTGCCATACATCCATGAACATCACCTCATGTTTCAGCAAGATAATGCACGGCCCCATGTTGCAAGGATCTGTACACAATTCTTGGAAGCTGAAAATGTCCCAGTTCTTGCATGGCCAGCATACTCACCGGACATGTCACCCATTGAGCATGTTTGGGATGTGCTTGACCGGCGTATACGACAGCGTGTACCAGCTCCCACTAATATCCAGCAACTTCGCACAGCCATTGAAGAGGAGTGGACCAACATTCCACAGGCCACAATTGACAATCTGATAAACTCTATGCGAAGAAGATGTGTTGCACTGCATGAGGCAAATGGTGGTCACACCAGATACTGACTGGTTCTGAGTCCCCAGACCCCAATAAAGCAAAAAATACAAAATAAAAAAAAATGCACATTTCAGAGTGGCCTTTTATTGTGGGCAGTATAAGACACACCTGTGCACTAATTATGATGTCAGATCAGCATCTTGATGTGGCGCACCTGTGAGGTGGGATGGATTATCTCAGCAAAGCAGAAGTGCTCACTATCACACATTTAGACAGATTTGTGAACAATGTTTGAGAGAAATGGTAATATTGTGTATCTGGAATGAATTTTAGATCTTTAAGTCCGTCTCATGAAAAATGGGAGCAAAAACAAAAGTGTTGCGTTTATATTTTTGTTGAGTGTATGTATGTACAGTGCCGTGAAAAAGTATTTGCCCCCTTCCTGATTTCTGTGTTTTTTGCATATTTATCACTCAAAACATTGTCAGATCATCAAACCAATTTTAATATCACACAGAAACAACCCAAGGAAAGACAAAATTCAGTTTTTGAATGATGATTCCATTTATTAGTGCACAAAAAAAATCTAAACCTATCTGGCCCTATGTGAAAAAGTAATTGCCCCCCCTTGTTAAATCACAAACTAACTGTGACTAACCACAGTTTTGAGAAAACTTAGTTCAGTTCTACATGCCACACCCACACCTGATTGTCACCACCTGTGTTGAATCAAGAAATCACTTAAATAGTTCCTGTCAAACAAAGTGAAGTTGGCTACAACATCTCAAGAACAAACACATCATGCCACGATCCAAAGAAATTCAAGAACAAATGAGAAAAAAAGTGATAGAAGTCTATAATTCAGGAAAAGGTTACAAAGCCATTCCCAAAGCTCTGGGGCTCCAGCGAACCACTGTCAGAGCCATTATTCAAAAATGGAGGAAACTGGGAACAGTTGCAACCCTTCCCAGGAGTGGTCGACCAACTAAGATTACTCCAAGAGTGCGACGACGGCTCATTCAGGAAGTCACAAAAGAACCTAGACGCACATCGAAAGAACTACAGGCCTCGTTGGCCTCAGTTAAGGTCAGTGTTCATGACTCCACCATTAGAAAAACACTGGCCAAAAATGGCATCCATGGAAGAGTTCCCAGGAGAAAACCACTGCTTTCACAAAAGAACACAAAGGCTCGTCTCACCTTTGCCAAAAAGCACCTTGATGACCCTCAAGACTTTTGGAGAAACATTTTGTGGACCGATGAGTCTAAAATTGAACTTTTTGGAAGGTCTGCAGCCCGTTTCATCTGGCGTAAAAATGGCACAGCATTTGATAAAAAGAACATGGTGCCCACAGTAAAGCATGGTGGTGGCAGTGTGATGGTCTGGGCCTGCTTTGCTGCCTCAGGACCAGGACAACTTGCTGTGATTGACGGAAAAATGAATTCTGCTGTTTACCAGAAGATCCTGAAGGAGAATGTCCGGCCATCAGTTCGTGCCCTCAAACTCAAGCGCTCTTGGATCATGCAACAGGACAATGATCCAAAACACACCAGCAAGTCCACCTCTGAATGGCTCAAAGAAAACAAAATTAAGGTTTTGGAGTGGCCAAGTCAAAGTCCGGATTTAAATCCGATTGAGATGCTGTGGTGTGACCTTAAACGGGCAGTTCATACAAGAAAACCCTCCAATATGGCAGAATTGAAACAATTCTGCATAGAAGAGTGGGCCAAAATCCCTCCCCAGCGGTGTGAAAGACTCATCACCAATTATCGCAAACGTTTGGTTACAGTTATTGCTGTCAAAGGAGGCTCAACTGGCTATTAGATTAAGGGGGCAATTACTTTTTCACATAGGGCCAGATAGGTTTAGATTTTTTTTGTGCACTAATAAATGGAATCATCATTCAAAAACTGAATTTTGTCTTTCCTTGGGTTGTTTCTGTGTGATATTAAAATTGGTTTGATGATCTGACAATGTTTTGAGTGATAAATATGCAAAAAACACAGAAATCAGGAAGGGGGCAAATACTTTTTCACGGCACTGTATGTGTGTGTGTATATATATATATATATATATATATATATATATATATATATATAGTGCCACCTATCGTGACACTATATATATCAATGGAAAGGGCTCGTGTCCAGTAACGCACCCGTGAGGTCCATTGACCTCATCGATTACTCACTTGCCCAGTACACATTTTTGGCATTTACGATGGTTAACAATTACAATTATGCTGCTGTCGCGGCAATGGGCAGTGCCAGTCTGTGCTATTAGATGCCATGAGTGTCACTAGTGTGGTGGCATTGAGTGTTTGGTTTTGTGGGCGCACTTGACATGACTTGACTTGATGTCATCTGCGCCCACAAAACGATTACAATTTTGCCGCTGTCGCGGCCACGGGCGGTGCCACCGTGCCAGGTCAGCGGGCACAAGTCACTGACATGAGTGCCACTATGCTTGGAAACAGGAGAGCGCTTCGCGCTCTGTTGCCTGCACCCGGGTTCTGCAGTGAAGCAGTTACAATAGGCCCTACACTTTATCGCTCTGTCTAATTAACTGGCTAACTGTCAGGGGCAGAACCGGGGCAGAACTCGGCTCAGAGGACACTGTCAGGGGCAGAACCGGGGCAGAACTCGGCTCAGAGGACACTGTCAGGGGCAGAACCGGGGCAGAACTCGTCCTCCCTTTTAGGATGCCCGGCAAAAACTTAGTAGCAAAAACGTAGTAGCAGTAGTAGTAGTAGTCACAGTAGCAGTAGCAGTAGTAGTAGTAGCAGTAGTAGTAGTAGTCACAGTAGTAGTAGAAGTAGCAGTAGTAGTAGTCACAGTAGTAGTAGTAGTAGTAGTAGTAGTAGTAGTAGTAGTAGTAGTAGTAGCAGTAGTAGTAGTCACAGTAGTAGTAGCAGTAGTAGTAGCAGTAGTATTAGTAGCAGTAGTAGTAGTAGCAGTAGTAGTAGTCACAGTAGTAGCAGTAGTAGTAGTAGCAGTAGTAGTAGTAGCAGTAGTAGTAGTCACAGTAGTAGTAGCAGTAGTAGTAGCAGTAGTATTAGTAGCAGTAGTATTAGTAGCAGTAGTAGTAGTCACAGTAGTAGTAGCAGTAGTAGTAGCAGTAGTATTAGTAGCAGTAGTATTAGTAGCAGTAGTAGTAGTAGCAGTAGTAGTAGTAGCAGTAGTAGTAGTCACAGTAGTAGTAGCAGTAGTAGTAGCAGTAGTATTAGTAGCAGTAGTATTAGTAGCAGTAGTAGTAGTCACAGTAGTAGTAGCAGTAGTAGTAGCAGTAGTATTAGTAGCAGTAGTATTAGTAGCAGTAGTAGTAGTAGCAGTAGTAGTAGTAGCAGTAGTAGTAGTCACAGTAGTAGTAGTAGTAGTAGTAGTAGTAGTAGTAGTAGTAGTAGTATTAGTAGCAGTAGTAGTAGTAGTTCTTCCTCAATAACCTCAAACTGAAAACACTCTGTTCCACTGCTCCAGTGTGTTTTTAAACTCCACACAGCTTCACTAGAATCATTTGGATGATTTCACATTTGGAATTGACAATCTCTACGGTAAAAGAGTTGTTAACTTGAAAACTACCGCTTCGTGACATCAGAAGTTGGAAGAGAGCATTTTGAGCGTTTCAGATGTAGACAGACGAATAACGAAGGATCGCTTACACGGACCTTTAAAGGGGAGGTTGAGCTCAGCTGGTTTAAAGGAGACGTTTAAGACTTCTGAACCATGTTGTAACGGTTCTACAGACATAAGGTTTCTGTCCCACATTCGAGGCACCATTGACTGACATTTGTATTCATTTATTTCACTCCTCACTTCCCTTTTGTCTGGTCCTGACTCATGTGTCTGTCCCTTTCCTTTCCCCGCCCAGTCCATCTCGCTCTTCTCCTGCCTGGTTCTGACCGGTGTTTGTGTCTCTATGTTTAGGTGGGGTGAGATGCCGGAGCCGGACTCTTCGCTCCAGCTGCTGCTCAAAGAGACACGAGCCTTCAGACAGCAGAGTCCAGGAAAGGTAAGGCTCTAGGGCCGAGGACTGGCTCCAGCCAAACGCCAACCGACGAGAGCCAAGATGTACCGCTTCAACTTCAGGGGTCCACACTTAAAACCTTTATTATTATGTGTAGAATCCCACAGTCGTTCAGGTAGAAAGGAGAAATTCAATTTGTCAACTGGACAAAAGTTTATTTGGTCGATGAGCTGCGAAACGTATTCGACCAAATATTGGGCCTTTCTGTGTGGGGTTTTCTCCCCGTGTCTGGGTGGGTTTCCTCTGGGCACTCCGGTTTCCACCATCAACACAAAAACTCCAGAGGTTAAAAAAAATCCAACAGCTGAGGTCCTGACCAAAGCCGAGCAATAAGATCAAGATGGTCCCGGGCGCCTGAAAGACGAGCTGCCCACTGCTCCTGAAGGATGGGTCAAATGCAGAGGAATAACTTCCCTACAGAGACAAATAAAGGACAATAATAATAAAAAAAATCCATCCATCCATTTTCTTCCTCTTATCCGGGACTGGGTCGTGGGGGCAATAGTCTAAGCAGGGACTCCCAGACTTCCCTCACCCTGGACACTTCCTCCAGCTCCTCCAGGGGGACCCCAAGGCGTTCCCAGGCCAGCCGGAACACATAGTCCCTCCAGCGCTTGGGTGGGCAATTATTTTTCCCCAGGGGCCAAATGAGAAGCAGAAAATATTGTGGAGGGCCAAAAGTTTGAAGTCTACTTTGGTTATTAATTTTATTTCTCCGTTGAAATCAGTAAATGGCATTGTTTACAGAAGCTGGTAAGTTCTGTGTTATTATTAAGTAATGAGAGAGTGAGGTTTTACAAAAACTGAATTTATTCAGTAAAATCATTCAAAACAACGGTAAACGTGAAACACTTGTAACTCTTTTTCAGTCACATTAACCCCACAATGTTTTCTGAGTTTAACTTTCTTAACTTTGTATTAAGACACCACAATGTCTTTGTTTGCCAAATAATATAATACAAGAAATGTCACTGCCAAACTGTGTAGAAAAAAGTCAAAGTTAGCATGTTTAGTGTTTTTTTCTCTTGATCAGAGATTAAGAAGCTTTAGATTAGCTTTAGGTTAGACTTAGGTTTGCTTTAGGTTAGGTTTAGGTTAGCTTTAAGTTAGTTTTAGGTTAGCTTTAGAGTAGCTTTAGGTTAGACTTAGGTTTGCTTTAGGTTAGCTTTAGGTCAGCTTTATGTTAGCTTTAGATTAGCTTTAGGTTAAACTTAGGTTTCCTTTAGGTTTGCTTTAGGTTCGCTTTAGGTTAGCTTTAAGTTAGCTTTAGGTTATCTTTAGAGTAGCTTTAGGTTTGCTTTAAGTTAGCTTTAGGTTAGCTTTAGGTTTGCTTTAGGTTAGCTTTAGATTAGCTTTAGGTTAGACTTAGGTTTGCTTTAGGTTAGCTTTAGGTCAGCTTTATTTTAGCTTTAGATTAGCTTTAGGTTAGACTTAGGTTTGCTTTAGGTTCGCTTTAGGTTAGCTTTAAGTTAGCATGTTTAGTGTTTTTTTCTTGATCAGTGAGAGAAATGTCGCCTCTGTTGAGCTTTAACAAGTGCATCAAAGTCAGGTTCATGTTTGAGGTGGAGATGTGAAGTCTGACAGATGATCATCTGTACAAATGCATTATGTACAATTTTGAAAGTAGGTTTTATTTTATTAATTCCAAACAACCTTTCGCGGGCCGCTCAGAGTCAGCTCACGGGCCGTATTTAGCCCCCGGGCCTTGAAATGCAGGAAATGCAGGAGGATCCATAGGCGGCCGGTGGAAAGAGAATAAATAAATAAATACATCTAAAAAATAAACTTTTGTCCAGTTGACAAATTGAATTTCTTCTTTATTATATTTTGTAAATCAAATCAAAATCACGTTTGTCCCTGAGAGGCACTTGAAGCACACTGAGCTGTGACTCCGCACATGCGCACTGTCCTCCTCATCTACTCCAAACTATGGCTAAATCTCGGATTAGAGGCCACTTTTGACTCAAACGAAAGCGTAGACTAAGACATTGAGCTTCTGTAATTTGAAAAGTGCTAAAGTTTGTGTTATTTGGAGACCGCAAACATGTACCCCGAGCACTCGCGTTACGGAGATCGCTAAACTAAAACATCTCCGGAAGTGCTCCATATGACACCAAAGTGCTATGGGTGAGTAAAACAACTTGTTTTATTACCGAAATAAGGCTCAGATTGTAAAAAACGTTAATTCTCCTTTAACACACAAACCCTGCCGATTTAGAGGAAAACGCTCTTTTCCACCTTGTGATGTCATGTGGTAATATAAGGATGGCCCCACTGTGTTTTTAAACTTCACACACCCTCAGCAGAATCATTTGGATGATTTCAGACCCGGAATTACTGATCTGAAGTGAACAGTGACGGTAAAAGGAGCTGTTCACTTGAAAACGACAAGGATTAAAATAAAGAATTACTCAAACATTTGTGAACGAAACAAAAAACACAACTCCAAGTGGGCGATGTGTCTTGCCGAAGGACACGACCGCCGCTGCAGGTCCTCCCCGTCCTGCCCTGACCGTGTTCCGTTGCTGTGTTGTAGTTCTGTCTCCTGGTGTGCAGTCTGTGCACGTTTATGGCCGTGTTGGGGCGTTACATTCCCGGCGTGGTGCTTTCCTACGCTTTAGGTGAGTCCAACAGCACCTGCAAACATCTGTGTGGAGTCTGAAGTGTTCTAACGTGTTTTGAAGTGTTCTGAAGTGTTCTGAAGTGTTCTGAAGTGCTCTTATGTGTTTGAAAGTGTTCTAATGTGTTCTAAAGTCTAATGTGTTCTGTGTCTCTCTAATATTTTCTTATGGGTGAATTGATGCAAATTTTGAGGCCTCCAGGAATAAGATATTATTATTATTTATTAAGTGAGTTAAATGAAAACACCTGGACTCACTTAAGTTTTTGAAGCCAGCGTTTTCACTTTGATCCGGTTCATCTCGTTATAATTTTTTACGGTACCTAAGTGTTCTAATGTGTTCTGTTTGCTCAAATATTATAAAATTATAATACAGTGGTACCTCACCTTACGAAAGACCCTACATACGAAAAATCCAAGTTACGAAACGCCTTCACGTCAAATTTTGGTCTCTAGATACGAAAGAAAATTAAAGTTGCGAAACGCGAAATCTCAAAAATTCAATTAATGCGCGCTCAGATGCACGCCCCGAAACGTAAATACACTTTATCAACACACACGGGATTAGGTTCCAACTTTGTATTTTGCAATTGTTCTACATGTTTTAGGGCTGTAAATGCCTCACCACACACATTCTACGCTTTTCTCAGACTGGAGTTGGGCTTTTCTCGCATTTCTCTCTCGTTTGAACACTCGAACTTTCATAGATTTTCAATGGAATGTGTTGATAGTGAAGCGTGGGGGGAGACGGCTCAATATAGCGCCGAACGTGCGAGGGGAGCGGAGACACAGGATTACTATCAACAGCACATCATCAGTAGGGTAAAACTCACCTGTCTCACGACGGTCTAAACCCCGCTCACGTTCCCTTAGTGAGTGAACAATCCAACGCTTGGTGAATTCTGCTTCACAATGATGGGAAGAGCCGACATCGAAGGATCAAAAAGCGACGTCGACACGGCGGGGATGGAGCCGCGGCGCCCGGGACCGGGCGGGCCGAGCCGCGCGGCCCCGCGGCCCCGAAGGGGAGGCACGGCCCGCCCGCGCGGGCCGACCACGGGGTGATTTAATCCTGGTCTGGTCCCGGTTTGGTCCGGGTCTGGACCTGATCTGGTCCTGGTTTAGACCTGGTCTAGACCTGGTTTAGTTCTGGTCTAGACCTGGAAGTCACATAGAACCAGAGCCCGTCCCGAGCGAGACCCCGCGGTCTTGCCTGCCGATAGAGAACCTTTCTCGGCCTGTTAGCTCACAGTGTTAGCCCCCCGGTTCTGGAGGTCAGATAGAACCAGAGCCCGCCCCGCTCTTATTCCCGCTGAAAGAGCGTCTTTCTCTGCCTCTTAGCTCTAGCGCGGAACGCAAAAGGAGCGCGGAGACACGAGCAACGCGCTCCTCCAACGGCACTGCCATGTCCCCTTTAGTCCAGGTCCAGTCCAGGTTTAGACCTGGTTTAGTTCTGGTCTAGACCTGGTCTATTCCAATCAGGACGCAGAACACAAATGTTACACTATAAAAAAAAAGTTACACTATAAAAAAAAAACCTTGGAACGGATCAGGCCTTTTCCATTGAAATAGCTACTCAACTTATGAAAAATTCACGTTACGAAACCACTTCTGGAACAAATTAATTTCGTAAGGTGAGGTACCACTGTATTCAGATGTTTTCTGTGTTCTGCGGTGTTCAAACAAGTTTTATTATTATTATGTTATGTTCTAACATAGTCCTTAGTGCTGTCAGGCAATTAAAAAAAAGAATGTAATTAATTACAGGATTTGTAATCAATTAATCTAATTAATCGCATTTTAATCTCATATCTGCTAAAGGTCCCCAAATAAAGGCCCCTGCCAACAATTCTTCTTTTGCGTTCCTTTCATTACTGTACAGCTGGTGAATTCTTTTCATCACTGTAGTTCTCGAAGGTCGCTGGAAATTTGGGTCAGATGACGCTTTCTGAAACGCCTCCTTTAGGCCCTCGATTGAAACTGGCCTGCAATCAGCAGCAACCCACTTTGTGATTGAGTTTGTCAGTTTTTCTGTGGTTGCTTTGCTGATTCATTTCCCAAATTCTGTGAATGTGGTTTGTTTGTTTGTTGGTTTGGTGGTTTGTTGAAGTTCACTCACGCTCGCCAACGATGGAACTTGTCCGGACTAGGGATGCAAATTATCAATTAATTCATTAATCTATAGTTGATTGACCTTATCGATCGATTAACAATTAACTGATAAGCGGCGTTTTTCACCTGAATTTTAGTGTTTCAATAGGGTCTTTAAGAATATAAGCTATAGTATACATAACACTGAGTCATAAATATATCATAGTATTATTATATTGTATATTCCTCAATTAATTATTCCTTAGTAAAAAGCAGACAAATGTATTGATGCTGAATAACAAAATACAGTAATCCCTCGCTCTATCGCGGTTCACAGATTTATTTATTTATTTTTTCTATTTTTATTTTTTTTTAGTGTAACATTTTTTTTATAGTGTAACATTGTGTTCTGCATCCTGATTGGCTAAGAGACTAGACCAGGACTAAACGTGGACTAAACCAGGTCTAGACCAGAACTAAACCAAGTCTAGACCAGAACTAAACCAAGTCTAGACCAGAACTAAACCAAGTCTAGACCAGGTCTAAACCAGGTCTAAACCAGGTCTAAACCTGGACTGGGCCTGGACTAAACCAGGACTGGACCAGGTCTAGACCAGGACTAAACCAGGATTAAACCACCACGTGCCGCTGCTGGTTTCGTGTGGCTGGTTTGTGGCTCGGGCTGAGACTACGCATTCCGGGCGCCGCGGTTCGATCTCGTGCTCAGCAGCCCCGGGCCTCGCGCGTACACCGGGCAGTGCCGTTGAGTGAGCGCAGTGCGTGGTTGCCTTGTTTTGTGACCACGCGGGTGCGCGTGTCCGCGATTAGCAATTAATTACAATTAATGCATTTTGATCGACAATTAATCGTAAGTCGATTAATTGTTGACATCCCTAGTCCGGACGTGTTAATCGTTCAAATGATCCGTCAGGCTGGAGCAGCTTCGGTGATCAGAAAATTATTTTTTACAAAAGCTCCAAATCACGGCGTTCTTGTCGATCGTCCCGTCTTCATTCTTTTTATAAATAAAGTTGCCGTTTGATTCTCTCCTCGCCCCCTGAGTCGAGTCCAGGCCAGTTTCCTCCAGGATTTATTTGTTTGAGCGACGCAGGTGGAAGTGACGCCACTGCCAAGTCGCCTACAGGTCCTTCACTGGGACAAATTTAAAATGTGCATTGAATTGCCGCTCATAATTAATTGTGTTCATTTTTATAACGCGTTCATTTGCAGTGTAATTAATTAATCTAATGTGTTAAACTGACAGATCTAGTTCTAACATATTCTAAAGTTTTCTAGCTTTCTTGTTCTGTTGTGTTTTGTCTTATTCACATTTTTAACACACAAATCCTGCGTATTTAGGCAGAAAACAGAAAACACTGTTCCACTTTGTGATGTCATGTGATAATACAGGAGCTGTGTTTTTAAACTATACTCTGTACATTTCAAGCCCCACACATACAAAATAATTTGGTTCATTTCAGCCCTAGAATTTCCCATCTCTGCTAAACAAAAGGTAAAAAGATGTCAACTTGAACACTACCACTACATGACATCACAAGTTGGAACAGAGAGTTTTTGGCTTTGGAGATGTCGACAGACTCCTAAGATAATAAATAATTACTCAAACCTGGGAATGAAACAAAACACAACTCCAGGCCGGTTTTTGAGGAGGAAACATAAAGCTCACAGGAGTCCATTTGGCATATTATACTCACATATTGTAACGTGTTCTCATATTTTCTCCTGTGCAGTGCTGGGGATCTTCCTCTGGCCTCTGCTCTCCTCTCTGGACCTGGGCCTGTGGCTGGAGCCCGTCCTGCACAAGATGGATGAAGGTCTCTGGAACGTCCTTCACAGAATCAGAGATGCTTACGGTGAATATCACTTCCACTTTTAGAAGGACTTCATCAAAAGTATTCATGTGACTTATCAGTCCAGTAGATCCTGAGTACTGTAAAGAAATTATATTAATATGCCTACACGTACATGTATACGTGTAATGTATTATGTAATGTATATTATCTTTGTGACATATTTCAATAAATTCATTCATTCATTCTGTTGCAGATATTGGGGTAAATACATCAATGTTCAAAGTCAAAGTTCAAAGTTCAAAGTCAGCTCTATTGTCAAAAACCATATGTACAGGTCGCACACAGGATTTGAAATTGCAGCGCCCCCTAGGCCCACAGTGAACATAAAATATGTGATAAACAAGACAATAAACACCATGACTAAAACATCACATATACCTGTAGTAAAAGTACAGTAAACTTGTATAAAATACAAATAAATAAAACACACAATGTGTAGTGTAATAAAACCCAAATGGTGTCATTTAAGCAGCAGTGTCAGTGTCATTTAAGCAGCAGTGTCAGTGTCATTTAAGTGTCATTTAAGCAGCAGTGTCAGTGTCATTTAAGTGTAATTTAAGCAACAGTGTCAGTGTAATTTAAGCAGCAGTGCCAGTGTCATTTAAGTGTCGTTTAAGCATCAGTGTCATTTAAGTGTCGTTTAAGCATCAGTGTCATTTAAGTGTCGTTTAAGCAGCACTGTCATTTAAGCATCAGTGTAATTTAAGCAGCAGTGTCAGTGTCATTTCAGTGTCAATTAATCAGCAGTGTCAGTGTTATTTAAGTGCCAATTAAGCAGCAGTATCAGTGTGCTGCTGCTTAAATGGCACTTAAATGACATTTAAGCAGCAGTGTCAGTGTCATTTAAGCAGCAGTGGCAGTGTCATTTAAGTGTCATTTAAGTAGCAGTATGATTGGGGGAGGGAGGGCAGGGAGAGAGTTGAGCATCCTGACAGCTTGGTGGATGAAGCTGTCTTTCAGTCTGCTGGTCTTGGCCCTGAGGCTCCTCAGTCTCCTTCCTGATGGCAGCAGACTGAAGGCGGGTGCTGTAGATGTCCTGCAGGGAGGGGAGAGAGACACCCACGATTCTCTCAGCTGCTCTCACTACTCGGTGTAGGTTTTTGCGGCGGGACACGGTGCAGGTGTCATACCTCACAGTGATGCAGCTGGTGAGGATGCTCTCTGTAGAAGGTGCTCATGAGATACAGCTATATATCTTTACTGAATCTAAACTATATCCTGTAGAAGGCATATTCTGCTTTTTCAGGTATTTAGTATTAGTCTGTAAACATAAGCCTGCAAACTGCAATAGTGATTTAAAACGGCTTTAAAAGGTCCACTGACTTCCTGTTCAAATGCAGAACTGAGAAGAGCTGCCTCTTCATAGTGCCATTGCACCGTAACAAGCTTTGTTTGTTTAAAAATGTTGCTGAAATGTTATTTTCTAACCTTGCATGTATGACTCGGAGTCTGAATGTTTTTGGAATGATCTTAAATGAGCACAGAGCAGTGGGCAGACATAGGGGGTAGGTGAAAACAGACAGCGTCGATCGAAGGACAATTAAGGATTACTCAGACGTGCATGAATCAGAGTAAGATAAAAATGAGGAAACACAGATTCATGGTTCAAAGCTCACAAAAGTCCATTTTACAGATGCTGCTTATCCTGTAATTTAGATCTCTACAGACAAGTTCTGAACTGTCCCTGTGTGTCAGATGCCCTCCCCGTGTCCTCATGGGGTCTTCTGTAGTTCTGTAGTTTAGACTTTTACACACATGTTCAGAATGTGTGGAAGTTCATATTCAGGTTTTGTGTGTTTGTGTCCACAGTGCGGCGTTTGTCCCAGTGTCCACAGCCCCACACGGAGACTGGACACGTGGACTCAGATCTGTCCTCCATGACGCCCAAGGTTTGTCCCACCTCTGACAGGAAGTTTAAAAATGTTACACAAACATGATTATAGAGGAGCAGGAGTGCATGAAGTAAAACTGCTCCTCATTACTGTCTGTGCTTGTTTTAGTCTACAGCAGGACTAGAACAGGACTACAGCAGGATTAGAACAGGACTACAGCAGGACTAGACCGAGACTACAGCAGGACTAGAACAGGACTACAGCAGGACTAGAACAGGACTAGACCAGGACTAGACCAGGACTACAGCAGGACTAGAACAGGACTACAGCAGGACTAGAACAGGACTACAGCAGGACTAGACCAGGACTACAGCAGGACTAGAACAGGACTACAGCAGGACTAGAACAGGACTACAGCAGGACTAGACCAGGACTACAGCAGGACTAGAACAGGACTACAGCAGGACTAGACCAGGACTACAGCAGGACTAGACCAGGACTACAGTAGGACTTCAGTAGGACTAGAACAGGACTACAGCAGGACTACAGTAGGACTAGACCAGTACTACAGCAGGACTAGACCAGGACTACAATAGGACTAGAACCGGGCTACAGTAGGACTTCAGTAGGACTAGATGAGGACTACAGTAGGACTTCAGTAGGACTAGACCAGGACTACAGTAGGACTAGACCAGGACTACAATAGGACTAGAACAGGGCTACAGTAGGACTTCAGTAGGACTAGACCAGGACTACAGTAGGACTAGAACAGGACTACAGTAGGACTTCAGTAGGACTAGACCAGGACTACAGTAGGACTAGACCAGGACTACAGTAGAACTAGAACAGGACTACAGTAGGACTTCAGTAGGACTAGACCTGGACTACAGTAGGACTAGAACAGGACTACAGTAGGACTACAGTAGGACTAGACCAGGACTACAGTAGAACTAGAACAGGACTACAGTAGGACTTCAGTAGGACTAGACCAGGACTACAGTAGGACTATAGTAGGACTAGAACAGGACTACAGTAGGACTTCAGTAGGACTAGACCAGGACTAGAACAGGACTACAGTAGGACTTCAGTAGGACTAGATCAGGACTACAGCAGGACTACAGTAGGACTTCAGTAGGACTACAACAGGGCTACAGTAGGACTAGACCAGGACTACAGCAGGACTAGAACAGGACTACAGTAGGACTAGACCAAGACTAGAACAGGACTACATTAGGACTTCAGTAGGACTACAGCAGGACTAGACCAGGACTACAGCAGGACTAGAACAGGACTAGACCAGGACTAAAACAGGACTACAGCAGGACTTGTTGCTGACCTGCTCTTGTGTCCTGCAGCTGGACTCGGCTCTGTGTAAGGAGCTGTGCGTGTCGGACACTGAACCTTCAGACCTGAGCTGGACAGAAGGTCTCTTCACCCTATCAGAGGGACACACCCCCCAGTCAGAGGAACACACCCCCTTCACCGACCAGTCAGAAGGTCCGACACACTCGCTCTGGACTTTTCTGGGTCCGACACACTCGCCCTGGACTGTTCTAAGTCCGACACACTCGCCCTGGACTGTTCTGGGTCCGACACACTCGCCCTGGACTGTTCTGGGTCCGACACACTCGCACTGGACTGTTCTGGGTCTGACACACTCGCCCTGGACTGTTCTGGGTCCGACACACTCGCCCTGGACTGTTCTGGGTCCGACACACTCGCCCTGGACTGTTCTGGGTCCGACACACTCGCCCTGGACTGTTCTGGGTCTGACACACTCGCACTGGACTGTTCTGGGTCCGACACACTCGCCCTGGACTGTTCTGGGTTTGACGTTTACCTGGTGGTGACAAAAGTGTGAACGCTGAGACAGAAAGAGAACGTCTTAGGCCCACAGACTGTAAAAGTGTGAAGTGTGAAGTCCCCCACAGCGTTCAGCTCCAGGGAGATGAAGCTCCAGACTCCAGATGAACAAAAGGAATTTAATAACTAGAGCAGGACTACACTAGGACTAAAACAGGACTACAGCAGAACTAAAACAGGACTACAGCAGGACTAGACCAGGACTACAGCAGGACGAGAGCAGAACTACAGTAGGACTAAAACAGGACTACAGTAGGACTAAAACAGGACTACAGCAGAACTAAAACAGGACTACAGCAGGACTAAAACAGGACTAGAGCAGGACTACAGTAGGACTAAAACAGGACTAGAGCAGGACTACAGTAGGACTAAAACAGGACTACAACAGGACTACAGTAGGACTAGACCAGGACTAGATCAGGACTACAGTAGGACTAAAACAGGACTACAGCAGGACTAAAACAGGACTAGAACAGGACTACAGTAGGACTAGACCAGGACTAGAGCAGGACTACAGTGTGACTAAAACAGGACTACAGTAGGACTAGACCAGGACTACAGCAGGACTAGAGCAGGACTACAGTAGGACTAAAACAGGACTACACTAGGACTAAAACAGGACTACAGTAGGACTAGAACAGGACTACAGCAGAACTAGAACAGGACTACAGCAGGACTAGAACAGGACTACAGCAGGACTAAAACCGGACTATAGCAGGACTAGAACAAGACTACATTAGGACTAGAGCAGGACTACAGCAGGACTAAAACAGGACTACAGTAGGAGTAGACCAGGACTACAGTAGGACTAGACCAGAACTACAGTAGGACTAAAACAGGACTACACTAGGACTAAACAGGACAACAATAGGACTAAAACAAGACTAGAGCAGGACTAGAACAGGACTACAGTAGGACTAAAACAGGACTACAGCAGGACTAAAACAGGACTACAGTAGGACTAAAACAGGACTACAGCAGGACTAAAACAGGACAACAGCAGGACTAAAACAGGACTACAGCAGGACTAAAACAGGACAACAGCAGGACTAAAACAGGACTACAGCAGGACTAAAACAGGGCTACAGTAGGACTAGAACAGGACTAGAACATGACTACACGAGGACTAAAAAAGGACTACTTCTTTCTAATAAAAAGTCACTTTAGATCAATATTGCAAATTAAAATAAGCTGAATTACAGAATTTTTTAAAGATCGGACCAAATTTGTGTAAAAAGTATAATTAAGTATAATAACTGAATTCATATTGTACACGTTTCATTTGGTTTCCAGAACTGGACAGAGAAGAATTCCCTTCACTGGACAACGGCCACATGACGACCGGCACGAGCGATGAAGAGGACCTGTACCCCGCTATCCCCGCCCCTCAGCCCGATCAGCCAATCACAGCGCTGCCCTCAGACGCCATCAGCCTGTCGGAACTGGGAGGGCATCTGGTCTCCGCTCTGATCCAGGAGAGGCTGGAGTCCGCCCTGGCCCCTGTCCTTCCCGTCCTCTTCCCCGGGCAGGAGAGCAGCACCAGAGCGGGGGAGGAGATGACGCCGGAGGATTCGGACAGTGACGTGGAGGACTTCGAGCTGCTGGACCAGTCGGAGCTGGAGCAGTGTGAGGCGGAGCTAGGTCTGACCCAAGAGCGGAGTCCAGAACCCAGCCACAGACACATGGCCTCTGGGTTCATCTCCAAACTCCTCCGACGCCACTAAAAACAACTAACCCTGTCGATGTCGTACGCTATGCAAAATGGACTGCTCTGAACTGTTCTGGCTGTTTTAAAGGTCCTTTATTACACAAAATGGATTCTAGTGAGTTTTCCGCCATGTTAGAACGCTGTTTCGTCATCAAAAACAGACCTGGAGTTGTGTTTTGTTTAATTCACACGTGTTTGAGTGATCCTGGTTTATTACCGTAGTTTCCGGACTATAAGCTGCGGCTTTTGTGATAAAATAAGTTATGATGCTAAATAAACATTAGCGTCTTAATGACCCGTATGCGTTAAATGCAGATGAGTGTGTAAATGACGAGAAGAAATGTCTCAAACTTAAGTAGTCGGACATCCGCTCATACCTGATCGATACACCTATCGCCGCCCCCAGAGACCCTGAAATCTGCTGAAATCCTACGAGACACCAACATGATCCCAGACGCCGACATGATCCCAGACATGGACATGATCCCAGACACGGACATGATCCCAGACGCCGACATGATCCCAGAACATGATCCCAGACACCGACATGATCCCAGACGCCGACATGATCCCAGACGCCGACATGATCCCAGACGCCGACATGATCCCAGACGCTGACATGATCCCAGACACCGACATGATCCCAGGCGCCGACATGATCCCAGACACCAACATGATCCCAAAACATGATCCCAGACGCCGACATGATCCCAGGCGCCGACATGATCCCAGACACCAACATGATCCCAAAACATGATCCCAGACACGGACATGATCCCAGACGCCGACATGATCCCAGAACATGATCCCAGACACGGACATGATCCCAGACACCGACATGATCCCAGACACCGACATGATCATAGAACACAATCCCAGACGCCGACATGATCCCAGACGCCGACATGATCATAGAACACAATCCCAGACACGGACATGATCCCAGACACGGACATGATCCCAGAACATGATCCCAGACACCGACATGATCCCAGACACCGACATGATCCTAGAACACGATCCCAGACGCCGACATGATCCCAGAACATGATCCCAGACACGGACATGATCCCAGAACATGATCCCAGAACATGATCCCAGACACGGACATGATCCCAGAACATGATCCCAGACACCGACATGATCCCAGACACCGACATGATCCCAGACACCGACATGATCCCAAAACATGATCCCAGACACCGACATGATCCCAGACACCGACATGATCCCAAAACATGATCCCAGACACCGACATGATCCCAGACACCGACATGATCCCAAAACATGATCCCAGACGCCGACATGATCCCAGGCACCGACATGATCCCAAAACATGATCCCAGACGCCGACATGATCCCAGACGCCGACATGATCCCAGGCGCCGACATGATCCCAGACACCAACATGATCCCAAAACATGATCCCAGACACGGACATGATCCCAGACGCCGACATGATCCCAGAACATGATCCCAGACACGGACATGATCCCAGACACCGACATGATCCCAGACACCGACATGATCATAGAACACAATCCCAGACGCCGACATGATCCCAGACGCCGACATGATCCCAGACGCTGACATGATCCCAGACACGGACATGATCCCAGACACGACATGATCCTAGAACACGATCCCAGACACCGACATGATCCCAGACACCGACATGATCCCAGACACCAATATGATCCCAGACACCAATATGATCCCAGACACCAATATGATCCCAGACGCCGACATGATCCTAGAACACGATCCCAGACACCGACATGATCCCAGACACCGACATGATCTCAGAACATGACCCCAGACACGGACATGATCCCAGAACATGACCCCAGACACGGACATGATCCCAGAACATGATCCCAGACACCGACATGATCCCAGACACCGACATGATCCTAGAACACAATCCCAGAACACGATCCCAGACACCGACATGATCCCAGACACCGACATGATCCCAGAACATGATCCAAACACCGACATGATCCCAGACACCGACATGATCCCAGAACATGATCCAAACACCGACATGATCCAGACACCGACATGATCCCAGACACCGACATGATCCCAGACACCGTCATGATCCCAGACACGGACAGCAGCAGGAGACATGCGCAGTAGAGCGAGAAGTGACGGGATGCAAGAGTTATTCTGCGTTTCATGCACACACCCTCATGGAAAACGCACGAAGAAATGCATACGAAACAGCTTTGAAGTTAAAGCCAATCGATCTGGCTGTAGAAGGAGCTCGAGCTGCTGCACGTGAGCTCGGCACCGATGAGTCAGAGACAACAAAAGCAGATGCTCCGAACGTTCTTGAAGACGTGGACACCTGCGACTTATAGATAGGTGCGAACTATATGTGTACAAAAATAAAATTCGTTGAAAATGTCATTGATGCGGCTTATATTCAGGTGCGCTCAATAGTCCGGAAATTACGGTAGTCTGTCTACATCTCTGTTCCACCTCGTGATGTGATGAAGAAGTAGGTTTCAAGTTAACAGCTTTTACCCTTAGTTCAGTAGAGATCGGCAATTCCAGGGCTGTAATCATCCAAATTACTCTAGTTAAGGTGTATGGAGTTTAAAAACACAGTGTAGCGCTTCTTGTATTACCACGTGACATCAAAGGGTGGAACTGAGAGCTTTCCGTTCGAGCGAAGAACTCATCCCAAATATTCAGAGTTTATTTGTTAAACGTGAATGAAACAAAACACAACTCCAGGTCTGTTTGTGATGAGGAAACATTAGAACAGATCAGAAAATCGCGTAATATAGGCCCTTTAATGAATCCTTATCAAGATGCTCTAAAAGCAGCTAAATAACAAAAAATATAATATAAAAATACATTTTTAAATAGCATTTTCTTGGATAATAATGACACGTCACCTTGTTTCATCCAATTAGGCGCATTGTTACTAAGAATCATGGGAAGCCGACTGCCCAACACGATCTCTGACACTGGGCTCTATTCACGCAGACGTCACAAAACAGGATGACGTTTAGAAACATGCGGATGACGACTTCCTCTGGGCTCTCTTGGCGATAGTAACGCTGACAAAATCTGGGAAAACCAAGAAAATGATCCAGTTTTCTTCATCTAGATGTCATTGTTAGAGCTGGGCGGTATGACCAAAAATTGATATCACGGTATTTTTCAAAATTATATTGCTGTCACGGTATTTGACGGTATTTTTTTTTTTTCATCTACTAAGTGGTTCCATGTCTTTGGCGAAGTGGACAGTAACAACGTTGGTAATATCGTTCCACCGTTTGTTTTTCTTGTCATTGGCGGTCCCCTTAGCGAACGCGTCTTTGAGTGACGTCTGAGTGGCGTTTTGTGTCGCGGCGCCGACTTGAACGTTCCCTGCAGACGTGGAAGAGGATGCAGATTTTAGGCTGCGTCCCATTACTCTGTCTTACCCCTTCCCTTTTACGTCTTTGTCTTGCCCCTCGATAACGAGCTGAGAGGGCTCGGGGTACGAATGTTCTCCTAAGAAATGGGACACCACTCGATTACCGTTTGCGTCATCGTCTCTCGCCTCTACCTGAGCTGCTACGTCTACAGAGGCGACAACAGCTGACGCAAACAAACGTAAACAAATGTCAAGGATTATCGGGTACCTCAGCTCGACAAAAAACTAGCTCGTTTATACATGAAAGTTCGATGAAAACGATAACGTCGGCTAAACAGACGTCACTACAATTAAAACCGCGACAACAGTTCACTAAAAGTAACGTAGAACATAAGCGTCATAATTGTAAACTTTGTTAAACTGTTAATCGATAATTACAACTGCTGAAAATACATTTATGACACTCCTTGGCTGGTCCATGTGACGCTGCCATCCTGATCCCAAAACCTGCCTGAGCTTGTACTCGTACCCCTTCGTTCCAAGTCTGGTCGAGAGCTTACTTCGTTTCAAGGTGTATGTAGCCCTCGGTCGTGGCCCGAGCCCTTGATCAAAATTAGAATCGGGACACCCCTTGCCCTCACATGAACGCGCAAAACCAAGAGACGAAGGGGTAAGACGGAGAAATGGGACGCAGACTTAGTTTCGTGCGCTCTTCTTATTCCAGGACGTGTTTGTGACGGAGGTGGTGAAGCAGATCGCTCGAGTCGCCTCCCGCGGCTGCGACTTTAGCCCAACGACATTTACAGAATACGGTTGTTTGATCGGCGCCAGATTTTTTAAAGCCGAAGTTCTTCCACACGACTGACAGGGCTCCTCTTTTCTTTTTCTAAACCAGGACTAAACCAGGACTAAACTAAGACTAAACCAGCACTAAACTAGGACTATACCAGGACTAAATCGGGTCTAAACCGGGACTAAACCAAGAGTAAACCAGGACTATACCAAGACTAAACCAGGACTATACCAAGACTAAATCGGGACTAAACCAGGACTAAACCAGGACTATACTAGGACTAAACTAAGACCAAACCAGGACTAAACCAGGACTATACTAGGAATAAACTAAGATTAAACCAGGATTAAACCAGGACTAAACTAAGATTAAACCAGGATTAAACCAGGACTAAATCGGGACTAAACTGGGACTAAACCGGGTCTAAACCAGGTCTAAACCAGGTCTAAACCAGGACTAAACCAAGACCAAATCAGGACTATACCAAGACTAAATCGAAACTAAACCAGGACTAAACCAAGCCTAAACCAGGACTAAACTAAGACTAAACTGGGATTAAACCAGGATTAAAACCAAGACTATACCAAGACTAAACCAGGACTATACTAGGACTAAACCAGGACTAAACTAAGACTAAACTAAGACTAAACTAAGACTAAACCAGGACTAAATCGGGTCTAAACCGGACTTCGGTATGAAATGGTATACCGCCCAGCCCTAGTCATTGTATTCTTTCTTTTTTCCTTTTATAAATTGTCTCTTAATTTGTGTATTATAATTTGTCTAACTTAATTAAAAAGTTTCCTGTAAGTGACATTGGATGTGCGATGAGCGTTACGTCCCCACGGAAAGCTTTGGCAGGTTGTGAAGGTCCAGTGAGCTCCATTTGGTCTTCCCATCATTTGTTATTAGGTTCTTTTCCCAGACCAAGGGTTTGTTTTCACACCTGACAGTTTCGATCGCTGGTTTAAACAGGTTTTGGCGCTGTCTTCCTACCGCTGAAGGCAGGACGACAGCGCCACCCGCAGTCCGACTTCCTCAGGACACTATCCCAGGTGTGTGAGAGGGAAAAAGCCTGTGAACGTTTCCATACACCATGGATAGATCGTTTTAGAGTTTAAACGGCCCGTATTCTGCTATTTTCTGATACCTGGATTTGTGTTTTGATTCATTCACACAAACACACACTTACACGGACGTCGACAGAGGCCATATTCATAAGCAGTATTTTTTCTTCCTTGTTATCCCGAGATAACGAGATTAATTAGAGATCTTGAGAAAACAACTGAAACGTCTACCTCCACGTTGTGACAGTCTGACTTCGGGGCTATTCCTCATTCTGAATAGACGCGTTTTTGTTCATTAGGATGCACCGATGTGAACATTTTAGCGATGTCCGATATTAATGTTGCTGAGATTTTTTAAAATAGTGTAACATTGTGTTCTGCGTCCTGATTGGCTAAGGGACCTTTGCCGATTGATTTTATAGAGGGGGGGGGGGGGCGGGACCAGACTGGAACTAGACCAGGACTAAACATGGACTAAACCAGGTCTAGACCAGGTCTAAACAAGGTCTAAACCTGGACTAAACCTGGACTAAACCTGGACTAAACCAGGACTAAACCAGGACTGGACCAGGTCTAGACCTGGACTAAACCAGGACTGGTCCAGGTCTAAACCAGGATTAAACCACCGCGTGTGGCTCTTTGCCTTTGCTCTTTTCGGACTGCGTGCCTCCTCCTCGGGACCGCAGTAGAGCCGCACGAAACCAGGCAAATAGCCGCACGTGGTGGTTTAATCCTGGTTTAGACCTGGTCTAGAGGAGGCACGGTTTGGACACGGGTCTCGTGCTCGCAGCCCCGGGTGGGACGTGCGGTCTCGTGCCGGTAATGCTGCTCTATCATGGATTTGAGCATGATGAGCGCACGTGCCCCCCCACGCTTCACTATTAATACATTTTGTTGAAAATCTACGAAAGTTTGAGTGTTTAAACGAGAGAGAAATGTGAGAAAACGTTAATTCGAGGGATTACTGTACTGCAAATATCGGCCGTCAATATTGGCCCACTTTTACACATCTGGCCGATACCGATGTTAATGCCGATATAGCGTGCATCCCTAATTAGAATGTCTGGAATAATAATCGATCAGCTGATAAGGCAATATATTGATCAGGGGTTGACACAGGGGGAGATTGCATTACGTCTTTTCATTCGGGATCATTTCAAGATTAGTCCACGGCACCTCCGCAGAAGACTGGCCCGGCTTCGTCTTTACCGACGGAGATACAGAGTTTTCTCGAGATCACAGAATAACAGTTTTGTTTTCTCGAGATCACGAATTAATTGTGTCGTTTCCTCGAGATCTCGAGTTAATTTTCTCGTTATTAAGGTGGAAAATAATCATTACGAACATGGCCTCTGTCGGCTTCCGTACACTTAGACTTAGACAAACTTTATTGATCCGAAAAGGAAATTATTTGGACACAGCAACTCACATATCACAATATAATATAATAACAAAGTGAAAAAATATATATAACTGCTCATAATAATTCTAAATAAGTAGCAAAAAAAAAAAAAAGGTGTCATAATTATATAAATGTTTATGTACAAGTCAAAATATAAAGATAAAAATATAAAATCACAGACACAAACCCTGCATAAACACTGCATATTCAAACAAAAAAACACTGTTCCACCTTGTGATGTCATGTGGTGATACATGAAGTGCTCTACTGTGTTTTTAAACTCCACACACCTTCACTAGAATCATTTGGATCATTTCAGATGTGGAATTGCCGATCTCGTCTCTCTTTGTTGCTCGCAGAGGCACAATATACAAATATACAAATATCGGTCTGTGCAGTGAAACTCGTGTTCATGTTTTCTTTCACAGAATGTGTGTACTTTACAGAATGTTTTATTTTTTATTTGAACCACACATGTGCCTGTGCTGCGACTGCGTCTGGCTCCTGTTAGCGCCGGTAGCACTGAAGCTCCTCGGACCAGATACTATAGGACAAAGCTCTATGTTGTTGTGTTCCTTTTTAATTTTTGAATAAAAGTTTGAAATAAAAACTCATTGTGAAGGGTTTTCTCTGTTTTAGTCAAATTGTGTTTGTTTTTACATGAACCTGTAGGTTATATAATATACAGTAAGTGCATATGGGGAACATGCAGCAGCAAACGTCACACACTCACTGCGGTCACATGGTACGATCGGATTGGATTTGTCCAAATCCGATCCTGTTACTCGGCGGGTGGTCTGTCCTCCAATCCGAGTGCACTAAACCGATTTATCTGAATAAGATAAACTGTAGTTTACAGCTTTGCGTTCCATGTTTGGGTCCCGGGAGCTGAGAACACACTCCGCGCATGCGCACTGGCGTCCTCATCTACTCGAAACTATGGCTAAATCTCGGATTACAGGCCACTTTTGACTCAAACGAAATCGTAGACTAAAGACATCGAGCTTCTATGATTTGAAAAGTGCTAAAGTTTGTGTTATTTGGAGCCCGCACGGGGCATATTACATGCTCGGGGAATGCCCCGAGCTATGGCTATAAGTCGCGCTAGGCTAACGGCGTTAGCCTAACGCTAATCTAAAACATCTCCGGAAATGCTCCATATGACACCAAAGTGATATGGGTGAGTAAAACAACTTGTTTTATTACCGAAATAAGGCTCAAATTGTAAAAAACGTTACTTTTCCTTTAAGTGCAAAAACAAATAAAAATACACACCAAAACTTCCACATTTACCAACTCCAAAAAAGGCCAAACCCAAGAGCGATTTATCGATCATTTCATTTAGTTTTAGTTAGTTTGGTAAACACACAATACAGTTTCAGTTATCTTTTTTATTTCAGTTAACGGAAATATTTCTTTCAATTTTAGTTTTCGTTTTTTCGTTCGTTTTCGTTAACTATAAATAATAACCTTGGTCTATGGTGGATGTCTGGTTGGTCTCATGTTGCTGTTTGGTCTTTTCTCACAATTTAATACAAAATGTTGTATTTTTCAGACGATGAAGAACCCTCAAAATGGTCTATTCGACCCCTGAAAAAGTCTTTACACTGGATTGTACGTGCGCAAAGTGTCCACTAGAGGGCAGCGTGACTCTTCCGATGATGTGATTGTTTTTGCTTATCTTTTTAATATCAATAAGCAAATGTCGTTTTGTCCTCAGGCACGTTCGTGGATTTCACTCACCGCACAGAGCGATGGGGCGATGAGGGATGCACCAGTCCAGCTTCTGATACCGATTTCGATACAGTTTTAAGTAACTGGTGACACCCGACATCCACCGATACCAGAGCAGAGACTGAAAATCAGACAAATCTACTCCAATTGTGTTATGTAGCTGTTATTTAAAGGGACAGTGTGTAAGATTTTTACCCGTTAATTCAGGGGTGTCAAACTCATTCTGGTCCGGGGGCCGTATCCAGCCGACTTTGATCCCAAAGGGGCCGGATCATAAAACTCATAGTATAAATACCCCAAAAATAGCAATAAGTCCAAATATTTGTCCAGAGAAACACAAATCTATTACAGACTGCTGTTTCTTCAGTCCAGCAATAATTAGTTTATCTTCTGTCTTCTCAATTCTCCGTTCAGGTTCTTGTATTGTTCGAAACGCCGTGTCTCGTAGTGGCGTTTAAGATTATATTCCTTGAGCACCGCCACTTGTTGCAAACACACCGAGCGTACAGGTTTCCCATTCACCTCCTGAACAAAGAGGAATTGGTCAATTTTTCTTGGAAAATCCTCCACTTTATGTCCACTTTTCTCATTTTTGACATTTTGCTGATGAGGGTGTCACGGTCGACAGTCAAAACGATGGTCCTTTAAGAGCGTTTGGAAAGAGGAGAGTCTTCATTTGTGCTGCTCTGGTGGGAGGGGCCACGTACAGAGGCGCTGGAGACGCTGCTATGCTAAACTGCGTAGAAAAGAGGCAGAAAATGACCAATATTTTAATAGAAAATTAAAATATAATTAAAATATTTTAATAGAAAATCATCAGAGGGCCAAATTAAAGGTCTTGGAGGGCCGGATCTGGCCCCCGGGCCGCATGTTTGACACCCCTGCGTTAATTACTGAAATTGAAGATACCCATTCAAAAATACATTGTTTTCCAAGCCTTTTCACTTCCATCATGAAATCAAAGTATTCTTTTGGACTTAGATATAGTCACATAAAAGGGGGATCTTCCCCATGCAGAGGCAGCCATTTTGAATATGAGAGCCGCAGAAGGATATTTGGGCTCCGCGTTCGCCTTCGGCAAGGCTCGTGGTTTTAGGTAAACAGCACAAGCATGCTGCTGGATCAGACGTCGTAATGGATCTAACACGTGTTTTGGACTAAATTGTTTTACTGGATTTTATTCGCTGGATCCTTACGGACAAATTGAGAGCAAGTTTATGGTGAAATACAGAGTTTGACCTGTGCAAAGCATTCTAAGGTAAGCTAACCTCGTTTTGTGCTTTTCCGTATAAAAGCCCCATGTGCTCGGGGAGTGATTGTTGTGCAGGGAAATGAATTGCATAGTCAAAAAGAGGAGACTGTAAGGTTTCATTTGATGTGTAGAGTGTCATGGTACATGATCGGGAATGTGTGTTTTCATGAGAAAAACAAAAACAAAAACGGGACCACGTTTTATTTATACAGTAGCGGCGTGCGGCTCGTGCACGCGCCCGGGTGACCCTCGAGGTCTGCCGTAGCTAAAACAGAAAGTGCAATAGCACCATCCACCTATGCGCCACGAATCCTACACACTGGGGCTTTAAATATTTAAGTACTGACAGAACAGCTTTGTGTAAATATAAGTTCAAGAGACTTTCTGGGACGATCACATCCACTTATACATCCAATCAGAATATTGGTTATGTTTGGAAGCTGATATCCGATCAAGCTAATTTTTCAGTATCACCACTGATGGGGTGTTTTCACGTGACGTCATAATCCGGAAGTCGGCCATGTCGGATATACTCAAAACAAAACAAACATTGCACTTATGCCGCCAAGTAAAAAAAAAAGCAAAATGGTCAAATATTGTCTTTGTCATCACAATATGTTTGTCTCCAATTTTCTGCACTTTACGCTCTCGTACCAGCCACAAACAAACTGGTTGTTCCTCCAGACCTTTAGATCTCTGAAGGTCTTGTGCTGTATCAGGTCCAGGTCCAGGTCAAGACCAGGTCGTCGACAATATCGGGATCTCTTACAGCAGCAGAATCGACAAATCTCCACTGTCACTGAACAAACTTGTTCAAACTTGTTCAAACTTATAAACTTATATATTGAAATCCTCAGAGTATCCACCCTTTGCTTTATTGACAGCATTATACACCCTTAGCCTTCCCTCACTGAGCTTCTTGATGAAGTCTCCTGAAATGGTTTTCACTTCACAGCTGTGCCTCAGGGTCAGGAAATGCCAAAAGTGCAAAAGCAGTGATCAAAGCAAAGGGGAAAGGTGATTTTTAAAACTCTGATCTCTACGTTTCATGTGTCAGTCGTAGTTCTGAGAATCTAGAATGTAAATAAAGAGAAGGAAAGGAGAAATATAAATGAAAAAGTCTGTTCAAACTTTTGACTGGGAGTCTAAATACATACAAAGGCCTACATACATACATACATACATACATACATACATACAGTTGTACATACATACATACATGCATACATACATACATACATACATGCATACATGCATGCATACATACATACACACATACATACATATATACATACATGCATACATGCATGCATACATACATACACACATACATACATATATACATACATGCATACATGCATGCATACATACATACATACATACATACATACATACATACAGTTTTACATACGAACATACACACATACATACATGCATGCATACATACATTTATTCTTTATTTAATAGGGACAGTGCATATTAATGAACATCTGCAGCATTGCAGTGTAAATATGCCAGATTATACATACATACACACATACATACACACATGCATACATACATACACACATACATACACACACATACATACATACATACATACATACGCACATATGTACATACATATATACACCCACACATACGTACATACATACAAACATACATACATGCATACATATATACATACATACGTACATACATAAATGCATACATACATACAGTACATGCATGCATACATACATACATACATACATACATACGTACACACACACACATACATACATACACACATACATACATACGTACATACATACACACATACATACATACATGCATACATGCATACATACATACATACATACATACATACATACACGCATACATACATACACACACACATACATACACACATACATGCATACATACATACAGTACATGCATGCATACATACATACATACATGCATACATGCATGCATACATACATACATACATACATACACACACACACACATACATACATACATACACACACACACACACACACACACACATACATACATACATACGTACAAAAGGTAAGAAAATGCACGTTATTTTTAATTTCAGTCGGTTCTGTTACGTTCCAATCTATAGAACAAAGGAAATGCTGTGTGATTTGACCCGTACAGTCTGGTGTGACGCAGTGCTCATTGAAGACGATCGGACTGTTGCAGATGTGGACGTGTTCATGGTCTGTGGTGGTGGGAGCCTCGGGCAGGACTTTGAATGGAATGTATTGATTGTGCAGTGAGGGCCCATTTTACAGCTCTGGCCCCAGCCCTGCTCCCAGCTCCGCGTGAAGACTTACATTTTAGTGTTTTGATTACTGTAAGAAGAAACTTGATTGATTTTCGATCACAGTTTTTGATGTGTACAAACAGTTAAATCTTTAATATTATTTTTAATCCCATTGTCAACTGTCATTACCTCAAAAACATATCACAACATATGGAGTTTCCTTTTGTTTCATTCACACATGTTTGAGTAACTCTTTACTATTTGTCTGTCTACATCTCCAAAGCTCAAAATGCTCTGTTCCACCTTGTGATGTCATGAAGTGGTAGTATGTTTGTATGGTAGTATGTTTTTTTTTGATGAGGAAACATTATAACATAGCGTAATCTGAACTCTTTAAAGGACAAACATGACACAATATTGGCTTTCTTGAGCTTTTAACCTTTAAAAAAACATACCTGAAGTTGTATTTTTCTTCATTCACACAAGTTTGATTAATCCTGTACACTTGGTTTGAATTCTCCCATGATTGTTATATCTTGTGCAGTTTTAAGCTGCGTGCTTGCATAGACATGTCGGGGTATGTTCACTATTAGCTAGTTTAATTGTTTTGCCCATAATTCCCTCTGATGTCAGCAGATGAATCTGAAAAATAGTGTCTGGTTCTTTACAAAGCCAGTATTTTAAGTTCTAAAACATCGGATACTTTGCTTTGTTTGGGATTTTCCACAATATGGCATTAAAAGGTCTCCGTGCAGATCTGCAGAGACTCACACAATGCACGTGTTGTAAAGGTCCTATATGATTAAAAATTTATAAGCCATGTAATAATGTTATCTACCGGTCTCAGCGAAAGCTCCGAGCAAGGAGAAGAAGAAGGGAGCGTCCGGCGCCAAAAACCCAGGACTAAAACCAGGACTAAAACCAGGATTGGACTAGGACTAAACCAGAACTAAACCAGGACTAAATCAAAACTAAACCAGAGCTAAACCAGGATTGGACTAGGACTAAACCAGGACTAAACTAGGACTGAACCAGGACTAAACCAGGACTAAACCAGGACTGAACCAGGACTAAACCCAGGACTAAAACCAGGACTAAACTAGGACTGAACCAGGACTAAACCAGGACTGAACCAGGACTGAACCAGGACTGAACCAGGACTGAACCAGGACTGAACCAGGACTAAACCCAGGACTAAAACCAGGACTAAAACCAGGACTAAACTACAGTAGGACTGAACCAGGACTAAACCAGGACTGAACCAGGACTGAACCCAGGACTAAATCCAGGTCTAAAACCAGGTCTAAAACCAGGACTACAACCAGGACTAAACTCAGGACTAAACCCAGGACTAAACCAGGACTAAATCAAAACTAAACCAGAGCTAAACCAGGATTGGACTAGGACTAAACCAGGACTAAACTAGGACTGAACCAGGACTAAACCAGGATTGGACTAGGACTAAACCAGGACTAAACTAGGACTGAACCAGGACTAAACCAGGACTAAACCAGGACTGAACCAGGACTAAACCCAGGACTAAAACCAGGACTAAACTAGGACTGAACCAGGACTAAACCAGGACTGAACCAGGACTGAACCAGGACTGAATCAGGACTAAAACCAGGACTAAAACCAGGACTAAACTACAGTAGGACTGAACCAGGACTAAACCAGGACTGAACCAGGACTGAACCAGGACTAAACCAGGACTGAACCAGGACTAAACCCAGGACTAAAACCAGGAGTAAACTAGGACTGAACCCAGGACTAAACCAGGACTGAACCAGGACTAAACCCAGGACTAAAACCAGGACTAAACTAGGACTGAACCAGGACTAAACCAGGACTGAACCAGGACTAAACCCAGGACTAAAACCAGGACTAAACTAGGACTGAACCAGGACTAAACCAGGACTGAACCAGGACTGAACCAGGACTAAACCCAGGACTAAATCCAGGTCTAAAACCAGGTCTAAAACCAGGTCTAAAACCAGGACTACAACCAGGACTAAATCAGGACTAAACCCAGGACTGAACCAGGACTAAACCAGGACTAAACCAGGACTTGCTCTGTGTGTTTACAGTGACAGAAAAGGGCTACGTGAGCGAGTTGTACTCTGAGGCCGAGGAGGAGGTCCAGACTAAACCAGGTCCGAATCCTGGTCCTAAACCTGGATCTAAACCGGTCTCAGCGAAAGCCCCGGCCGAGGAGAAGAAGAAGGGAGCGTCCGGCGCCAAAAACACAAAACAGGCCTCCATCACGGGCTTTTTCAACAAGAAATGACCCGCTCCTCCTCCTCTTCTTCTTCTACCTGGAGTTGACCTCATTTACATTTTTAGTTCTCACTATTATTATTATTAATACTATGAAGTGAATAAAGAATAAACATATCATACATGCAGACTAACCCCCCTCCTCTGGATATATTACTCAAATCATTAGTCATTAATCATTAGTCTTTCTACGACTAATCAGTGGACTGATTTGTATAGTTTTCAAATAAAGGTGGAAAACCTCATCAGGAGAGAAAAAAATCAATTTGTATTTTATGATCCATATCTAATCAAAGTGAGGAGTGCTAGAGGCCACTATTGATGCGTGGCCTTTAAAAATAAGAGTGAGAACATACAAGCGTGCTGATTGGCTGGATTTTATAGACATGTTGATGCAGTGTGAGCGTCAATGGGACGGAGCAGCTGACATACGAGGGTCATTCAAAAAAGACAAATTAAAAAACAACTTTATTTTTGAAAGTAGCAAAATTATTTTTCTACATAACATCCACGTAAGTCAATACACTTCTGCAAGCGATGTTTCCACCGAAAAATTCCTTCTTGATAGAATTCTGGAGCTTGTCTAGTCAACCAGGTCACAACCTCTGTCTTCGCTTCAAGTATGGACTGAAATCTTGTTCCTTTTAAATGTTCCTTCAACTTTGGAAATAGGAAAAAAAAAAAAAAACATCCATAAACATTGCGCAAATCTTCAATAATTTCTTTAGGTTTCCACTGAAGTTTTGTTAGAAATTTAATGTTTGCTCAGTACTCTTCCTTGGGTAAAAGTTAAAGGTCCCATGGCATGAAATTTTCACTTTCTGAGGCTTTTGAACGTTAATGTGAGCTCCCCTACCCGGTAACCCCCCCCCCATGGTTAAAAGTTGCGAAATGTCTAAACTGAGCATTTGCGATCCTTTAATGCGTTACAAAAAATTGGAGCTCAAACGGGCGATTTTGAACAAGGCACCTTATTGATGTCAGATCGAAAAAAGAAATGCAAATGCAGTTCCACCCCCGTCTGTCTGTACTCAGCGTCTCTGTAAATCACGCTGTAACGAACAGGCCGTTCGTTACGGAATGAGTATCCACACATGCACTTTCATAGACTTTGCACTTTATATATATTTACATTGCACCTTTAGAGCACGGAGCACTTACAAGATACGCTAATTTGCACATATAAGATTGCACACATTTGTATTGTTTTAAAGTATTTATTGGAAACATTTTTAGCGTTTGTCACGGAGTCCGGTCGGGCGGGTACTTCCGGTGCTGGTGGCCGCCGGTCTGTGGAGACAAACAACAACAATCAATGTGCAATATGTGCCACTTTTTAAATTAGTTGTGTCTTGTGTGTGTTTGCGTGTGTGGGATGTGGATATTTTAAAGTGTGAAAGTGGTATGCGTGGGTTGAGTTGTGGTTTTACTTACCCGTGTCTCATGTCCAGGTGTCTGGCCAAAAGATTCCCCGGGGGACCAGACACCATTTAAGAGTTCCGGGTTAATTGGGTTTATTCATTTTATACTTTATTAGGTGTTTGGTTTCTAAGAGTTTATTTTTGTATGTGGGTTTTATATGGTTTATTTGATGATGGGTATTTTATTGGAGGATTTTAACTTTTAAACAGCTAATGTTAATTATACCCCCCTTGGAGTTTTTATGGTTTTACCCAGCAGTATTTAAGCCACCTGTATCCTATCATTGATTGCTCTGCTGCTGGAGAAGAACCACGCTCCTATCCTCCTTGCACCTTAATTTATTTTGCACTGCACTTTGCACGTGAGCACTTTATATTTTTTGTGCAACCTGAAAAAAACATTAAAAACTGTGGACCACGTTAACCCTGCCTCCCGTATCTGTTTGTGGAACTCACTGCAATCCAGCCGCTCTACCCGTCTTGGTCACATTTGGTGTCAGAAGTGGGATCGCTGGCTTGGAGCCGGGCGTGGAATGCGAGCCGCCTAGTGGTCACATTTGGTGTCAGAAGTGCTGCCCCGCCACAGTGAGTCCGCAAATTAACATGATGCTAAGAGGAGGAAGAAAAGCTGAGGAGCCAGATGAAGGAAATGCTGTAACATCTGACCCCCAAGAGGGCACAAGTGGGTCCCATGATAAAGTGGAGGAGTTGACTGCTCTCGTGAAAGCATTGATCGAGAGGCAAGATGCCAGAGAAAGGAAGCAGGAGAAAGACCAGCTTCAACAGGAGCAGCGCTGGAAGGCCATGCAGCGGCAGTTCCAGCAAATCCAGCAGCAGCAGAGGAGGTCCGAGCACTCTGAATTGTATGTGCAAGGACAAACTGAGCCATCAGGTGACTATGATGAGGATGGTGGTGAAGATTATGGCCCGGACCCTGGCGGCTATGGCTACAGACCGCAGAGGGAGCCCAAACTGCCAATCTTGACCCCAGAAGATGACATTGAACATTTTTTAATCACATTTGAGCGGATGGCCCAAGTTTGTCATTGTCCCCCTATTGACTGGCAAGGCACGCAGCGCTTTTGTGCAAATGGACATTCGCCACTCCAACAATTATCAAAAAGTGAAGGAGCTAATTGGTGCTCCTGCAGGCAAGCTGCATACTGGTCGTAGCAGAAATGACCAGGTTGTTACTGACATGAGACTGTGGCTTCGTGATGCTATTTCATCCCTCAGAGAAGCCGCATTGCAATTGCTCTCTACAATGGTGGAACGGGCAGCAGTAGAAGTTGATGTCCTATTTCCTGGTTACACGCACATGCAGAGGGCCCAGCCAATTAGATGGAGCCATTGGATTTTAAGTCATGCCGTTGCCCTGAGCAGAGATGTGGAGCGGTTTCAGGAGATCAACAAAAGAGTTAACATTTTGCCTCTAGGAAGTGGTGCTCTTGCTGGTACACCATTTGACATTGATAGGAATCTATTAGGTAAAGAGTTGGGTTTTACCAGCATCAGTCTTAACAGTATGGATGCAACAACGCCAGAGGAGCTACAGGATCCCTGAGCGGTTGGTCCCTGTGTTGCAAAAGGAAAGTAAGCTAATGTTGGCGCTAGGAATGATTGAAGTGTCAAGTAGTGAATGGTGCAGTCCTATTGTACTGGTACCTAAGAAAGACGGCTCTTTGCGCTTTTGTATTGACTTTAGGTATCTCAACGCGATATCTAATTTTGATCCCTATCCAATGCCTCGGATAGATGACCTGTTGGAGACAGACCATCGCGCTCTCCAATGGCTGCATAAAATGAAGGATGCCAACAACCGCATCACTGGATGGTACCTCTCCTTGCAGCCATACAACTTTACAGTCCAGTACCGGCCCGGAAGAGATAACATGGTAGCGGACTGTCTCTCCAGGAGTGCTGAGGAGGAGGCTGCGCCTTAGGAGAGGGAGGGGGAAATGTAACGAACAGGCCGTTCGTTACGGAATGAGTATCCACACATGCACTTTCATAGACTTTGCACTTTATATATATTTACATTGCACCTTTAGAGGATACGGGAGGCAGGGTTAACGTGGTCCACAGTTTTTAATGTTTTTTTCAGGTTGCACAAAAAATATAAAGTGCTCACGTGCAAAGTGCAGTGCAAAATAAATTAAGGTGCAAGGAGGATAGGAGCGTGGTTCTTCTCCAGCAGCAGAGCAATCAATGATAGGATACAGGTGGCTTAAATACTGCTGGGTAAAACCATAAAAACTCCAAGGGGGGTATAATTAACATTAGCTGTTTAAAAGTTAAAATCCTCCAATAAAATACCCATCATCAAATAAACCATATAAAACCCACATACAAAAATAAACTCTTAGAAACCAAACACCTAATAAAGTATAAAATGAATACACACACGCCCAGAGAGTTTGGACTGCGAATGCGCTAGGCAATGCGAAATGCGTTTTTTTATTTGCCTGGAGGCACGTCCGAGTGTTTCTAGGCTCGGAAGTCCTTTATCTGAGCCTCTGGACCTTTGAACAGCAGTGGTTTAATTTTATTTTCTGTGGAAATGTGTTTATTTTTCAATGGAACGCTTCAAACAAAAAACACAGAAATGGATCAGCTGAGAGCTACAGCGGACAGTGGAGCCTTTGGCCACGCCCCCACCCTCTACTATTGGCCAGCTCTTTTCTCCTCATTTGCATTCAAGCAATAACGCCCATTATGACCTGTTCTGAGGGAGAAAAAATACTCTTTCTCATCTTATCTCTGTTTCTCATGCACTGAGTGTTGATTTTGAAGAAGGATTAATTTACAGTATTAGGGAACCATTAAGGAGCCATATAAAAGCATCAAGAAGTACCATGTCATGGGATCTTTAAAATCTACTGTGAGTAAATCTACAACTGACAAAAGCTTTACGATGACAATATTATCAATTCAATGTTTTGAGCATCTTACCAGATTACCGTCCATTCTCTCGTGCTTATCCGGGGCCGGGTCACAGGGGAAGCAGTTTAAGCAGGAACTCCCAGACTTTCTTCACCCCGGACGTTCCCAGGCCAGCTGAGAGACACAGGCCTCCTTCCAGTGGGACGTGCCTGGAACACTTCCCCAGGGAGGTGTCCGGGAGGCGTCCGGAACAGATGCACGAGCCACCTCAGCTCGTGCATCTGTTCCGGACGCCTCCCGGACACCTCCCTGGGGAAGTGTCCGGAACAGATGCACGAGCCACCTCAGCTGCTCCTCTCGACGTGGAGGAGCAGCGGCTCTACTCCAAGCTCCTCCCGTGTAACTGAGCTCCTCACCCTATTAATTTCGTATCCACGATCTCGTCCTTTCGATCATTATCCAGAGCTCGTGACCATAGGTGAGGGGAGGAACGTAGATCGACGGTAAATCGAGAGCTTTGCCTTTCGGCTCAGCGCCCTCTTCACCACAACGGTCCGGTACAGCGACCGCATCACTGCCGACGCTGCACCGATCCGTCAATCTTATGCTCCATCCTCCCCTCACTCGTGAACAAGACCCCGAGATACTTTAACTCCTCCACTTGAGGCAGAGACTCTCCACCCGGAGAGAACCATGGCCGCAGATTTGAAGGAGCTGATCCTCACCCCAGCTGCTTCACACTCTGCAAACCGCCCCAGTGCACGCTGCAGGTCCTGGTTTGATCAATCAATCAATCAATCAAACAATATTTATAAGGCGCTTTTCATACAAAATTGTAATACAATTTACAGTGGTCAAGGATTAGAAGACTGACCTTTATTGATCTCGCACAGGAGAAGTTGTTTCTATATTTGACCCGGGGACCATCCCCATGATTTTGTTTTGTTATTTATGCTTTGGTCAGGCCCTAAGCTGGAGGATTTTACCTATGGCGCATGTTTAGGTTGATGGGGGAAACCGGAGTACCTGGAGGAAACCCACCCAGACACGGGGAGAACATGCAGTCTTCACACAGAAAAGCCCGGGCAACCCGAACCTTCTTGCTGTGAAGCATTTTTCAGTGCGGAAAAAGACAGACGAAGCACACACCACGCTGCGTAACAGGGGAACTCCCTTCCTGGTGCGTAACTGGGATTCCCCTGTCAGCGCGGTGTGTGCTTCGTCTGTCTTTTTCTGCACTGAAAAATAGTTCCCACCCAAAATGACCAAGTCAAGCTCTCCGTGTTGATTTGCACATTTATTTGCACTCGATATGAATGCGCACTACACAGAAAGTAATTGGGAAACGCATCGAGCAAATTAATTCCTTTTGGATGAAATCTTTCTCTGGCGACATTAGACTCCAGTCTAACGCGGAGTAGCTGCAGATACCGCGGCGGTCAGTGCTGACAGACCTGGACAATGGCTGCGTCACCAGAAAAACGCTTTCCACCACTTATTTTAGTCTCTGGACTGTGGGGAGATGCCCAAGTTTGACCTGGGGGTGGCATATCCCTTTAACGGGAGTGCTCAGGGCACGACGTTGCTGTCACCAAAATAACACAAACTTTATCACTTTTCAAATCAAAGAAGCTCAATGTCTTAGTCTACACTTTCGTTTGAGTCAAAAGTGGCCTGTAATCCAAGATTTATCCATAGTTTCGAGTAGATGAGGTCAAAAGGATGGGTCAAATGCAGAAGTCAAATTTCTCCCGTGTGTCATTGTGTGTGAGACCAAATAAAGACTTAATCTTAATGCACGTACAGTATGTTGAGAATCTTGTACCACTCCTTCAGATGTGATTTCATTTTTTAGTTTATTATTTCAGTGACAGTGACTCAGGTAACAGATACTTGAGTAATAATTTGACAAAATACTTTTGACTCTTACTTCCAGGAGCAGGACCATGACTCTGCCCTCATCATTTTGAAGTTTAGTGTCACCTCCTGAACCCTGAACACACAGTCCCCCCAACAGTGAAACAAACCCAGGTGTGAGGGAGAACAAACACCTGCTGGATACGAAGGCTGCCACTGTTCTGTGTGTCAGCCAAATGCATTTCCAATTCCAAAAATATGAAAAACCACTCACCCACGTGAAAACTTCAAAAGAATCAAAATGGTTTGTATAAAAATGGCAGCAGGGCGACTTCTATAAATGCTTTTATGCTCTCACCTCCACATTCGACAGTTAATCAGTGACTTATTTTCCTGGACTTATCAAAAGATTTTGTTCCGTTCTTTCCTTCCATAAACATAGTCTCCGCTCTGTTTGGATTAATAATCGTAGACCCACATGATCCATATTAGGACAATAACTCTTTTTAATAATTAATATATTTTATGAGCATGAACCATCAGTCGTGCTTTATCTCCACGGAGACAGATAAGTTTATTGCTATTCTTTAGAACAAAGCTCTAACATCTCTATGGAAACGAGCTAAAACTAAATAAACAAGTCTGTAACAAAACAAAAGTGTATACTTAGATGATAAATTTCATTCAAAATGTAATTTTCTCTTATTGTATTATTATAGACAGACTCAGATTTGGCGGCCCTCACATGAGGCAGGTGTTTTTATATCTACAGATGATTCACCACATGCAGCTGCTTTATTCAGAGACAGAAACAAACACACAAACAACAAAGATAAACACACAATAACAGTCTGATTGTGTTCATGACGCACAGACAGGCTTGGGGAGTAACAGAATACAGTGGTACCTCACCTTACGAATGACCCAACAAACGAAAATTCCAAGTTACGAAACGCCTTCACGGTAAATTTTGGTCTCTAGATACGAAAGAAAATTCAAGTTACGAAACGCGAAATCTCAAAAATTCAAATAATGCGCGCTCAGCCACACACATTATACGCTTTTCTCAGACTGGATTTAAACTTTTCTCACATTTGTCTCTCGTTTAAACACTCAAACTTTCATAGATTTTCAACAAAATGTATTAATAGTGAAGCGTGGGGGGAAGGGGGAGGGGGAAGAAGACTGCGCTCTGACACGTGTGTGATAGCGCAGCATGACCCGGCGCGGGGCTGCCAGCAGGTCTAGACCAAGGTCTAAACCTGGACTGGACCAGGACTAAACCAGGACTAAACAAGGACTAAACCAGGACTAAACCAGGACTAGACCAGGTGGATTAAAGCAGCGATTAGGGGGCTGCACGCAGTCTGAGCACATGAACGCATGAACGAGACCCATGCAAGAGCCGCGGTGGTCTAGACTAAACCAGGACTAAACCAGGACTAAACCTGGACTAAACCAGGAGGAGCCGCGGTGGTCTGGACTAAACCAGGACTAAACCTGGACTAAACCAGGAGGAGCCGCGGTGGTCTGGACTAAACCAGGACTAAACCTGGACTAAACCAGGAGGAGCCGCGGTGGTCTAGACTAAACCAGGACTAAACCTGGACTAAACCAGGAGGAGCCGCGGTGGTCTAAACTACACCAGGACTAAACCTGGACTAAACCAGGAAGAGCCGCGGTGGTCTGGACTAAAACAGGACTAAACCTGGACTAAATCAGGAGGAGCCGCGGTGGTCTGGACTAAACCAGGACTAAACCTGGACTAAACCAGGAGGAGCCGCGGTGGTCTAAACTAAACCAGGACTAAACCTGAACTAAACCAGGAGGAGCCCCGGTGGTCTGGACTAAACCAGGACTAAACCTGGACTAAACCAGGAGGAGCCGCGGTGGTCTAAACTAAACCAGGACTAAACCTGAACTAAACCAGGAGGAGCCGCGGTGGTCTGGACTAAACCAGGACTAAACCTGGACTAAACCAGGAGGAGCCCGCGGCTCTTGCATGGGTCTCGTTCAGACTGCGTGCAGTCCCCTCCTCCCTGCTTTAATCCACCTGGTCTAGTCCTGGTTTAATCCTGGTTTAGTCCAGGTTTAGTCCTGGTTTAGTCCTGGTTTAGTCCTGGTCCAGTCCAGGTTTAGACCTTGGTCTAGACCTGCTGTCAGCTCTGCGCCGGGTCATGCTGCGCTATCACACACGTGTCAGAGCGCAGTTTTCTCCCCCCTCCCGCTCCCCCCCCACACTTCACTGTTAATACATTTTGTTGAAAATCTATGAAAGTTTGAGTGTTTAAACGAGAGACAAATGTGAGAAACAGAACACAATGTTACACTATAAAAAAAGTTACACGATAAAAAAAAAAACTTGGATCGGGGCCTTGGAACGAATCAGGCTTTTTCCATTGAAATAGCTACTCAACTTACGAATTTTTCACGTTACGAAACCACTTCTGGAACGAATTAATTTCGTAAGGTGAGGTACCACTGTATAAGGAACGGCGTTAAGTAAAAGGATACAAAAAAAGGTAAATGTATTCATCTACAGTTACAAGGAAAGAAGACGTGCTCAGATTACAGGTTCATTTAGTGAAAATGGGGATTATTTAGCAGGATTACAATTTGAAAGCATTTTATGTTATTTAAGTTTTTCATTTAAAGCTGGAGATGGAGGGAAAACAGAACAAACTGTTGTACACTACGGCAGGACTATGGAACAAACTCGCACCTGGCCTGGCTTCGACCGAGAAGAACACATTTGGCGGGTGGAAATTTCAACATTATTTTATTTTAAAGAAGACAAGGGGATTTTTTTTCTTAATAAACTGAACTATGTGGTCAAGACTTGTGCACTTTCACTGTAGGACGATGAGCTACTGTTCAAATTAGCTTTCCTCAGTTTCTTTTATAATGCAAAAAAATGTTATTTTTTTCTTGTTGTTATCGGATATTTGGTGTTAAAGGAGAATTAACGTTTTTTACAATCTGAGCCTTATTTCGGTAATAAAACAAGTTGTTTTACTCACCCATAGCACTTTGGTGTCATTTGGAGCATTTCCGGAGATGTTTTAGATTAGCGATATCCATTAACGGGAGTGCTCAGGGCACGACGTTGCAGTCACCAAAATAACAAACATTTTTCAAATCATAGAAGCTCAATGTCTTAGTCTACACTTTCGTTTGATTCAAAAGTGGCCTGTAATCTGAGATTTATCCATAGTTTCGAGTAGATGAGGAGGACAGTGTGCATGCGCTCAGCCACAGCTGTTTTGCAGATAAGAAGACGCGTGAAAAATCCCTCAGTCGTCCAGGTAGAATCCATGATAACAGGAGAAATTCAGTTTGTCAACTGGACTTAATTTATTTGGTCAAAAACGTTTCGTTGCTCATCCGAGAGGCTTCGTCAGTTCTGGTTAGAGTGCTGGTAAGACACTTGCTTATGTCTCGCTGCAGGGAGGAGCTAACTATACTGCAATTTTTCTGAAACTATCTCGCCTATTTGTTTCTGTCTTTTGTTTCTCTGGCGTCTAGTTTAGCATACCTATTCATCCCTACACAACTGTTTTTCACACCTCTGGCCCTGACCTGGCTAGCCCTATTGTTTCTTTTGTTGGTTTTGATCTAGGCTTAAGAATGGAATTATAGATGGGAGACAAATTATGTCTGACTCCACCATTTCTGTTTAAAAAGGATTCTCTTTTTTGACAAAAATAGCCTCTTTAACTCCCCTATCAGACCAGTTATTTTCCTGGCCAAGATCTGAACCTCACTGTCCTCAAAAGAATGGCCCGCGGCTTCTAGGTGAAGATGTACGGCAGATGACGGTCCACTCTGGACCGCCCGTCTGTGTTGGTACATCCTCTTGTGATGTGGCTGTTTTGTTTCTCCAATGTAGCGCTCACTGCAGTCTTCACTACACTGAATGGAGTAGACCACATTGCTTTGTTTGTGGCTCGGTGTTTTGTCCTTTGGGTGGACCAGTTTTTGTCTTAAAGTGTTTGTGGGTTTGAAATAAACTGGAATTTCATATTGTCTGAAAATCCTCTGTAGTTTTTCAGACACACCGGCCACGTAAGGAATCGCTACCCCTTTCCTCCTGGGTTCGGATTCTCTGTTGTCTTGTTTCTTGTCCTTGCCTCTCTTGGTTTTGTTGACAGCCCATTTAGGATATCCACAAACAGAGAGGGCTTCCTGCACATGTTGTTCTTCTTTCTCCTTACCCTCTGTGCTTGTGGGAACCACTTGGGCCCTGTGTTGTAATGTCCGAATAACACCCAGTTTGTGCTGCAGTGGGTGGTGTGAATCAAAAAGCAGGTATTGGTCTGTGTGTGTGGGCTTCCTGAAGACTTCTACTTGGATTCACCGGTCTCCTCCTATCGTTACCTCAAAACGTAACAATAGTTGACAAATTGAATTTCTCCTGTTATCACAGATAAGAAGATGCTCATAACTTTTCTGTTTGCGAGTGACACATGGCAGAAGATTGGGACTTTGAGGCTGAAGAGGACTTATGGAGGACTGAGGACTGAAGAGGAGTATACGGATGAGGAGACAGAATGGATACGGAAAGAATGAAGCGGAGACAGTTTTAGGAGCAGCAGAGAACAGCCATCGGTTTCGCATTACTTCTCAGAATCGTGCGCTGAATCCACTGGCCTTCTTTCTTTTCCTTTGCTGGTAAAAAATGGTCCTGACTGAAGTGGGTACTGCAAACACGATGGTCCAAACGTCTTACAGCTTTGCCTTTCATGTTTGGGTCCCGAGAGCTGAGAGCAAAATCAGCTGAGACTCCGCACATGCGCACAGTCCTCCTCATCTACTCGAAACTATGGCTAAATCTCGGATTACAGGCCACTTTTGACTCAAACGAAAGTGTAGAATAAGACATTGAGCTTCTATAATTTGAAAAGTGCTAAAGTTTGTGTTATTTTGATGACTGCAACGTCGTGCCCCGACCACTCACGTTAACGGATATCGCTAAACTAAAACATCTCCGGAAATGCTCCAAATGACACCAAAGTGCTATGGGTGAGTAAAACAACTTGTTTTATTACCGAAATAAGATTGTAAAAAACGTTAATTCTCCTTTAAAGTCATCCAAAAGTACTTGAAAGTAATCACGTTAAATTACTTTAATATTCTGGTTCTTGGATTATGTTACTGAATACATACATGAAGTTGGGGGGTGTGGGATCTCATATTTAATTTACAGGTATACTTACATATGAAAACTGTGATCTGCATACTTATCTCTGTATACTTATAACCTCCACCTGGTTCTTCTGTGTTTTAACCCTGTGTTCTGTGAACAGCTAAGCGTAATTCCATACATACATAGACTATCCTGGGCTGTGTTGACATCACCTGCTCCCTATCCATCAATATTTTGGCTGACTATTGGGAAAACTGGTCTTCTTAGCTAAAGCTGGGGAGTTCTCTACATGGTCTGCATAGCTAAGCTATTCTCCTATAGGTTAGCTGTTGTTGAATAAATATTCAACAGTCTGTACTGTATTTAAAGACACCTTGTGGTCATTTGTGTGTGTGTGGGGGTGTGTGTGTGATCCGACCCCATTGGGGGGTTCTCTCCATGTCCCTCTTCACGGCCGACGTCTCTCTGATAAGCTGATAACATGGATGCTGATGCCCGATGTCACCATTTTGTTTGTATTCTGCTATTTTGACATTAAAATGCTGAATAACCTCAATTTCGACTATGCCTTCCTTCAGACCTCCTTCTGACCCATTTTTATGAAACTGACAGGGGCCTGGCAGAAACCAGGGTTCTGGCAAATTGTCTGTTTGCCTGGGTTCTAAAAATGTATTGATTATGCTAAATTTTCTCCTGAAATTGTGATTCAACTGGACTTTGTTTTGACTCTGCTTCTGCACAAACACATCCAAGGTCACAGCTGGGGCCTTATCTTACACAGCACTCTACAAAACAAAAACAAGACATTCCATTCGGCTCACACTGACATTTTTATGTAAAACACTCTGGCCTGTCTATTTAGTAAGTCTGCCTCTGCGTCAGTTTCCAATCAATTATTGATTTCCAATCTGATCCCCCACCCCCACCCTTCCTCCTGTTGCCAAAGAAAAAGATCACCGTATGTTTACCTCTCCAATTGTTTTTTCTGTCTTTACATGTTGTAAAATTGTCTGCATCTTTTTTTTTTCTACTCTGTTGTAACCAAGTTGGCGCCGCGAATGGCCGCCCTGGTGCTCGTAGTGTCTGTGCGCTCCAGGTATTGAAGCAAGTTCCTAATGTTGTGAACCTGTTCACTCATACGGAAATAAGAACCTTCCTGATTCCTGATATTTCCTGATAGGGAACTAGTAAGTGTACCAGAATATATTTCTCGTTCTGTTTCCCAAGGGCCACGTTTGAGTCCAGCAGATGTATGAGATAAAGTCTACAGTATCTACCACTGCGTTATAACAATATTATTACTAATGCTGAAACTATTATTAACAAAAACCTGCAGGGCCCTGATAGCCCCGGTAACATGGGGCAGTTCAGTCCAGGGGTCCCTGATCTGCCCGTGCGCTGTGTCCTGTTTGTCTGCTGTATTAGACCCTGTAAAGACTCACCTCACGTATTATTTAGGCGGCCGTTTTGGACACACCGGACATCGCACGGACTCAGGTGTGTTTATGATGTTAAATGTTAAATATGACACACACTCGATCCGCTCAATCAACAGAACATTTTATTAAATAATATCACGATGACAAACAAGAACAGACTCGAACATTTGCCAAAATATGATTTGTGACGTCTGGTGGAAATACAGAAGTACTCGTGTTTACTCGTGTTTGTGGGCACAGACCACAGAGCGATGAGAGCCACGCCGGGGCCACGCGCCGGGGCCACGCGCCACGCCGGGGCCGCGCCGGGGCCACGCCGAAGCCACGCCGGGGCCAGACACACACACTGCTTTCAGATCACTCCAAACACACACACACACACAGACACACACACACACACCTCCTGCTGTCACATAAGAGCAGTGTACCAGTCACACATTACACACAGGATTGTATAGTGTGTTCTCTCTGAAGTGTGTAGTTGTGTGTAGTTATGTGTGTAGTAGTTGTTGTGTGTAGTTGTGTGTAGTAGTTGTGTGTAGTTGTGTGTAGTAGTTGTGTGTAGTTGTGTGTAATAGTTGTGTGTAGTTGTGTGTAGTAGTTGTGTGTAGTTGTGTGTAGTAGTTGTGTGTAGTTGTGTGTAGTTGTGTGTAGTAGTTGTATGTAGTTGTGTGTAGTTGTGTGTAGTTGTGTGTAGTTGTGTGTAGTAGTTGTGTAGTAGTTGTGTGTAGTTGTGTGTAGTAGTTGTGTGTAGTTGTGTGTACTTGTGTGTAGTAGTTGTGTAGTAGTTGTGTGTAGTTGTGTGTAGTAGTTGTGTGTAGTTGTGTGTAGTTGTGTAGTAGTTGTGTGTAGTTGTGTGTAGTTGTGTGTAGTAGTTGTGTGTAATTGTGTAGTAGTTGTGTGCAGTTGTGTGTAGTTGTGTGTAGTTGTGTGTAGTAGTTGTGTGTAGTTGTGTGTAGTTGTGTGTAGTAGTTGTGTGTAGTTGTGTGTAGTTGTGTGTAGTAGTTGTATGTAGTTGTGTGTAGTTGTGTGTAGTTGTGTGTAGTTGTGTGTAGTTGTGTGTAGTAGTTGTGTGTAGTTGTGTGTAGTAGTTGTGTGTAGTTGTGTGTAGTAGTTGTGTAGTAGTTGTGTGTAGTTGTGTGTCGAACCGGAGGGAACAGACTTTACACATGATGGACTGTTACATGTTTTTTCTATCGACACAGAGCGAAAGAGCAGCTCTCAGGTGGCGGAGGTTGTGGGCGGGGTTTGTGGGTTTGTGGGCGTGGCACTGGTCTGAAAGAGCGTGGTGGGCGTGGCCCCGGGTCCTTGTGTGTGATTGGCTGAGAGAACACAGAACGCTTTAGTCCATGAAGCCGCCGTAGCGCTTGTGTAGCGGGCTGCCCTCCCAGGCGCGCTTAAACACTCCTCCGCTCTTGCTGTTTTCGACGAGCCACTCGGGCCGACCCACGCGCCGCATGAAGCCGCCGTAGCGCTTCTCCAGGCCCCGCCCCAAGATGGCCTCCAGCGCGTCGCTCTGGGCCCCTCCCCTCCGCATGAAGCCGCCGTACCTCTTGACGGCCTCGGCTCCGCTCTCGCCGCGCGCCGTGGCCGCGCTCAGGATTTTTAGGATCTCATTACGGATGTTCTCCTGGCCGTCTGTGCTGGCGGTCTCCTCTAGCGCCCCCTCTGGTGTGGAGGAGGAGCGGCGTGCCATGAAGCCTCCGTAGCGCTTCATGAAGCCTCCATATTTCTTGGCTAGAAGGTGCTCGGGCGTGTCCTCCTCCTCTTTGACGGATACCTCGGCGGCCTCCTCCAGCTCGGGGGTGTTGTCCTCTAGGGGGAGCTGGCTGTCACTCTCCAGAAGATTCTCCTGACACAATCGCAGCATCTGTGAGTCTAAGGCACCGCCGCACTCCATGGAACAGGCCTGAGGAGAAACATCAGCACACAGAGGCCGTGATTACCTACACCAGCATCACACTTTACTGTCGACTTATACTACTGTCAAAAGTATACTTTAAATTTAATACTTTAAATCAGGGGTGTCAAACATGCGGCCCGGGGGCCAGATCCGGCCCTCCAAGACCAAATAATCTGGACCTTGGCTGATTTTCTATTAAAATATTTTAATTATATACAGTCATACCTCACCTTACGAAATTAATTTGTTCCAGAAGTTTCGTAAAGTGATTTTTTTCGTAAGTAGAGTCGCAGTGTAAAAGGCCTGATTTGTTCCAAGGCCCCCAATACCCCCCTAAACCCTGTTGGAGAGTGTATTTACAAGTGTATTTACGTTTCGGGTGATTCGGGCGGCTGCGAAGCCGAGCGCGCATTATTTGAATTTTTGAGATTTCGCATTTCGTAACATGAATTTTCTTTCGTATTCAGAGATGAAAATTTTACGTAAAGGCGTTTCGTAACTTGGATTATTCGTTATTTGGGTCTTTCGTAAGGTGAGGTGTGACTGTATTAATTTTCTATTAAAATATTAGTAATTTTCTGCGCAGCTTAGCATAGCAGCATCTCCAGCGCGTCTGTTCATAGTTCACTTTATTGTCGAAAAACCATATGTACATGACAAGTAGTGAATTGAAATTTAGTTGCTCTGTGCGTGGCCCCTCCCACCAGAGCAGCACAAACGAAGACTCGCCTCTTTCCAAACGCTCTTAAAGGGATATGCCACCCCCAGGTCAAATTTGGGCATCTCCCCACAGTCCAGAGACTAAAATAAGTGGTGGAAAGCGTTTTCCTGCTCACCCAGCCATTGTCCGAGTCTGTCGCCACTGACCGCCGCGGTATCTGGTGCTCCTCCGCCTTAGACTGGAGTCTAACGTAGCCAGAGAAAGATTTCGGCCAAAAGGAATTAATTTGCTCGATGCGTTTCCCAATTACTTTGTGTGTAGTGCGCATTCATATCGAGTGCAAATAAATGTGCAAATCAACACGGAGAGCTTGCCTTGGTCATTTTGGGTGGGAACTATTTTCCAGTGCGTAAGAATACAGTCGTATCACGCACCACGTTGTGCAACAGGGGAACTCCCCCTTCCCGGTGCGTAACTGGGATTCCCCTGGTAGCGTACTGCGTGATACGGCTGTATTCTTACGCACTGGAAAATAGTTCCCACCCAAAATGACCAAGGCAAGCTCTCCCGTGTTGATTTTGCACATTTATTTGCACTCGATATGAATGTGCACTACACACAATGGGAAACGCATCGAAGCAAATTAATTCCTTTTGTCGAAATCTTCTCTGGCTACGTTAGACTCCAGTCTAAGGCGGAGGAGCACCAGATACCGCGGCGGTCAGTGGCGACAGACTCGGACAATGGCTGGGTGAGCAGGAAAACGCTTTCCACCACTTATTTTAGTCTCTGGACTGTGGGGAGATGCCCAAATTTGACCTGGGGGTGGCATATCCCTTTAAAGGACCATCGTTTTGACTGTCGACCGTGACACCCTCACCAGCAGATGCCACGTTTCAAGAGCAAAAAGAAAGCATGACTAAATTCTATGAAATGCAAACAAGTTAAAGGGATATGCCACCCCCAGGTCAAACTTGGGCATCTCCCCACAGTCCAGAGACTAAAATAAGTGGTGGAAAGCGTTTTCCTGGTCACCCAGCCATTGTCCGAGTCTGTCGCCACTGACCGCCGCGGTATCTGCAGCTACTCCGCGTTAGACTGGAGTCTAACGGCGCCAGAGAAAGATTTCGGCCAAAAGGAATTAATTTGCTCGATGCGTTTCCCAATGTGTACTTCGGCTTTCTTTTTCCGCACTGAAAAATAGTTCCCACCCAAAATGACCAAGTCAAGCTCTCGGTGTTGATTTGCACATTTATTTGCACTCGATATGAATGCGCACTACACAGAAAGTAATTGGGAAAGCAAATTAATTCCTTTTGGCCGAAATCTTTCTCTGGCGCCGTTAGACTCCAGTCTAACGCGGAGGAGCTGCAGATACCGCGGCGGTCAGTGCTGACAGACTCGGACAATGGCTGGGTGACCAGGAAAACGCTTTCCACCACTTATTTTAGTCTCTGGACTGTGGGGAGATGCCCAAATTTGACCTGGGGGTGGCATATCCCTTTAATGTTTAAAAATTGTGTTGAATTTGCATTTTTCTTAAAATTTCAGGTTGTTCGTAATATTATAATATTTTGTAAAAGAAAGAGTTCATCAAATAAAAAAGACTTCTGTAATTTGTGTTTCTCTGCACAAATATTATTGCTATTTTTTGGGGTATATTTGCCATGAGTTTTCTGATCCGGCCCCTTTGGGATCAGGGTCGGTTGGATACGGCCCCCGGACCAAAATGAGTTTGACTCCCCTGACCTAATTAATACTGAACTCTCAATAATACTGCACTAAACTACTTTTCATTATGCAGAATATGTTTACTGCTGCTGCTCTATATGAATGTATCATGTTTGTCACTACCTCACTGTAAACTACTGTTACCTGTGCAATACTTATACTACACTATATTATGTACAATCTGTGAAATACTCTATTTACACCTTATTTAATCCTACCTGCACCTTTGTATTTTATTATATTTTATTACTAGTGCTGCCAGACGATTAAAAAAAAAAAAAATCTAATTAATTACAGGATTTGTAATTAATTAATCTAATTAATCGCATTTTAAGAGTCTGTGAGAGAGAGATAGACATTGTGAGTGAGTGAGCGAACGAACCCACTTTGCGATTGAGTTTGTCAGTTTTCGTGTGGTCACTTTTTTGTTAGTTTCCCAAATTCTGCAAGCGTGGTTTGGTGGTTTGTTGGTTTGTTGGTTTGTTGGTTTGGTGGTTTGTTGGTTTGGTGGTTTGGTGAAGTGCGCTCACACTCGCTCTATCACCGGTAACAATGGAACTTGTCCGGACGTGTTTATCGTTCAAATGATCCGTCAATGATTCGCTCGCCGCGCGCCAAATTTAAAATGCGCATTGAACTGCCGCTCACAACGCGTTAATTTGCAGTGTAATTAATTCATCTAATTAACGCGTTAAACTGACAGCCCTATTTATTACATATTTTTTATTATATTGTTTACTTTTTTCCCTTGTAGGCTATTTTTATTGCTGCTATTAGTACTTCTCGACTATCTTAGCGAGTCAACGGGTTCTTCTGATCCTAAGCATTTCATTGCATTGATCCTGCATGTGACAAATAAACAATCTTGAATCTTGAAAAAAAACCGTAGACCTGCCCCACACAGATGTCTGCATGTGTGTGAATCTGATGTGCCTCGGATCAAACAGTGTCACAGCACACAGCTCCATTATACACCAGATTCTGAATGGATTTCATTACGATAAAACACTCAGGTTTTATGCTCTGCTCTGGATGTAAAAGCCAATCGATGGGAGTCACTGCACCGTGCAATGATGAACAGAACCTACAGTATCGTGTGTTACCAACCGGACATCCACCTCATCAAATGTGAGAGGATCTGAGCATGCTTCACTCTCTAAATCAGGGGTGTCAAACGTGCGGCCCGGGGGCCAGATCCGGCCCTCCAAGACCTTTAATCTGGCCCTTGGCTGATTTTCTATTCAAATATTTTAATTATATTTAAATTTTCTATTAAAATATTGGTCATTTTCTGTGCAGTTTAGCATAGCAGCGTCTCCAGCGCCTCTGTGCGTGGCCCCTCCCACCAGAGCAGCACAAATGAAGACTCGCCTCTTTCCAAACGCTCTTAAAGGACCATCGTTTTGACTGTCGACCGTGACACCCTCATCAGCAAAATGTCCAAAATGAGAAAAGTGGACGCCGAGTGCAGGATTTTCCAAGAAAAATTGACTAATTCCTATTTGTTCACGGAGGTGAATGGGAAACCTGGGAATATAATCTTAAACGCCACTACGAGACACGGCATTTCAAACAATAAAAACAGAGAATTGAGACGACAGAAGATAAACGAATTATTGCTGGGACTGAAGAAACAGCAGTCTGTAATAGATTTGCGTTTCTTTGCACAAATATTTGGACTTATTGCTATTTTTGGGGTATATTTGCCGTGAGTTTTATGATCCGGCCCCTTTGGGATCAAAGTCGGTTGGATACGGCCCCCGGATCAAAATGAGTTTGACACCCCTGCTCTCGATATTCATATTGTGAAGAACTAAACTAAAATAAACCCTGGTGTCTGTGACTCTGGTGCCTTCAGACGTCTTACATGATTTTCCTGCACTCTGACCTACAGGGCGACATTGATTTCTGATTCAGACATTTTGCAGAATGCCTCTCAGCTGTACTCTGTCCAGTAAACACGTCAAAAATGCTGATCCCAGATTAGTTCAAATGAGATTTACACCATGTTATGATGCGTGAAGAGTCCCTCAGTCGTCCAGGTAGAATCCATGATAAAAGGAGAAATTCAATTTGTCAACTGGACAAAGTTTGTTTGGTCGAAAACGTTTCGCCGCTCATCCGAGAGGCTTCGTCAGTTCTGGTTCTAATGCTGGTTAGACCCTGTTTATATCTAGCTGCAGGGAGGAGCTAACTACCCTGAAATAGCTCAGAAACTATCTCAACTAATCCGTTTCTTTAGTTTTTCGAATTTATCTGGCGTCTAGTATTAGCATATCTATTCAGCCCTAGGAGGCGCTCATTACACTGAAATAGCTCAGGGGCAGAGGGGTGGAGAGGTTTTGAATAGGGATGGCAGAGAAATTCGAAAAACAAAAGAGACAGATGAGCTGAGATAGTTTCTGAGCTATTTCAGTGTAATGAGCCCCCCCTAGGGCTGAATATATATAGATATGCTAATACTAGACGCCAGAGAAATTCAAAAAACTAAAGAAACAGATTAGTTGAGATAGTTTCGGAGCTATTTCAGGGTAGTTAGCTCCTCCCTGCAGCTAGATATAAACAGGGTCTAACCAGCATTAGAACTAGAACTGACGAAGCCTCTCAGATGAGCGGCGAAACGTTTTCAACCAAACAAACTTTGTCCAGTTGACAAATTGAATTTCTCCTTTTATCACCATGTTATGATGTTTTTTCCTCATCTCTAGTGGTTTAGTCCTGGTTCATTCCTGGTTTAGTCCTGGTTTAGTCCTGGTTTAGTCCTGGTTTAGTCCTGGTCCCCGCCCACCGCCCCAAGCTGGCTGCAGTTCTGTAACATTTATGACTCTGGACTCAAACACTGCTTTTCAAATCCAATGGACACCGTCAGCACACGACACATTTTATAAACAAGCCATTTTCAAAGTGGTGCAAAGAGACAGAAACGATGAAAATCCACGTTGATAACTAAAATGTAAATTAAAATAAAAAGCAAAAAGCACCACTGAATAGAACTAAGTATATTAATGAGTTAAAATAAATTAAAATAGGACACGAAACTACCACAGTGTTCAAAGCCGGAGAGTAAAGTGTTATGATGAGACGGTGGACGCTCTGGGCTCGGGGACAGAATCCATGATGCGGTTTAGGACCTGAAGTCAATGGACCTGTTTCTATGACTGGATCTCCACTGTGGGACTGAAAAATACTCACTATGGGTGTGGTCGCCTCTCCACAGACCTGGCCTATAACTCAGCCTTGGAGATAAATATGTTTAATGCTATACTAAGCAACAACATCTCCATGGAAACAAGCAGAGAGCATCTTTAAAGGTCCTGTACCCATTTTTACTCATGTAAAATGAGTCTTACCCCAGTACAGATAAGTGCTATACTGTGTACTGTGTACTGTCTGCTCTAATTCTACTGTTTGATCATCAGGAAGTGCACATTAGCATGCTGTTGGTGGCGTCCAAACTACTCTCTGGTGTCTGAGAGTTGTGAAAAAGACTCATAAACTCATCATGGTGAATTATGAGGAAGAACTTTCAAATGACCTAGTTCTGTTTTTCATGGTTTTAAGACAGCAAAAATCAGGTATTTCATTTATTTTATTGAAATATTTTATGTATTTTCTTATATTTTTTATTGTGCTTTGAAAAAATATATAAAACTAAGATCCATATGTGTGACAAATCATCTCTAAATACCAAAGGAAACCATAAAATGATCAAGATAACCATAATAACCAGAGGAAACCATAATAACCATCTATATCCATCCATGTTCTTCCTCTTATCCGGGGTCGGGTCTCGGGGGCAACAGTCTAAGCAGGGACTCCCAGACTTCCTTCACCCCGGACACTTCCTCCAGCTCCTCCGGGGGGACCCCAAGGCGTTCCCAGGCCAGCCGGGAGACATAGTCCCTCCAGTGTGTCCTGGGTCTTCCCCGGGGCCTCCTCCCGGTGGGACAGGTCCGGAACACCTCCTGAGGGAGGCGTCCAGGAGGCGTCCGGAACAGATGCCCGAGCCACCTCAGCTGCTCCTCCCCACGTGGAGGAGCAGCGGCTCTACTCCGAGCTCCTCCCATGTGACTGAGCTCCTCACCCTATCTCTAAGAGAGCGCCCAGCCACTCTGCGGAGGAAACTCATTTCGGCCGCTTGTATCGGCGATCTCGTCCTTTCGGTCATTACCCAGAGCTCATGACCATAGGTGAGGGGAGGAATGTAGATCGACGGTAAATCGAGAGCTTTGTCTTTCGGCTCAGCTCCCTCTTCACCACAACGGTCCGGTACAGCGACCACATCACTGCCGACGCCGCACTGACCCGCCTGTCAATCTCACGCTCCATCCTCCCCTCACTCGTGAACAAGACTCCGACATACTTGAACTCCTCCACTTGAGCCAAACCACAATCTGTCTGCTAAAATAACGACATAAAAAAGTGTTTCTCACCAGCGGAGGCAGGGAGGCGTGCTGCCCCAGGAGGCCGTACACACAGCGGGCACAGTCCTGTCCACAGTCTGAGGCGGAGGACAGCAGGGACAGGCTGGAGATCAGGGCCAGCACCCATACAGCTCTGCTCTGTGCGGGGGCCATCAGCTGCACACAAACACAAACACTCACATGTCACCCGCCGTACACAAAGAACACACTGGAGTCGCAGTAAGAAGGCCTCACTTTGATATTACCGGGCCCTTGGTGGAGCTTGTATATACAACTTCAAACTTGTTTTCGATACTCAATACCGGTCCGATATCACAATGATAATAAAAAACTCTAGTCTTTTTTTTTCTATCCCCATGTGGACGTACATCTGTGGTGGGTTCCACACTGGTCCATGGGTATATCCTAGTCTCCTAGTTTATTTCTGTCCTGTGAATGTTCTTTTTAGTATTGATACCTGCTCATATGAGGATTTAGCTTCAGTCAGGCCTGGACTGGTAATTGGGCATACCGGGCATTTTCCCGGTGGGCCAACAGTCCTAGGGGCCGATGCCCTTCTTTTTTTTTTTTTTTTTTTAAACTTAGAGACTGGCCCACAATTTAGGACTGAACCAGGACTAAACCAGGACTAAACCAGGACTACATCAGGTCTGAACCAGGACTAAACCAGGACTAAATCAGGATTGAACCAGGACTAAACCAGGACTAATCAGGTCTAAATCAGGACTAAATCAGGTCTGAACCAGGACTAATCAGGTCTAAATCAGGACTAAATCAGGTCTGAACCAGGACTAAATCAGGACTAAAGCAGGATTGAACCAGGACTAAACCAGGACTAATCAGATCTAAATCAGGACTAAATCAGGTCTAAACCAAGACTAAACCAGGACTAAATCAGGATTGAACCAGGACTAATCAGGTCTAAATCAGGACTAAATCAGGTCTGAACCAGGACTAAATCAGGATTGAACGAGAACTAAACCAGGACTAATCTGATCTAAATCAGGACTAAATCAGGTCTAAACCAGGACTAAACCAGGACTAAATCAGGATTGAACCAGGACTAAACCAGGACTAATCAGGTCTAAATCAGGACTAAATCAGGTCTAAACCAGGACTAAACCAGGACTAAATCAGGTCTGAACCAGGACTAAACCAGGACTAATTATGAGGGGCCGGTCTAAGCCAAAAATGCCAGGGCCATTTTTTTGTCCCAGTCCAGACCTGGCTTCAGAACTACATTTAGTATCAATTAGCGTCTCATATTAGTGTCACTTTTGACAACCCAAGTACGTATTGATCCAGTTTTCCCCAGGTAAATGAACAGAACAATCCTACAGCTTCACACTGTGAGATCCTTGGCTACTGCCCCCTGCTAATTATTTAGTTTTTGTGGACTTTATTTAAAAATGAAATCATTCCCCTACAGAGACAACAAAAACATACATATATACTTTTGTAACACAGCACCAGGGGTGCTTCCGGCTTACGAATACTTTCAGTTAAGTCTGAAACAAATCGCTACTACTGAAAATAATCAATGATTTAGTTTGTTATCTAATTTAGGAATGGGATAATTGCTGTGTGGACTAAATGCGATTTTGATGACAATCCTAATTTGTCAGTAAGTGTGGTAAACTCTCATATTCAGGCCTTTACTTCAGGCAGTGAATGAGTGAATGTTTAATTTAAGAATATGATTGCCAGATTAATAAAATGGCTAAAATAATTGCAGCTCTCGTGTTTGAACATCTCTGTCGACTTGTGGCTTTGAGATTCGGGAACATTTCTGGTTTGTTCTGGCCTCGGCAGAGCTGGAGCTGTCAGAACACAATCACTTCTCCTCTTTTGTGTCTTTGTCTTGCAGAATGACAGCTTTTTATTCAAAAATTGTACAGCGGACACCCGTTATGGAAGCACGTTTCTCACTAAAAACTCTCGTCAAAACTTCAAATTCCACTGATCTGCTGCAAACTGCTTATTCATAACATTTTTTAAAATGTGGTAGAAAGTAAAACATGATAAAACATGCCAGTTAAATATGTATTTGTTCTTTTACTCGCTGTAACCTGACCAGTCTGTGTGCTCAGAGGTGAACACGTTCCCACATTTGGTTGTATTTCAGTTAATTTAATGAAAAACGTAATAAATAAATAGGCTAAATACATGAATAAACAGATAAAGGAATACTCTCCATTACTCCATAGCGTGTTTAGGAATGCACACGTTAAACTTGAAGCTCTTTGGAACACAAGTTTCTTTTGCGTGAAAAGTCCCTCAGTCGTCCAGGTAGAAACTGTTATCACAAGTTTCTTTTCTTTAAACGAACAGAATTCAGAATCAGAATCAGAATCTGAAAGACTTTTATTGCCATTGTCAAGTGAACACAATTCACAAAACTAGGAACTTGTCTCGGTGATAAGGTGCGGACATAAAACACTAAATAAAACACTAAATAATAATAGTAATAACTAAAATATAGCCATGATATAGTAAAAAAAATAATAAAAAATCCAAATAACAAAAAGGTTCAGATGAGCAGCATCAGAACAGTAGTGCAAACATGACTTAATTAAAGTGAATTCTCCACACTTTTCCACCCTCTCCTCTCACAGATGGACCGGACAGTGAGTGCACCTGCCCCGCGGTCCCCCCCGTAAGCCCACCCCTGCCCTTCCCCGCGGCAACATGACCGTTACGCACTGGCACAGTTTTGGCACAAGGTCCCTCCGTACCTCGGAGATTCGTATCCGCTAAACTAGAACTAAACCAGGTCTGAACCAAGATTAAAGCAGGTCTAAACTAGGACTAAACCAGGTCTGAACCAAGACTAAAGCAGGTCTAAACTAGGACTAAACCAGGTCTGAACCAAGACTAAAGCAGGTCTAAACTAGGACTAAACCAGGTCTGAACCAAGACTAAAGCAGGTCTAAACTAGGACCCAAGAACAATGTGAAAGACTTGTGGAGAGCATGTCGCCCTTCCCCGCGGCAACACCGTTACGCACTGGCACAGTTTTGGCACAGGGTCCCTCCTTACCTCGGAGATTCGTATCCGCTGCCGTTCGAGCCGGTGCGCGTCCGTAGGTGTATTCTCCGCCGGAGGAAAAGTGCGCCGAGCTCAGATTACGCACGGATGGTTTTACGCGCGGGGCCAGTGGAGTGGATCGCGGCGCTCTGGAGCTGCACTCCTGTCCGTGCCACGGTTATCTGCGCGCGCTGCTGCAGCTGGACTCAACGCGAGCTCGTTCTCAGGACCGAGGCGCGCCTGGACCAGTTTTAAGGACTTTACGGAGGCGACGTCATGATCGCGTTAATAAGGGAAGGGGCGCGGCGCGAGCGTGACGGCCGCCCCCGCACACACACACACACACACACACACACACACATACACACACACACACACACACACACACACACACACACACACGGACTGCACCAGGGGCTGGGCGCACGACCGCTTACATCACACTAACAACTGCGCGCCTCGATATTGGCACTAATTAGTTCAGTTTCCTCCTGTGAATAGAATCAAAGGCTAAACCGAGTTAGTTTTTCAAATAAAAAAGTTACTCTTAATGATAATAGACAAAACCCGGTTTCTGTTTCATAACCAGAAGGGCTGGTGAGCTGGATGAGTTGGTCAGGCTGATTTAAATACGCATTATCCATCCATCCATCCATCCATCCCTTTTCTTCCTCTTATCCGGGGCTGGGTCGTGCAACAGTCTAAGCAGGAACTCTCAGACTTCGTTCAAGATTCGAGATTAAGGATTCAAGTATTTATTGTCATTGCACAAGAAAGAACAACGAAAGTGTGTTTGGAGCATCCACATACGTAGTTGGAAAGTGCAAACCCAGTGAAATAAATACCCCTCAATAACCCCTAAATTACCCCGTGTAAACATTTGTAAACATTTTGACATCAGTACAGCAGTGTTGGCAGCTGGATCAGGGCATGTAATCACCCCGGACACTTCCTCCAGCTCCTCTGGGGGGACCCCAAAGCGTTCCCAGGTCAGCCTGGAGACATAGTCCCTCCAGCGCGTCGTGGGTCTTCCCCGGGGCCTCCTCCCGGTGGGACGTGCCCGGAACACCTCCCGAGGGAGGCATCCAGGAGGCGTCCGGAACAGATACCCGAGCCACCTCAGCTGCTCCTCTCGACGTGGAGGAGCAGCGGCTCTACTCCGAGCTCCTTCCGTGTGACTGAGCTCCTCACTCTATCTCTAAGGGAGCGTCCAGCCACTCTGTGGAGGAAACTCCTTTCGGCCGCTTGTATCGGCGATCTCGTCCTTTCGGTCATTACCCAGAGCTCATGACCATAGGTGAGGGGAGGAACGTAGATCGACGGTAAATCGAGAGCTTTGCCTTTTGGCTCAGCTCCCTCTTCACCACAACGGTCCAGTACAGCGACCGCATCTTAAAGGAAAAGTAACGTTTTTTACAATCTGAGCCTTATTTCGGTAATAAAACAAGTTGTTTTACTCACCCATAGTAATTTGGTGTCATATGGAGCACTTCCAGAGATGTTTTAGATTTGCGATCTCCATCATGTGAGTGCTCGGGGCATTACTTTGCGGTCTCCAAATAACACAAACTTTAGCACTTTTCAAATCATAGAAGCCCGATGTCTTAGTCTACGATTTCGTGTGGTCAAGAGTGGCCTGTAATCCGAGATTTAGCCATAGTTTCGAGTAGATGAGGACACCAGTGCGCATGTGCGGAGTGTGCTCTCAGCTCCCGGGACCAAAACATGAAACGCAAAGCTGAAAACTATGGATAAATCTCGGATTACATGCCACTTTTGCTTCAAACGAAATCGTAGACTAAGACATCGAGCTTCTATGATTTGAAAAGTGCTAAAGTTTGTGTTATTTGGAGCCCGCACGGGGCATATTACATGCTCGGGGAATATATTATATGCCTCGAGCTATGGCTAGAAGTGGCGCTAGGCTAACGCAAATCTTAAAACATCTCTGGAAGTGCTATGGGTGAGTAAAACAACTTGTTTTATTACCGAAATAAGGCTCAAATTGTAAAAAAAAACGTTACTTTTCCTTTAAATATGCACTAGAGAATCTAAAATTAATAGACCAAAATAATATCTAGGCTACAACTAAGAAGAAAGACGCCAAAGATTTTATATTTACCTGTCTTTAAATTGGAATCATACTTTTATCTTGTCTGGGCCTTGTCACATCCATCTGGATCAGAACATCAGATCAGGACTTCATTGGTTGAGGGTCTGTCATCGTCTTATCTCCATGGAGACCTTATTGCTTTGTGCAGGTTGTGTGGCACGTTGGTATGGCCGTAAGACAATCAGATCAATAATGTTCTGCTTCTATGTAAATGTCAGTCTTCTGTGTCGTATTGTGTGTTTCTATCATGTTTGTCTGTTGTGTGAAGTTGTTTCTTGTTGTTTTTATCTCTGACGACATCTTTATCTTTATCTGCTCAAGACGACAGATGTAAAGAACCTTCGGGCTAATTCTGGTGTATTTATGTTCATGAATATGCACTGTCCCTTTAAAATAAAAAAGAAAGAAAGAATATAGGCCTGCCGAGGGACTGGATCTCACATGTTATATTGTTTATTAGTTAGAATATACCACTTAACAAATCCAGAACAAAGTGGACACGCCTGGACTTGACTAAAACAAATCACTTTCAGACACTATACTTTTACTCTGATTTGATTCGTGTTGTGTCTCGCCCTCTCCCGGTGGGTGGAGAGTCCCTGCCTCAGGTGGAGGAGTTCAAGTATCTCGGGGTCTTGTTCTTGAGTGAGGGGAGGATGGAGTGTGAGATTGACAGGCGGATCGGTGCAGCTTCAGCAGTGATGCGGTCGCTGTACCGGACCGTTGTGGTGAAGAGGGAGCTGAGCCGAAAGGCGAAGCTCTCAATTTACCGTCGATCTACGTTCCTCCCCTCACCTATGGTCATGAGCTCTGGGTAATGACCGAAAGGACGAGATCGTGAATACAAACGGCCGAAATGAGTTCCAGGACACACTGGATGGGACTATGTCTCCCGGCTGGCCTGGGAACGCCTTGGGGTCTGGGGAAGTGTCCAGGGTGGAGGAAGTCTGGGAGTTCCTGCTTAGACTGTTGCTATGTGACCCGGCCCTGGATAAGCAGAAGGAAATGGACGTGACCAGCTTTGCGGATTAATTTGTCAATCCATCCAATGTCCCTTTTCCTGGTGCTGCTCCCCCAGCAGAACCACAGTGAAGTCCAGGGCGCTGACCTCCACAAACTGGGAGAACATCTACAGTGACTTGCTGCACACATTGAAGGACCTGAGCTTCCTCAGGAAGTAGCTCTTCTTGTAGAAGCATTACAGTTGTCCCTCCAGTCCAGCCTGTTGTCCACGTGGACGCCAAGGTTCTTGTAGCAGTCCACGATCTCCACGTCATGACCCTGGATGGTGATGGGCTCCACTGGTGTCCTCTTCCTCCTGAAGTCCATCACCAGTTCTTTGGTCTTGTCCACGTTCAGGAGCAGATGGTTTGCCTGGGACCACTCCACAAAATTTGCTTTCCTGAATCACTTTAGAATGATCTTGAGCTGAATCAGAACAAGTATAAGAGCACATAGACGAGTACACGCCCATGGACCACCGTGGAACCTACAGGACCTCTGTGGAACCTACAGGACCACCGTGGAACCTACAGGACCTCTGTGGAACCTACAGGACCACTGTGGAACCTACAGGACCTCTGTGGAACCTACAGGACCACCGTGGAACCTACAGGACCTCTGTGGAACCTACAGGACCTCTGTGGAATCTACAGGACCTCTGTGGAACCTACAGGACCTCTGTGGAATCTACAGGACCTCTGTGGAACCTACAGGACCTCTGTGGAATCTACAGGACATCTGTGGAACCTACAGGACCACTGTGGAACCTACAGGACCTCTGTGGAACCTACAGGACCACCATGGAACCTACAGGACCACTGAAGGATTACACAGATGTAAGAACACATGGGAATATAAGTACGACCATTTAAAGAGCCCTTATGACACGGTTTTCTGGTCTATAATAATGTTGTTGGCTCATTACAAAAATACCTGGAGGTAAGGAGCAGGTGTGCACATCCAGGGCGTCTGGTAGCCGTTTTAAAAATGTACAAAAACGTGTAAAAAAGGTAAGGTGCTCGTTTATAGCTCAGCCACAGTAGCTTGAAATAGCAGAAAAACACTTGGAAAACTATCAAAAACTTGCGTGTACTGGTTTCATTGTTGTTTTGTTGAGTTGTGTTTGGTTTCATTCACACACACAGAAATCCTGCAAATTTAGGCTGAGTTCTTTTCTCAAAACTTCTCTGAAAACACTCTGTTCCACCTTGTGATGTCATGTGGTGATACAGGAAGTGCTCCACTGTGTTTTCACATCTTCACTAGAATCATTTGAGTGATTCAGTCCTGGAAATGGTAAAAGGAGCTGTTATTTTTATTTTACTATTATTATTGTTTTTATTATTGTCCTTATTAAGTTATTTCTCTGCATTTGACCCATCCTTCAGAAGCAGTGGGCAGCTCTTCTTTCAGGCGCCCGGGGACCCATCTTGGCTTTGGTCATTTTACCTGGAGCATGTTTTGGGTTGGGTTTTTAACTTGAAAACTACCACTTCATGACATCACAAGGTGGAACAGAGCATACAGCTCTGGAAAAAAAAATAAGAGACCACTGCCTTTTTTTGTGAAATCAGCATCTCTACATGTATTCCAGCCATTCCATTCCAGTGTCTGTTGAATTCAACACAAACACAAAGCTGAGCTACTTCAGTTCTTGCACCAGGAGTGGAATAAAGTCACCCAAGAACAATGTGAAAGACTGAGACTAAACCAGGTCTGAACTAGGACTAAACCAGATCTGAACCAAGACTAAACCAGGTCTAAACTAGGACTAAACCAGGTCTGAACTAGGACTAAACCAGGTCTGAACCAAGACTAAACCAGGTCTAAACTAGGACTAAACCAGGTCTGAACCAAGACTAAACCAGGTCTAAACTAGGACTAAACCAGGTCTAAACTAGGACTAAACCAGGTCTGAACCAGGACTAAACCAGGTCTAAACTAGGACTAAACCAGGTCTGAACCAAGACTAAACCAGGTCTGAACCAGGACTAAACCAGGTCTGAACCAGGACTAAACCAGGTCTGAACCAAGACTAAACCAGGTCTGAACCAGGACTAAACCAGGTCTAAACTAGGACTAAACCAGGTCTAAACAGGACTAAACCAGGTCTGAACCAAGACTAAACCAGGTCTAAACTAGGACTAAACCAGGTCTAAACTAGGTCTAAACTAGGACTAAACCAGGTCTGAACCAAGACTAAACCAGGTCTAAACTAGGACTAAACCAGGTCTAAACCAAGACTAAACCAGGTCTAAACTAGGACTAAACCAGGTCTGAACCAAGACTAAAGCAGGTCTAAACTAGGACTAAACCAGGTCTGAACCAAGACTAAACCAGGTCTAAACTAGGACTAAACCAGGTCTGAACTTGGACTAAACCAGGTCTAAACTAGGACTAAACCAGGTCTGAACCAAGACTAAACCAGGTCTAAACTAGGACTAAACCAGGTCTGAACCAAGACTAAACCAGGTCTAAACTAGGACTAAACCAGGTCTAAACTAGGACTAAACCAGGTCTGAACCAAGACTAAAGCAGGTCTAAACTAGGACTAAACCAGGTCTGAACCAAGACTAAAGCAGGTCTAAACTAGGACTAAACCAGGTCTAAACCAGGACTAAACCAGGTCTAAACTAGAACTAAACCAGATCTGAACTAGGACTAAACCAGGTCTGAACCAAGACTAAAGCAGGTCTAAACTAGGACTAAACCAGGTCTAAACTAAGACTAAACCAGGTCTAAACTAGGACCCAAGAACAATGTGACAGACTTGTGGAGGCCAAGACGCATGAAAGCTGTGATTAAAAATAAGGGTTATTGCACCAAATATTGATTTGTGAACTCTTCTTAAGTGTAAACATTAGTATTATGTTGTTTTAAAATGAATTTGATCTTGTTTCTTTGCATTGTTTGAGCTCTGAAAACATGGATCTTTTTGGTTATTTTGACCATTTGTCATTTTCTGCAAATAAATGCTCTAAACGATAATATTTTTATTTGGAATTTGGGGGAAATGTTGTCAGTAGTTTATAGACTCAAACCAAAATGTTCCTTTTGCCCAAACACAGACCTATAAGTAGTAAAATCAGAAAAAAATGATAATTTTGCAGCGGTCTGTTTTTTTGTTTTTTTTTCCAGAGCTGAGCTTTTCAGATGTAAACAGGCTGATAATGCAGGATTACTGACAGTGAGAATGAAACAAAACACAACTCCAGGTGTGTTTTTGAGGCATTCTAACATGTCATAAGGCTCAGTTTTGTATAATATAGTAGGACCTTTAACCTGAAGTGCACCTGTATTCATAGGATGAGGGATGTGTTTCATAAGGAAACCTGTGCCGCACTTGTTCTTCCTAAAGTCACTCTCATATTTATTCTAGTCCAGAACGAGCAGTGTTCAGCACCTGGAGCTGTGCCGGACTCCCGTCTTCGCTCAAATCCATCAGACAAACACAAAGCTCACTTTTTTAAAAAATTACACTATTTTCTGACCTAAGCTATAATGTAGTTTCCTCATCACAAACAGACCTGGGGTTGTGTTTTGTGTCATTCACTCATGTTTAACGCACAAACCTGCACATTTAGGTTGAGTTCTTCTCTCAAACAGAAAATATGGCGATGTTCAGACTGCAGGGCTTGAAGCTCAATTCGGATTTTTTGCGAGGTCGTTCACATTTCCAATTAAATGCGACTTGTATGTGATCTCCAGTGTGAACTTTAAACGCCCCAAAAGTGTCCCGCATGCGCCTTAGAGCAGCAGGGGTGTTCAAACTTTTTTCATCAAGGGCCACATATCTAAACACAGACGAAGCAGAGGGCCGATCGAGGGCCAAAGACTGGTGCGCAGGACAGTTAAAGGGATAGTGCGTTATTTTTTTTATGTTTATCTGTATGGGTTTCCTTCTAAAAGTTACGTGTGTTGACACCGGCTTACCTCTGACAGTCTCAGCTGATCCCGGTTCGGCTCGCTTTCTGGAGCCCACGTAAGTAGGTCCGGTAACTTCCCTGGAACATGAAATAAAGCTTGTTTTTCTTCTCAAAACAAAACATTTGTCCGAAAGGTGATATATTTGCGTCTGAAACTGTTGTCCATGAAACATCCAGCAGCGTATTTCACATTCACGTATTGTCTCTCTCCACTCGTATCACTACGCCCATGTTAACTCTATCAGCCTGTTCACCTTCAGCGGATGTCTACAAGTGAACAGGCTGATAGAGTTAACATGGGCGTAGTGATACGAGTGGAGAGAGACAATACGCGAATGCGAAATACGCTGCTGGATGTTTCATGGACAACTGTTTCGGACGCAAATATATCACCTTTCGGACAAATGTTTTGTTTTGAGAAAAAAAAAACAAGCTTTATTTCATGTTCCAGGGAAGTTACCGGACCTACTTACGTGGGCTCCAGAAAGCGAGCCGAACCGGGATCAACACACATAACTTTTAGAAGGAAACCCAATCCGTGTATCATTCGTTCTTTCGTTTTTCAATATAAAACCAAAAATAAGAAAACGAAAAAACAACAGTTTTTTTCATTATTTGTCTCCAAAACCAAAATGAAAAAACGGATAACAATTAGTTTTTTCAGTTTTCGATTTTGTGTTTAAATGAAAAATGGAAAAAACGGATAACAGCTGTTTCCCGTTTTGTCCAATTTTGATTTTTGCGCAAGTTGGGTAAACCGGAAGTGAATCTTTACTCACAGTGTTGCCAACTTAGCAACTTTGTCGCTATTTTTAGCTACTTTTTGGACCCCCCTAGCGAGAAAATTAGACAAAAGCGACTAGCGACAAATCTAGTGATTTTTTTTGGTGATCAGAGGCTCCAAGATCGCGGGAGGGGAAAAAATAATTGCGCCGTTTTCTCTCTTTCCCCGTTCAGAGAAAGAGACAGAGAGACAGGCAGAGAGGGGCGGGGCGGAGTTGAGAACAGCGTGGACTGTTGTGGACTGTCGCTTCACTCACACACACACACACACACCAGTCTCTCCTCTGCTCCCTCCCATCTCGTCAGATCGCCTCGGAGTCTGGTCATTCCTCTGCCATAGGCTCTGATTCTCAATAAGTGTATGCCTATGCGCTCTGATTTGTTTTCTTTTTCTTTTTGGCGACACAAAGTCACAAGTAGCACTGCTTAAAAAGCTAGTTGTACAGCACAGAAAAGTTTTAAAAAGCTAGTTCTTTAGCACAAAAAAATAAAAAATAAAAAAATAAAAAGCTATAGTTTGCCCACTATAGCACAAAAAAAAATAAAAAAATAAAAAGCTTTAGTTAAACTACAGCACAAAAAAACCCCACAAAATAAAAAAGCAAGCTATAGATCTTGAACTACAGCTCCAAAAAAAATCAAAATCTAAAAAATAAAACCCAAATAAAAACAAAAAACAAAACAAACGCTCTCACGTTTTGATTGGACCGCTCGCTCGTCTAGCTCCTTTTAGCTACTTCTGGGCGGGCCAATAGCTACTTTCGATGCTGGGGAGTTGGCAACACTGCACAAAGATCAAAATTGGACAAAACGGGAAACAGCTGTTATCCGTTTTTCCATGTTTTATTTAAACACAAAATCGAAAACTGAAAAAACGAATCGTTATCCGTTTTTTCATTTTGGTTTTGGAGACAAATAATGAAAAAAGCAGTTGTTTTTTTGTTTTCTTATTTTTGGTTTTATATTGAAAAACGAAAGAACGAATGATACACGGATTAAACCCCATACAGATGAACATAAAAAAAAAACCTGCACTGTCCCCTTAATAATTGAAATCTGCATGTTTAACACCTTAGAATGAGCTCTCAGTCTTTTATTCATGCTGAGATCCTCAAAACCACACAATAAATATTAAATATTGTCTTGTCAAAGTAGATTTTCAAAAAACTTGCAGTCAAAAGTTCTGCTGAAGATAATTTAGGCCAATTCACCTGGAAGCCTGAGAGCTATGAAAAATTTGTTTTAGGGCCGCATTTGGCTCACGGGCCATAGTTTGGACATGCCTGCCTTAGAGGACACGACGAGGTCACGTGCAGCGAGTGTGCTCAGTGTTTATGGAAGTCGCCTAAACATGGACACATGCTCGGACGCGTCATTGTGAACTCTCCTCTGGTGTTGGACGTCCTGCTTTAGCGACCCGGCGGCTCACACACTGGTACAAACTTATTTATAAGGGACTTGTAGGGCTGCTTCCTCCATACCTCAGTGTGTATCTTCAGTAGAGGCCTGATGGACCCCAGAATTTACGTTCTCCAGATGTTTACACGTTGTTGTTTCCTACTGTGAGAACTGAGTCAAACAGTCGTGCCTATGGCGTTTTTTAATACTCTTTTGAAGGACCTGGAAATGCAATCGATGACATGCCAATGTTTTTCACTGTGTCGCTAACATTTTATCTGTAGATTTTATATTTAATTGTTGTCTTGTGGGTTGTGTTGTGTGGGACTCTTGGCCAGGACTCCCTTGAAAAAGAGATCTTTGAACCTCAGGTCATTTTCACACCAGGAAAGTCTGATAGTTCACTTGTTTTGGTCCGGACCAAATTTTTAAATTTTTTTATTTATTTTGGTGCGGTTCGCTTTCACCAGGGGCGGTTCTACATTGAATTACTCCCTGGGCGAGACCCCCTCCGAGCGCCCCCCCTAGGGAAAGAAAAAACAACAACAAAAAAACACAAGCCCACACAAGCCCCCCCCCCAAGGAAAAAAAAAACACATTTACCACAAGCAGCCATGTTTAATTATCACTATAGAGTGGTTCTCATTATCAAAACTTTCAAAAAAAGTCTCTAAACTCTACACATGAAAGTGGCAAAAATATATACAATCAGATATATAAATATAACAAGTATGTAAACACCAGATAACAATAGCACACACTAATAACACTAAAAAAACTAAACTAAAAAACTAATTACTACTACAGGATAGTCATTCATGGGATGGATAACGTAAGCATGCAGAGAGAACATAGTTGCATACCTTTATCTTTTGCTCATTTCTCATCTTCTTCTTTTCTTTTTTTTCTAAACTGGGCACCTGACGGCTTTGACCTCTTTCTGTCCATCATACCACGGAGGGTGAACGATCGATTTAAAAGTGATTAAATGTTGCGTTATACTAACTTAGTTTACTATTGTCTTCTGTAGTTTCCGTGTTCCCGATGCGAGTGCTAGCGATTCTTGCTAGGAGCTAGTAGGAGCTATCGGTCAAATCCTGGTAGCAACTAGCGCCGTGATCGGTCATTTCTTGGTAATTCTTGGTAGCAACTCGGGCAGACATTGGTCAAATCGTGATAGTGTGAGCTCGACTCGCAGCCGGCCGCAGAGAGGAGGGGGTGAATCCTCTATCTTCTCTTTCTTTCTCTCTTCCTTTTCCTCTCGCGCCAGTGTAGGCGCCAGCAGGTCTCTGCGCTGCGCATTGGCCCGCGTGGAAGGGAATGTATTGCGCGTGCAGCCAGAGGGGGCGCCAGTTTGCCAATTTCCTACACAGTGATATGATAGATTTTTTTTTTTTTTTCAAGCGCTCGGCACGGCGCCCCTCACGAAGTTGCGCCCTGGGCAATTGCCCCACTCGTCCCCCCCAAGAACCGCCTCTGGCTTTCACACTGCAGATTTTTGTAAGCGAACCAACATCTATAAACAAAACCACGTGTGCTGAGGTCGCTCAGCCATTGGACAGAAATGAGCCGTGTCAAAACGCCGTGTCCAAACACAGAAGGAGGAGAATCATGGTGTTACGTGCTGTTTTCAATCTAGCCTTAGCGATATGGTTTGCTCAGTTTTTACAGTTCGCACAAATGTTTGAGCAGCATCGTGAGGTTTACACTATTTTACAATCAATTTCCAAACAACGAAGACACAGGGCAAGACGGCTACGGAGGACAGCGCTCATGTGCGCAACAAGTTCTGACTCTTGCTCTTCACGCAAAACGTAAGTAAGCCTTGTTTCGTTTAGTTTCATTTCGTTTCGTTTCTTCAGCCTCGGTTTCCCATAATGCTCGACATACGACGGGAGCTCGTTAAGTACAAAAAGCCAACTTGTGTCGGATCGAGTCCGGTCTGCATTCTCACCTCAAACGAACCGCACCAGAGTTCGAATGGAACCGTGCCGAGACCGAGCTTTTTAGGTGGTCTCGGTTCACTTGTTTGCTCCAGATCGAGATTTTAGTTTTTTATTCACACCAGCCCAAAAGGTCCGAATCAAAGGAGAAAATGAACTCTGGTTTGTTTTAAACGAACCAAACAAGGCAGGTGTGAAAACGACCTCAGTAGGACTTTTCCTGGTTAAATAAAGGTTAAATAAATAAAAATAAAAAATGAGCATTGAGCACCTGGAGATTTTAAAGTTGCTTTTGTACAGAAGACAGAACATGTACAACTTGTTTGTTTTAAGGAAGAGATTGAGAAGGAGAAGGTTTTTGGCCTTGGCGTTTTGTGGGGCAGTGGCAGCAACGTCCGTAGAAAGGATCGTGTTGGTGCTGAGAGTGGTGGGATTGCCATGTGCTTCGCCGCTTCACTGACACGGACTTCATACACAATTTTCGTATGACGAGAAGAACGTTTGTGTACATTTGTGAGTGCCGACTTGTACCGCTCTCGCTTGTTGATGACGTGTAGGTCGGATGAACCGTCGGATGGCCGTTCAGTCTCACTTGTTGATGGATGGATGAATGCGATCTGGCCGTTCAGACTGAAGTCGCATGTAAAAAGATCGGTTATGTATCGGTTTTAGGACCACATATCCAAGTGGTCTGGGTCACATTTGAAAAAATCGGATCTGTGTCGTTCAGACTGTCATTAGAAGATCAGATACAGGTCAGATAGGGGTGAAAAAATCGGATTTGGGTCACTTCAGGCTGCGGTCTGAACGTAGCCTACGTCATGTCAATACAGGAAGACCTACACACACCTTCACTAGAATCATTTGGATCATTTCAGCCCTTGAATTTCAATTGTACTAGGTAGGGTAAAAGGTGCTGTTCATTTTAATTTGAAATCTACTGACATCACAAGGTGGAACAGAGCATTTTGAGCTTTGAAGATGTCAGCATATCAATAACAAAGTGTTCCTCAAACATGCGTGAGTCAAATAAAACACAGCTCCAGGTCTGTTTCTGATGAGGCAGCAGCGTTAGAACGTGGCTTAAAGCTCACGAAGACTCACTTTGATGTATTTGTTGAGCTCCTCAAATTTGAACATTGCTCAGGCCCGGGCCATTTTAGTGTTTTTGTCTTTTATTTTTTGTTGTAATTTAGTTTTGTTTCAAATTAAAAAAACATTTTTTTGTATTTCTAACAACAAAAGTGCAAAAAACATACAACATATGCATTATCGAGAAGGAAAAGTCACACTCTTAAAGCCACTGACTTCTATTATAAACACCACACATTGTAGTTTTTTTATTAGATTTTTTTGTTTTTTTGTTGTTGACGCGCTGATGTTTTGAAAGATAAAACTATGACATTGTACCTGTAACTACCACAACAGAGGAGGCTGTGTGTGGACTGCTGAGGCTACAGCGAGCACACTCAGAAAACAGTACCAGAGGAAGGTCATTCAGGTCTCCATGGAAACCGTTTTCATTCATTTTGTCTTCTTGTGTACTTTAACTTCTTGGGTTCTTTTTTTTTAAATGACAATACAGTAACGTGTATTTACTTCGTTGACATGGTTCGGCTGCTGGTGCGTCTTCAGAAGTGTCCCCGGTGTGGGTGGTGACCTGTCGTATATCAGCTGTTGTTACTTCCTGTGGGCGTGGTCAGCTGTTGTTACTTCCTGTGGGCGTGGTCAGCTGTTGTTACTTCCTGTGGGCGTGGTCAGCTGTTGTTACTTCCTGTGGGCGTGGTCAGCTGTTGTTACTTCCTGTGGGCGTGGTCAGCTGTTGTTACTACTACTCTGATGGTGTGATGGTAGTCCCGGTGGTGTGATGGTGAGCCCAGTGGTGTTATGGTGGCTCTGGCGGTGTGGTTGGTGGCTCTGGCGGTGTGGTGGTGGCTCTGGTGGTTTGATGCTAGGCCTGGTAGTGTGATGGTGGCTCTGGTGGTGTGATGGTGGCTCTGGTGGTGTGATGGTAGCCCCGGTGTTGTGATGGCTGGTCTGGTGGTGTGATGGTGAGCCCGGTGGTGTGATGGTAGCCCCGGAGGTGTGATGGTGGCTCTGATGGTGTGATGGTGGCTCTGGTAGTGTGATGGCTGGTCTGGTGGTGTGATGGTAGCCCCGATGGTGTGATGGTAAGCCCGGTGGTGTGATGGTAAGCCCGGTGGTGTGATGGTAAGCCCGGTGGTGTGATGGTGGCTCTGGTGGTGTGATGGTGGCTCTGGTGGTGTGATGGTGGCTCTGGTGGTGTGGTGTTGGCTCTGGTGGTGTGATGGTGGCTCTGGTGGTGTGATGGTAGCCCCGGTGGTGTGATGGTGAGCTCTGGTGGTGTGATGGTGAGCCTGGTGGTGTGATGGTAGCTCTGGTGGTGTGATGGTGAGCCCGGTGGTGTGATGGTTAGCCTGGTGGTGTGACAGTGGGTCTGCTGGTATGATGGTAGCCCCAGTGGTGTGATGGTAGCCCCGGTGGTTTGGTGTTGGCTCTGGTGGTGTAATAGTACCAGTGGTGTGATGGTAGCCCCGGTGGTGTGGTGGTGAGCCCGGTGGTGTGATGGTAGCCCTGGTGGTGTGGTGGTGAGCCCGGTGGTGGATGGTAGCCCCGGTGGTGTGATGGTGGCTCTGGTGGTGTGATGGTGTCTCTGGTGGTGTGATGGTAGCCCCGGTGGTGTGATGGTAGCCTCAGTGGTGTGATGGTGACTCTGGTGGTGTGATGGTAGCCCCAGTGGTGTGATGGTAGCCCCGGTGGTGTGATGGTAGCCCCGGTGGTGTGGTGGTGAGCCCGGTGGTGTGGTGGTGGCTCTGGTTGTCCCCCTGATGACCGACACATCGTCGCCGCGCTGATCCGTGATGCGGCGCCTCAGGACAGCAGCAGGAGAACGGGAGAGCTAGTTTTTATGGAGCACAACTGTTGAAATGCAGCAGCACCGAGGGACCGTCCTTTTACCGCAGCATGTGCACAGCGCCACCTTCTGTTTCCGTCGCCCAGGGCAACCACAACCAGCCCGTCTCCCAACCAGACGTACCCGGACACGTTCAGTGATTTCACATCTATTGTATCTAAGAGGACCTATTGTGTGTACATATTAGGGTCAATATTTATAGTGGGTACATTTTCTTTGTACTAGAGGCGGATATTTGTTATTTTTCTGTTCTATGACAAGATTTGAGCTGCAGAGGATCGAATACCTATAACTTCTATGACTCATTATAGATAAAAACTAACTGCAAAAGTATTTAATTCAGCTATTTACTTCTTGCAGCTCTACTTTTAACAATATTTCACATTTAGAATCATTTTTGAGGGTCAATGACTTTCAATATTATAATTTAAAAGAATGAGAACTTCGCACATCAATTTCTTGAGACGAGTGCGTTGGAGGAGAGGGAGCAGCCCCAGAACACAGAGACTGTGATTTGTAAAAAAAAAAAAAAATTCTCTAATATTATTATTTACCAACTACTTCAGCAATATATTGCACTTCAAATGCGTAGTGCTGACAGGCCAGCATGGCACAAGTGGGAGGTTCCATTGTTTTAGTGTCTTTTTGTGTGTATCACTATTATTGTTTTATTGTTGCTCTCTTGTTGCCTGGACAACCCCCGATCATGTGAGACGCTCCAGTCTGAGGGTCGCAGCAGCTGTCTGTTTAAATGAACGACGGCAGAGACATGACCGAGGGAGGAGGAGGGGGATGGAGGACCATAGGCCACAGCTGTGATGGACAGATGGACACAGCCTGTGGGAGGGACAAGGAGGAGTCACCCAGAAGGCATGGAAATCTAGGAACAGGTCAAGGGTCGGCAGGCTTGGGGAGTAACGGATTACATGGAACGGCGTTAAGTAAAAGGATACAAAAAAAAGGTAACTGTATTCCCCTACAGTTACAAAGAAAAAGACGTAATCAGATTACAGGTACATTTAGTGAAAATGGGGATTACTTAGCAGGATTACAATTTGAAAGCATTTTATGTTATTTCATTTTTTCATTTAAAGCCGGAGGTCATATGTAGGGAAAACCGCGCCGCGCGCGCTCTGTGAAACAAACTTGCATCGGCGCGCACTGAACTTCACGCAGGTCGCGCACTACGGACTAAACTTGCACCGATACGCGCTCCCGCCAATCATGACGATTGCCGCTGTTGTGTTTGCGCCTGTTCGCCGATCAGCTGTGAGCCTGATATTTACGCGGCATTTCCAAGAGAAGAAGCATCCTTAACTTCCTACGTTAATGCCACGTAAGAAGGAACTCTCGCCTCGGGACACGGGATACGTTCGGGATTATGTCCTTTTCTCCGGATTATTAAAGACAACACGACAAACTGTTAGAATGGAGCTGACCGCATTCTTATGGGTGAGTCATATTATCAGGTTATTTCTGCATCTATTTCGGCACTAAACCAGGACTAAACCAGGACTAAACCAGGTTTAAACCAGGACTAAACCAGGACTAAACCAGGTTTAAACCAGGACTAAACCAGGACTAAACCAGGTTTAAACCAGGACTAAACCAGGACTAAACCAGGTTTAAACCAGGACTAAACCAAGACTAAACCAGATCTAAACCAGGACTAAACCAGGTTTAAACCAAGACTAAACCAAGACTAAACCAGATCTAAACCAGGACTAAACCAGGACTAAACCAGATCTAAACCAGGACTAAACCAGGACTAAACCAAGACTAAACCAGGTCTAAACCAGGACTAAACCAAGACTAAACCAAGACTAAACCAGATCTAAACCAGGACTAAACCAGGACTAAACCAGGTTTAAACCAGGACTAAACCAAGACTAAACCAGATCTAAACCAGGACTAAACCAAGACTAAACCAGATCTAAACCAGGACTAAACCAGGTTTAAACCAGGACTAAACCAAGACTAAACCAGATCTAAACCAGATCTAAACCAGGACTAAACCAGATCTAAACCAGGACTAAACCAAGACTAAACCAGGTCTAAACCAGGACTAAACCAAGACTAAACCAGATCTAAACCAGGACTAAACCAAGACTAAACCAGGTCTAAACCAGGACTAAACCAGGTCCAAACCAGGACTAAGCCAAGACTAAACCAGATCTAAACCGGGTCTAAACCAGGACTAAACCGGGACTAAACCAAAACTAAACCAGGTCCAAACCAAGACTAAGCCAGGACTAAACCAGGTCTAAACCAGGACTAAACCAGGACTAAACCAGGACTAAACCAAGACTAAACCAAGACTAAACCAGGACTAAACCAGGACTAAGGTGTGTGTACGTGTGTGATAACATATATCCTGTGTATTATTGAATTATTGAATGATTATATGGACTTTTTGTTATAAAAGCATTTCCATTTTAACAAAGTACCTTCTAATACTGCCCTGCCCTGAAACACCACAGTGATGTCAGTGATGGGGGAGGGCTTAGCTTAATGCCTCCCCCCCGTTGGTGAAAAATTTCACCATCCCCCCCTGGTTTCATTTTACAACTCGACTACTGGGTAGGAGCCAGTTTCGAGTTAGCTATCGACTAGCAAACTATTAGCAAGCTAGCTAACGTTTGCGGTCACAAGTACACTTTGTGCATTTGTAGAACGATATTACAACATTTAAACATTATCTAGGCAACATAGTCATGTTAACTGATCCATGAAGACCCTTTAGACAATTCCGAGCAAAGCTGTCGTTAGATGTAGGCCAGCACGCAAGCTGGACGAACATCCTGTCCAGCTGCGGAGATCGGGCAAGATGACTGTCCCGGTAAAACTAAAACTTAATAAATATAATTTCGTTGAAGTCATAGGTGTTTAGGTGTTTGGTTTAGTGAGTGACCTTGTTTACTAGTGACTTAGTTTAGTGATAACAGTTGTTAAAACTACACATAGAACTGTATTTGTCCTCCTAAAAACTTTTAATTGTATTGTAATTTTCTTGTTTTCTTGTTGTTATAGGATATTTGGTGTTAAAGTAATCCAAAAGTAACTGAAAGTAATCAAGTTACATTACTTTAATATTATAGTACCGGGATTACGTTACTGAATACATATTTTAAGGAGTAACTAGTAACTGTACCGGATTACATTTCTAAAGTAACCCTCCCAACCCTGAGGGTCGGGCAGCTGGAGGATCAGTGGAGACCCAGTGACACGGAGGCAGGTCCTGTAATTGTTTATGTTGAGGGTTTAGGAACGCTGCCTTCAGAGCTGGGGATGTCCCCCATCTGAGGGCAGCAAGAGCCAACCTGTCCCGTGGAATCAGGAAAGCCAAACACAGATACACACAGAAAATAACCGGACACTTTAGAGACAGCAGGGACACACGGAGTCTGTGGCAGGGCATCCAGAACATCACGGATTACAAACCCTTGCCACAGACCTGTGACAATAATATCACCCTGCTCAATGACCTCAACAGCTTCTTTGCACGGTTTGAGGCAGGAAATGACACCCGGCCCCAAAAAACTCCACCACCTCCCCACGACCAGCCCCTGTGTGTGTCTGCAGCCAGCGTGAAGAGGACACTCTCCAGGATCAACACCCGCAAGGCTGCAGGCCCGGACAACATTCCTGGTCGTGTGTTGAAAGACTGTGCAGAGGAGCTCAAGGATGTCCTCACAGACATCTTTAATGCTTCTCTGAGCCAGGCTGTCGTTCCCTCCTGCTTCAAAACCACTACCATCGTTCCCGTGCCAAAGAAGCCCACTCCGGCCACTTTTAATGACTATCGCCCTGTTGCACTGACCCCCATCATCATGAAGTGCTTTGAACGGCTAGTCATGGCACACATCAAATCCATCCCCCCCCCCACCCTAGACCCATACCAGTTTGCATACCGGGCCAACCGCTCTACTGAGGATGCAATCTGTTCTGCACTTCACCCGGCTCTCACCCACCTAGACAATAAAGACTCATATGTGAGAATGCTGTTCATAGATTTCAGTTCAGCATTCAACACTATAATCCCTCAGCAGCTCATTATCAAACTAGACCACCTGGGGCTTCAGACCTCACTGTGTGATTGGCTGCTGGACTTCCTCAGTGAGAGGCCACAGGCGGTGCGGGTCGGCAGAAACACCTCAAGCTGCATTAGACTGAGCACAGGAGCCCCCCAGGGCTGTGTGCTCAGTCCGATGCTCTTCACTCTGCTGACCCACGACTGCTCACCAGCGTTCAGCACCAATCACATAGTGAAGTTTGCGGACGATACGACTGTGGTGGGTCTCATCTCTAATAACGATGAGACAAACTACAGGAGTGAGGTGAGCCTTCTGACCCAGTGGTGCAGCAATAACAATCTCCTTCTTAATGTTGAAAAGACCAAGGAGATTGTTATTGACTTCCGGAGAGGGCCCACCCAGCACCCCCCACTGTCCATCAACGGTGCTGCTGTAGAGAGGGTGAGCAGCACCAAATTCCTGGGGGTGCACATCAGTGAGGACCTCTCCTGGACAGTGAATACTGTATCACTGGCAAAGAGGGCTCAGAAGCGCCTCTATTTCCTCCGCAAACTGAGGAGAGCTGGAGCCCCTCCACCCATTATGACCACCTTCTACCGAGGCACCATTGAGAGCGTCCTGACCAGCTGCATCACTGTGTGGTACGGGAGCTGCACTGAACAGAACAGGAAAGCCCTGCAGCGCATAGTGAATGCAGCTGGGAGGATCGCTGGTGTCTCTCTCCCCTCCCTCCTAGACATTTTTCACACCCGGCTCACCCGCAGAGCGTCCAGCATTGTGGGTGACCCGAGCCACCCCGCACATAGCCTGTTCAGCCTCCTGCCCTCGGGGAGAAGGTACCGGAGTCTCCGGGCCCACTCCACCAGGCTTTCAAACAGCTTCATCCACCAGGCTGTCAGGAGGCTGAACTCACACCCGAACTCCCACCTTACCCATCTCCCACCCCCCACCCCCCATATTGGCATAACCTGTATTCCATAAAAGACATATCACTCTAGACACTTTAAAAAACTGCTGCTAAGGACGACTGTTGCACTGTTGCACATTTACATTTACTACTGGATTTTACTCCTGTTGCACTGTTGTTTACTACTGTTATTGCACACTTACATTTACTACTGGAATTTTTAGTACTGTTGTTTACTCCTGTTATTGATCTTTACCCCCATTGCACTGTTGTTTACTACTGTTATTGCACATTTACTACTGGAATTTTTAATACTGTTGTTTACTCCTGTTGCACTAGAATTACTACTGTTGCACATTTATTTTTATTTATCTTAACTCCAATGCACATTCTACTGCACATGACCAATTCACTGCTGTATCTTCCATTGCACATTTTGATGCACACTGCACACTTTGGAAATCTGTATATAGTATAGGTTATTTGTTATTTATTATGTTGCACTGTTTTAAGATTTTAGACCGTAGACTTTAGTTTTAACTTAGATCTCTGTCTTAGATAGTTTTTGTTGTGTTTTGTCTTCATATTGTATTTTGTACACTGTCTTTTTGCACTACCTGGCCAGAGAGAAACGAAATTTCGATTCACTGTATGTTGAACACATATGGCAGAATTGACAATAAAGCTGACTTTGAACTTTGAACTTGAACTTTGTACACCAAATATGGCAGAAAACATTCCAGACGAAACACTTTGAGAGAAATGTCCCCTGATCAGAGAGAGTGGAGAGGCTTAGCAGTGGCTTTCTTTTGTGTCTCAGAGTTCACGTGGCGCCCCCTGGAGGCTGCTGTGATGCTCTATGATGCAGGATACAGAGGACACTGTGAAGGGACACTTTTGTCCTAAGGATTGCTGCTCACCTCAAACTGCCCTCATACTGGATACCTGTAGCTGTACCTGAGACCTTTGTTTGAGCTTTTATATTAGATCAGTGCTTTTCAAATAAGGCGCGGTGTGATGCCTGGGGGGGCGCGGGTGACCCTGGGAAACATGCTTTTTTGCCGTACTGTACAAGAACTAAGTGTAATTGCACATCAACAACAGTAGTTGGCAATGGCGCTCTCGTTGTCGCTCTGGGGCAGGGGTTGGCAACCTTAAATACGCGATAGACAGAACAGACTCACCATCAGCAGAACATCCTCTGTCACAGAAAAAACACGTATATTCCACTGAGTCATGTCCTTTAGTCCGACAGAAGCTGACGCATCAGCGGCACAAGGAGAGAGCTTTTTTTTTTTCAGCGCTTTTAGTTTATGCAAATGGACCATGTGGTTTTAAGTTTTGTTTCTGTAAAACGTAAACAAATGTGCGCAAAGCTGCATTAAAAACACATTAATATTTGAGTCCTCAGTGCAAAAAGACAGTGCAGTCTTTGTTGTTTCTTTCTTTTTTGTTTTTAATGTAATAAAAGGATACAATGTTATGCAGAGGTGTAATAATAACAATTTTCTAGACAAATAATACTATTTATAGTCGCGCGCAGGGAGGGGGGCGTGAAATCTTTTCTTCTTCCTAGCGGGAGCGTCACAGAAAATAATTGAGAAGCACTGGGATAGATTAAAATTAAGTCTTTATTTGGTCTCACACACTGACACACAGTGACACATGGGAGAAATTTGACCTCTGCATTTGACCTATCCTTTTCAGGAGCAGTGGGCATTATGGTGGGTATTATTATTATTATTATTATTATTATTATTATTATTATTATTATTATTATTATTATTATTATTATTATTATTATTATTATTATTAGGCCCGAGCGCTAAAGCGTAGGGCCTATTGTAACTGTTCTGCAGTGCGAAGCAAACAAATCGCTTTGTTGTGCGCACGCAGCAGAGCGCGAAGCGCTCTCCCCTTTTAAAGCACCTAGCACTCATGTCAACGACTGGTGCCCGCTGACATGGCACAGTGGCATCGCCCGTGGCGGCAAAATTGAAATCGTTTTGTGGGCGCGAAGCGCTCGCCCTTTTCCAAACACTCAATGCCACACTATAGTGACACTCATGGCATCCAATAGCACAGACTGGCACTGCCCATTGCCGCGAAAGCGGCATAATTGTAATTGTTAACCATCGTAAACGCCAGAAATGTGTATTGGGCAAGTGAGTAATCGATGAGCTTCTGCTTCGGAAGGAGACAAGGACGACAAATCCCAGCCAGATGAGGCCCAGCAGAACTAGGCCCGTGAAATCCTTGTCATGGGAATGAACGAGAGGTTCTGCTGTGGTCCTGGACAACTGGACAGGGACAGCAGGACTGTTCTAGGATGTGGGCTGGGTTTTTATATTGCATTATAAAATGTCTTTTAACATTCTATGGATGTACCCATTTTAGCTAGGCCTAGTTTTAGAATTGGTTTTATCCTGGTTTACAATTTTACTAGAGCCCAGGTGAAGTCATTTTAACCAGTTGTAATAAATTGTTCATTTATTTACAATTGTCGTGGGTATTTTATTGGTTGCGCATATCACAAACATCTCACTCAAGTATGCTTTACAGTTAACTTTCATTTCAGCCACAACCTCATCACTGTAAATCAGCTTCTCCATAGCGACATACGCCCTGTGACAGGTGCACTGGTGTAGGCCTGGACAGGGCAGGACATTGTGGCTGATCTGGAGTCTTACGCTGTCATTAGCACAAACTCTGCTCTTGGTAAATGAGTCCACGCTCAAGGCTCTGACAGCTCACAAGTTCACCACATGTCCTCATTAGGCGTCCTCAGAATACGGCCTCCAGCTCCTCTCCACCACCTCCACCTGTCTGCCCCCCTGGATTCTCTCTGCTGTGGTTTGTGTGCTGTCAGAGCTTATTCTTGAGCTGGTTCTAGTGGGATTCAGTCTTTTCTGAGGATTTTCCATCAGACTTTATTTATAAATCCCTTTTCAAAAAAACATTTAACAAAGTGCTTTACACAGTCCCAGATGCCCTTCCACCACCACCACCACCATACCTCCACAACTGCCCGACCCCCACACAACCAACTTCTCTAATACTTTACCGAGATGTGAGTCTAGTCACCGGTGAATCTCCTTCAGATGGATGTGACTGACAGGGACACGCAGGGGTCTAAATAACATTGAACTTCTGCAGAATCAATGAGTGAAGCACCAAACTCTGTTCATCTGAGGTGACAGAAATGCCATCAAAATGATGGGCGACCAATGAGTTCCTTAGTTTCACGAAGGATGTCACTGAAATAAACAAATCTGAATGGACGTGGTGACCAGGATGATGACCAGGCAACACAATCACACCTTTGGGGTTGAATAGTGCCACACCTTCTGAATCTGCTGTGAGAAAAAGATTGCACTTTTCATTTGTGGTGACAGAAGAGGCGATGCTGAACTTTGTGCCAGTTTTAGTTTCATGTGGACAGGCCCAGTATTTACAGTGATATTAACCATAAACCAGGTCAACACATGTGAAGCGTCCTCCTGTAGATGTATGTGTACTGTCTCATGGTGGATGCACTTAATCATCTCCAGAGCCTGTGAGCCCTGCAGCTCCAGGCTGTGAAAGTGAGTCATTAACACCTCAGAGCTGATTAGATGAAGGCTGCCTGTGGACATGTTCACATCCTGAAGCTCAGTGTCACTGGTGTCACAACTAATCCACACAGACCGTTCTCCGGCTGCAGCCACGCTCACTCTGAGGGTCTGTCACTGTGACGTGGACATGGGGGAAACACTGGCTCATTTCTGTCCAGCCTTATCTCCACTCAGCAGAGAGCTGTTGCCATTGGCGCAGGTAAAACAAAGACACACTTTTTAATTAAGAAAAGAAATTGTGCAAACATAAGTGTTTGTTCCCAACACTTATTTGTCAGGAGCAGGAGCTCCATAAAGATTAATGAGTGATGTGGCTCATGAAATGGCCGGCAGGTGAACGGTGTGCGGTGTAATCGCTGCTGTCACGGCGATAGACTCCAGCACCTCTGCACTGTGTTCTGAGTTATTAAGCAGCAGATAAGACTAATGTCATAGTGTTCTGGGGACGCAGCTCACAATCCAATTATTATTCAGTCATTTTGTTTTTCCTCTCATATGAATAAACATAGAAAACAATTAACACAATGCTTCACATGGTGCTCTAATCGCTCACAGACGTAGATTGTTATTTTAAATTTGATTAACTTTAGGCCACGGTGATGAAAGCTGTGAATGAGGAGAGAAAGGAGCGGGCCGTGCAGTCAGTACAGTGTGATCTGAGTGTGTTCTTAATGGGCATGTCTACACCCCGTACTCTCAGTAAAGGCGTGAGGTCCGGAGAAGGAGAAATCAGACTCTAAATCAAATTATTTTTCCCTTTATTTGACACTGATTAAAAGTTTACATTGTTTATGTTCAGAGAAATTCATCCATCCATTTTCTTCCGCTTATCCGGGGCCGGGTCGCGGGGGCAACAGTCTAAGCAGGGACGCCCAGACCTCCTTCACCCCGGACACTTCCTCCAGCTCCTCCGGGGGGACCCCAAGGCGTTCCCAGGCCAGCCGGGAGACATAGTCCTTCCAGCGGGTCCTGGGTCTTCCCCGGGGCCTCCTCCCGGTGGGACATGCCCGGAACACCTCCCGAGGGAGGCGTCCAGGAGGCATCCGGAACAGATGCCCGAGCCACCTCAGCTGGCTCCTCTCGACGTTGAGAAGCAGCGAGCTCCTCCCGTGTGACTGAGCTCCTCACGCTATCTCTAAGGGTGCGCCCAGCCACTCTATGGGGGAAACTCATTTCGGCCGCTTGTATCCGCGATCTTGTCCTTTCGGTCATTACCCAGAGCTCATGACCATAGGTGAGGGTAGGAACGTAGATTGACCGGTAAATTGATGTCTCCCGGTCCTGATGGCTTCAGCAGTTACTCCAGTGTAAACATCTTCTTATACAGAGGTCTTATACAGAGCCTCTTTTTCACTCATTGGCACATTGTGGTTTTAATTTCCCTTGTCAAGATGGAATCAGTCGGATTGTCTTGGAGTTCGTGGACGAGTTGAGCATGGAGTGGCGCTACAATAGACAGCGTTGTGGACTGGTCTCCTCTGATATTGCGAGTGTAGCTACTTTCATAGGTTTCATTGCAGCGACGACCTCCTCAGCAGCCGTTATGTCACACTCGGTAAGGGTGCAGATGTCCTTCTCAGACTTCCGTATTTCGGCAGACAGGAGCGCATTGGGCACGCACAGCGCAGCATGAATGCACATATTGCACTAAAAACCGCTCCAGCATGTAAACACAGCCCGCCGCCGGAAATGCCGCTGGCGTGAAGGCAGCGGCATTTCCACTTTCTGCATTTCCGTTTTTTAAATTAATAATCGATATTTGGCATCAAGAATCGATGCAGTATATTGTGAAAGTTAGCATCGCGATGCATTGTCATGACGATTATTTTGCACACCCCTACTACAAAGGCCTCAGCCCTTTAACTTCGTGGACTGCAAGGCTGGTGCCGAAATGGGACAGGTCCACGGAGCCGCTCCCGTCGCCCAGCAACCGAGACACGCTGCTAACGCTAACGCTAATGCTAACAATACGTACCACACAAAATACGTACACAGATCAATAACAAAGATTACGCACGGGGAATTGAACTGGCGGATTTTGTTATTCTAATGATTCTCATCCAAATCTTGTGGCTAAAACGAAAACTTATGTTTAACTTTTGCACAACAAAACGGTTATATTTCTGGGATCTAAAATAGGCTAAATTACCTTAAAAGTTTCAAATACAGTAATCATTATTAAGGATTTTTATATTGACCAGGGATTATGTTCATACAGAGAGGGGGGGGGGGGGGCCCAGGGGCCAAATGAGAAGCAGAAAATATTGTGGAGGGCCAAAAGTTTGAAGTCTACTCTGGTCTATTCATTTTATTTCTCTGTTGAAATCAGTAAATGGCATTGTTTACAGAAGCTGGTAAGTTCTGTGTTATTATTAAGTAATGAGAGAGTGAGGCTTTACAAAAACTGAATTTATTCAGTAAAATAATTCAAAACAACGGTAAACGTGAAACATTTGTAACTTTTTCAGTCACATTAACCCCACGATGCTTTCTGAGTTTAACTTTCTTAACTTTGTATTAAGACACCACAATGTCTTTGTTTGCCAAATAATATAATACAAGACATGTCACAACATTTTTGTCCAACTGCCAAACTGTGTAGAAAAAAGTCAAAGTTAGCATGTTTAGTGTTTTTTTCTTGATCAGTGAGAGAAATGTCGCCTCTGTTGAGCTTTAACAAGTGCATCAAAGTCAGGTTCATGTTTGAGGTGGAGATGTGAAGTCCGACAGATGATCATCTGTACAAATGCATTATGTACAATTTTGAAAGTGGGTTTTATTTTATTAATTCCAAACAACCTTCGCGGGCCGGTCAGAGTCGGCTCAGAGTCGGTCAGTATTTGGCCCCCGGGCCTTGAAATGCCCGGGTCTGAAGTTTATAAAGAAACAACTTTCTCCTTTGAGAAAACATGTTTTATTAAACAATTAAAAGAACTTCTGGAAATACTTTATCTTTCTATCCACTTAGCCAAAGACATGATACCACTTAATACATGAAAAAAAAAAAAGTTAAATACTGTGACACCGATATAATTTTGAAAAATACTGTGATATCGATTTTTTTGGTCATACCGCCCAGCTCTATTACTCACGCACAAAACGGACGTCACAGATTATGGTTCAGAATGACGAAGTGTTTGACGTTACAGTGAGATGTTTAATGTCTCCACATGGTTTTATTGAGATGACTCTGACGGACCTCGTGCTGCTTGTGTGAAGTTTTTGTGAAGAGTCCACTCGGTACCGCCGCGGAGCACGCTCGCACACGCTTTTAGCAAAACTGGCATTTTTAACATCCATTTCCTCTGTGACTTTGCGGCGAGATTAACCAGGTCGCGGAGATAAAATGTTCCTTCGAGAGCACTGAGCCTTTTAGTCCTCCTCGGAAGAATGAGTCGTTGCTGGAGTGTGGCCAGGGGCTTTGCTCTGGGGCCAGTGGGCAGGGGCCAGTGGACAGGGTCATGTAATGGACTGAGAGCTGATAGGATGTGATCAGGCCTCAGCTGGACACTGGCTCTCACACACAGCTGTACGGGTCACAAACACACACTTTATTAAAACACAGCAACAGTCCGGTTATATGATTTTTCTGGTCCTTATATTCCTGTGGAGAAATATTCAAATCGAATCTAATCTTGCAGCAATAGTAGAGAGCAAAAAATAATAATTAAAAAAAATAAATAAATAAAATAAAATGGTTTAATCAAAGACTCCCCTCACCTATGGTCATGAGCTCTGGGTAATGACCGAAAGGACGAGATCGCGGATACAAGCGGCCGAAATGAGTTTCCTCCACAGAGTGGCTGGACGCTCCCTTAGAGATAGGGTGAGGAGCTCAGTCACACGAGAGGGGCTCGGAGTAGAGCTGCTGGTCCTCCATGTCGAGAGGAGCAGCTGAGGTGGCTTGGGCATCTGTTCTGGACTCCTCCTGGTCGCCTCCCTCAGGAGGTGTTCCGGGCACGTCCCACCGGGAGGAGGCCCCGGGGAAGACCCAGGACACTGGAGGGACTATGTCTCCCGGCTGGCCTGGGAACGCCTTGGGGTCCCCCCGGAGGAGCTGGAGGAAGTGTCCGGGGTGAGGGAAGTCTGGGAGTCCCTGTTTAGACTGTTGCCCCTGTGACCCGGCCCCGGATAAGAGAAAGAACATGGATGGAAGAATTAATCAGTAAAAGGTAGAGATTTAGAAATAGTCTTCCATGTACAGTGGTCCCTTGTTCTATCGCGGTTCAATTTTCACGGCCTCGCTGTTTTGCAGATTTTTTTTTTTTCCAATTTTTTTAATAGTGTTTCAACATTGTGTTGTGCGTCCTGATTGTCTTCTCCTCCGTGTCTCCTGTACACACATTTATATAGGTGTTATAGAGGGGGGACCGGGGGGTCTCCGGGAGTCCCGCTGGATGCACGAGGAGCCCAGACATGAGTCACTGGATCTGTAGGAAGTCCAGACAGGACTAAGACATGAGGACCAGACTGGGACCAGACCGGGACTAGACCGGAAATAGACCAGGACTAGACCAGGACTAAACCAAGACTAAACCAGGAATAAACCAGGAATAAACCAGGTCTAAACCTGGACTAAACCAGGACTAGACCCTCCCCCACGCTTCACTATTAATACATTTTGTTGAAAATCTATGAAATTTTGAGTGATAAACGAGAGAGAAATGTGAGAAAATGTTAATTCCAGTCTGAGAAAAGCATATAATGTGTGTGGTGAGGCGTTTACATCCTTAAAACATGTAGAATAATTATAAAATATAAAGTTGTCCTACTTTGCGGATTTCTCTTATTGCGGGTTATTTCTGGAACCTAACCCCCACGATAAAAGAGGGACCAATGTAAATTGTCCCTCACACTTAGACTTAGAAAACACATATAAATGGTAATAATAAAATTAATATACTGTAAGTCGCTGCTTTTGGAATCAATTTTTGTGTATTGAGAGAAAAATATTAGAGACAAATCTGCACCACAAATGAAACTAAGCAGGGCTGGGCCTGGTTAGTACTTGGATGTGAAACCGCTGTGAATATCGAGCGCCAAAGTGCAACAGTTAGAGACTGGCGACCCAGAATCAACACTACATCAACCAATACTAGTGCAGAGACTGAAAATTTAACTTAATTTCCTTCAACAAAACAGATCCAAATGTGTTATTTATCTTTCAAGTAAGTACAGAGCAGCTTTGTGCAAATGCAAATTCAAACACAAGACTTTCTGTACCGACTACAACCAGTTAATAGTCACATCGTATCACATGGATCGTAACACTGGTGACGGTCTGAAGTATAATGACAAACTTGTTAAACATGAATAAAGAAATAAATACATTCATTAGATGCAGAATTTATGTGTTTGCATCAGATGTAATTCCACCCAGTAAATGTAGCCGTGTTTATCGCTTTATCCAAATGATGAGCTGCTTATTTTTAGCCAGAGAACATCACGTCTGCTTTGTCCTGGATTATTATTAGACTCCACACCCATCGTCTACAAGAGAAATAGGGTTCTCTTTTCAAAGCTTGTAGCTGGGTTATACAGTGGTTCTTTCCCTTCACATTTACTCATCTCATTTTATTTTCTTTATCTGATACATGTAGAATTCAGCGTACAAATGACAAAATAAATCTGCTTCTTGCTTGCATGATGTGAAGCTATCCATAGGAGGGGCCGGCAGCTGCATGGCTCTTCGTTGTGACGACTTTTGCTCATTGCATTTTAGCTCAATATTGTGATTTTAAAATGTCCAGATCATAACGTAATGGTCCACGGGGGTCATTGATTATTAATACTAGTATGTAGCAGACACAGGCGCAAGATGTCTTCTTCAATGCAGTGTGTAGAATCCCTCAGTCGTCCAGGTAGAATCCAGTCAGTGCTGAAGAAGCAGCTTGGATGAGCTGTGAAACGTCTTTGACCAAATAAACTTTTGTCCAGTTGACAAATTGAATTTCTCCTTTTGCCTTCTTTAACGCAGGTTGAAAACAAATACAAAATGTGAACACCAGCTGATACCCGCGGACACCTCAGTCAGCTTGAGCTATTGAACAGAATGTAGCAGCGCACGCAGGACCTCAGCTGGACCTCCACAGGACCCCCACTGGACCTTCACAGGACCTCCGCTGGACCTCCACAGGACCCCCACTGGACCTTCACAGGACCTCCGCTGGACCTCCACAGGACCCCCTGGACCTCCACAGGACCCCCACTGGACCTCCACAGGACCTCCGCTGGACCTCCACAGGACCACCACTGGACCTCCACAGGACCTCCACAGGACCTCCACAGGACCCCTCCCCTGGACCTCCACAGGACCTCCGCTGGACCTCCACAGGACCTCCACAGGACCCCCACTGGACCTCCACAGGACCTCCGCTGGACCTCCACTGGACTTCCACTAGACCACCACAGGACGCCCACTGGACCTCCGCTGGACCTCCGCTGGACCCCCACTGGACCTCCACTGGACCCCCACTTGACCCCCACTGGACCCCTGCTGGAGGCTCGGTCTCTGGCCTACTGCACTTGGGCTCATGCGGAACATTCTTCAAGGAGAAAGCCCTTTAATGCCAAATGGTGGAACATCACAGCCAATGGAACAGCACTAATGTGCAGCCAAGCAGAAGGACGCCCTCCTTTGGGCCAGTTAAGAGTCAGGTTTCTGGAAATGCAAGCCCACTCACAGTAGGGACATTTTACTGTTGACAGAAAAGGAATGGTTTTCACCAGGCCTTTAGGTGCACTAGAAGAGCCCTGCAGACACAAACAAAAACACGAGTGCAGGTTTAGGACACAGTTCAGTTTTGGAAGTGAGCGAACAGAGAACAAAAGACAAACGCAGCATTAGCAGCGATAACGTCCCAAAAACAGACGTGAGTCTGCAGCTGCTCCACAGGGCCAGTGTTATCTTTGTTAGCGCGCTAACGTAAGACTGGGGCCAAAATAAATATTTACTATAATAAAACAGTTGATGAGAAACACTAAGTGAAGATGGCAACAGACATGTTTGTTCAGTGCAATAAAAATGCTTTTATTTTATTTATAAATATACATTTATGACACTTTTGAGCGTCACTCTGTGTATTTCTACAGAATACAGAATATATACAGTAATCCCTCGTTTATCGCGGGGGTTAGGTTCCAGAAATAGCCCGCAATAAGTGAAATCCGCGAAGTAGGACAATTTTATATTTTACAATTATTCTACATGTTTTAAGGCTGTAAACGCCTCACCACACACATTATACGCTTTTCTCAGACTGGAATTAACATTTTCTCACATTTGTCTCTAGTTTAAACACTCAAACTTTCATAGATTTTCAACAAAATGTATTAATAGTGGCGCGTAGGGGGAGACACGGCCACGGGAGCCCCGCCAGATGTGTGAGGAGCACTGCTACGTCCTGGGACGAGACGCGCACCAACCCCTTGGAGAAGTGCGTCACACGTGCTGCTCTGTCACAGATTTAACCATGATAAACCCCTCATCGTGGATAAGGGATGAGGGATTATCTACATGGAGGTTAAAATCACAGAGTATCAAAACTCTCTCAAGTTTAATAATAGAAGACAACAGGTCTGCGAAATCATCCAAGAAAGAACGTGCAGGACCAGGCGGCCGATAGATTAAGATACAATAAAATAAAGCAATGTTCCCAACCTTAGTCATCTGCATCTCAAAGGAGTTGAACGCGACCGGATTCATTTGTCGTGTCCAGAAGCCATCCCGGTAAACAAGCGCGAGACCGCCGCCTCGCCGTGCGGCCCGCGGGGCTCCAGTCACGGAGCAGTCCGGGGGGCACAATTCATTAAGGTGGACAAAATCCTGTTCGCGTTGCCATGTCTCAGTCAGGAACATAAAATCCACGTGTTCGTTGACAAACAAGTCGCTCAGTATAAAGGATTTATTCAATATGGAGCGTGCGTTAAGCAGGGCCATCCGGAGGGGCTGCGCGCGTTCGGACACTGACGTGCACTGATCTACTGGACGCTCCGGACAAGACTGGACACAACCTCCATCCTTGATACAAGTGACAGGGCAAAGGACCCTCTCACGCCGCAGAGAAGTACAGGCGACTCGAGTGGGAAAGATCCGGTCACAGCTCCGTAGCGGCGGTGGCTCCGCAGATTCGCCCTCTGACGCCCAGATAGGAACCGGTATCAGACACCGTTCGCTCCCCGCAGATCCAGTCCCGCTTGCTCGCTGTTTTCTCCGCCTGGTTTGGACACCTGCCCTGGATCCCCACTTCCTTTTTCTTTTGCCCCGGGGCTTAGTTAGCAGCAGGTACTCCGGCGATGACGTGGAGCATTCCAGTTTTGGAGGGAAAAACGGTGTACCTGGCCAGGTAACAGAACAACTTTCCATATGTGCCTTGATGCGGAATAACGTATGTCTGTCATATTGAATAACAGCCGCGACATAGCCATTTGTTGACAGGGCTGACCATGCAAAATATAGCACAAGGAAAATCACAAAAATACGAGAAATAGCAGAGGTAGCAGAAGTACAGCCGACCATAGGCGCCATCTTGCTCCTGTGATTCCTCTCAACCCGAGCCACAAACCGAACACACACAAACGAACGCAAAAGCCGCACGTGATTTAATCCTGGTTTAGACCTGGTTTAGTTCTGGTCTAGACCTGATTTAGTCCAAGTTTAGTCCTGGTCTAGTCTCTTAGCCAATCAGGCCGCAGAACACATTGTTACACTATAAAAAAAAATGTTACACTATAAAAAAAAATGAAAAAAAATTGAAAAAAAATTTGAAAAAAAAAATCCGCGAAACAGCGAGGCCGCGAAGAGTGAACCGCGATAGAGCGAGGGTTCACTGTATATACTCTTTTTATGATGTACCTGTAGAACATGAAGGTTCCTCCTCCTCTCCCTCTCTCAGTTCCACGTTGTTATTTTGACGTCTCATTTCTTTCCCCTGACCTTAAAGGGATATGCCACCCCCAGGTCAAATTTGGGCATCTCCCCACAGTCCAGAGACTAAAATAAGTGGTGGAAAGCGTTTTCCTGCTCACCCAGCCATTGTCCGAGTCTGTCGCCACTGACCGCCGCGGTATCTGGTGCTCCTCCGCCTTAGACTGGAGTCTAACGTCGCCAGAGAAAGATTTCGGCCAAAAGGAATTAATTTGCTCGATGCGTTTCCCAATTACTTTGTGTGTAGTGCGCATTCATATCGAGTGCAAATAAATGTGCAAATCAACACGGAGAGCTTGCCTTGGTCATTTTGGGTGGGAACTATTTTCCAGTGCGAAAGAATACAGCCGTATCACGCACCACGTTGTGCAACAGGGGAACTCCCTTCCCGGTGCGTAACAGGGATTCCCCTGGTAGCGTGCTGCGTGATACGGCTGTATTCTTACGCACTGGAAAATAGTTCCCACCCAAAATGACCAAGTCAAGCTCTCCGTGTTGATTTGCACATTTATTTGCACTCGATATGAATGCGCACTACACACAAAGTAATTGGGAAACGCATCGAGCAAATTAATTCCTTTTGGCCGAAATCTTTCTCTGGCTACGTTAGACTCCAGTCTAAGGCGGAGGAGCACCAGATACCGCGGCGGTCAGTGGCGACAGACTCGGACAATGGCTGGGTGAGCAGGAAAACGCTTTCCACCACTTATTTTAGTCTCTGGACTGTGGGGAGATGCCCAAATTTGACCTGGGGGTGGCATATCCCTTTAAGTCGTACGTCTTTACAGCATAACAACGCACTCTCCCGGTGAAACGGTTAGTTTCATGACTCTTCACTGTGTACACACTGAAGGCATCAAAACTATGAATGACACATACAAAGTGTAGCGAGTCATTTTGGCACATAAAGTTAGTCAGTAACAGATTTTCAAGCACTTAATGTCACAGTTTGTCCCATAATAAAGCTGGTTTGGATTTGTGTAAATGAATTACATAAATTCACTCTCAAATTTGCATAATTTCCACTTAAAGCTGGTGACAAACTCTCTCCTTTCTCCTGGAAATATTGGACATTTTTTGCACATTTACACGGTACGATGCTAATGTCATATGTGGGCGGGGCCACAGGGGTCGGGAGGGTCACAAACTGAAAACAATATTAGAGTACCTCAATACACTAATATTGTGGTAATTATTATTTATTTGACTAGTTTAGCCAGAACATGGAGGTTTAAGTCTGAGGAAGTATCTTTTAATAGAAAAACAGCAAAGGGCAAACTTTTATTTAAAAACACATATGGTATTGTTGGATTTTACATGTCTAAAAAAAACAGCATTTGATATTGTGACTCGGCTGTGACATTTGGGGACACCTTTGCTCTTTGTTAATCTGAAAATAACTGGGCTGTTCTGAGTTTCCTCTCATTTCACAGTTAAGTTTGGTTGGCGTTGCTGTTATCTCCTCACCCTATCTCTAAGGGTGCGCCCAGCCACTCTGCGGAGGAAACTCATTTCGGCCGCTTGTATCCGCGATCTTGTCCTTTCGGTCATTACCCAAAGCTCATGACCATAGGTGAGAGTAGGAACGTAGATTGACCGGTAAATTGAGAGCTTCGCCTTTTGGCTCAGCTCCCTCTTCACCACAACGGTTCGGTACAACGACCGCATCACTGCCAACACTGCACCGATCCGCCTGTCAATCTCACGCTCCATCCTCCCCTCACTCGTGAACAAGACCCCGAGATACTTGAACTCCTCCACTTGAGGCAAAGACTCTCCACCCGGAGAGGGCAAGCCACCTTTTTCCGGTCGAGAACCATGGCCTCGGATTTGGAGGAGCTGATCCTCATCCCAGCCGCTTCACACTCGGCTGCAAACCGCCCCAGTGCACATTGGAGGTCCCGGCTCGATGAAGCCATCAGGACAACATCATCTGCAAAAAGCAGAGATGAGATCCTGTGGTTCCCAAACCGGATCCCCTCCGGCCCCTGACTGCGCCTAGAAATACTGTCCATAAATATAATGAACAGAACCGGTGACAAAGGGCAGCCCTGGCGGAGTCCAACATGCACCAGAAACAGGTCCGACTTACTACCGGCAATGCGAACACAGCTCCTGCTCCGGTCATACAGGGACCAAACAGCCCTTAGCAAAGGGCCCCGAACCCCATACTCCCAGAGCACTCGCCACAGGACCCCACGAGGGACATGGTCGAATGCCTTCTCCAGATCCACAAAGCACATGTGGACTGGTTGGGCAAACTCTCATGCACCCTTGAGCACCCGATGGAGAGTATAGAGCTGGTCCAGTGTTCCCCGGCCGGGACGAAAACCACACTGCTCCTTCTGAATCCGAGGTTCGACTAAGGCTGAGGAGTGCAATTCCCCGATAGTTGGAACACACCCTCCGGTCCCCCTTCTTAAACAGAGGGACCACCACCCCGGTCTGCCAGTCCAGAGGTACTGTCCCCGACCGCCACGCGATGTTGCAGAGACGTGTCAGCTAAGACAGCCCTACAACATCCAGAGACCTGAGATACTCAGGACGGATCTCATCCACCCCCGGGGCCTTGCCGCCGAGGAGCTTTCCAACCACCTCAGTGACTTCAGCCAGGGTGATGATTGAGTCCGCCTCCGAGTCTCCAGCCTCTGCTTCCTCCTCGGAAGACGTGACAGCGGGATTGAGGAGATCCTCAAAGTATTCCTTCCACCGTCCGATAACATCCCCAGTTGAGGTCAACAGTTCCCCACCCGCACTGTAAGCAGTGTTGGTGAAGCACTGCTTCCCCCTCCTGAGGCGCCGGACGGTTTGCCAGAATTTCTTTGAGGCCGTCCGATAGTCCTCCTCCATGGCCTCTCCGAACTCCTCCCAAACCCGAGTTTTTGCCTCTGCGACCGCCCGGGCTGCAGCATGCTTGGCCCGCCGGTACCCGTCGGCTGCCTCAGGAGTCCCACGAGCCAATAAGGCCCGATAAGACTCCTTCTTCAGCATGACGGCATCCCTTACTTCCGGTGTCCACCACCGGGTTCGGGGATTGCCACCGCGACAGGCACCACAGACTTTACGACCACAGCTACGGGCGGCCACATCGACAATAGAGGCCGAGAACAGAGCCCATTCGGACTCTATGTCCCCAGTCTCCCCCGGAATCCGGGAGAAGCTCTCCCGGAGGTGTGAGTTGAAGGTACCCCTGACAGAGGGATCTGCCAGACGTTCCCAAAAGACCTTCACGATACGCTTGGGCCTGCCAGGTCTTTCTGGCTTCCTCCCCCGCCAGCGGACTCAACTCACAACCAGGTGGTGATCAGTTGACAGCTCTGCCCCTCTCTTCACCCGAGTGTCCAAGACACACGGCCGGAGGTCAGATGACACGACAACAAAGTCGATCATTGACCTCCGTCCTAGGGTGTCCTGGTGCCACGTGCACTGGTGGACACCCTTGTGCTCGAACATGGTGTTCATTATGGACAAACTGTGGCTAGCACAGAAGTCCAATAACAGAACACCACTCGGGTTCAGATCAGGGAGGCCGTTCCTCCCAATCACCCCTCTCCAGGTGTCACTGTCGTTGCCCACGTGGGCGTTGAAGTATCCCAGGAGAACAACAGAGTCCCCGGGCGGTGCACTGTCCAGTACCCCTCCCAGGCACTCCAAGAAGGCCGGGTACTCTGCACTGCTGTTCGGCCCGTAGGCCGACACAACAGTGAGAGACCTGTCCTCGACCCGATGGCGCAGAGACGCGACCCTCTCGTTCACCGGGGTGAACTCCAACACTCGGCGGCTAAGCTGTGGGGCAATGAGCAGGCCTACACCAGCCCGCCGCCGTTCCCCACGGGCAACGCCAGAGAAATGGAGAGTTCAGCCCCCTTCAAGGAGTTGGGTTCCAGAGCCCAAGCTGTGCGTGGAGGTCAGGCCGACTATATCTAGTCGATAGCGCTCAACCTCCCGCACAAGCTCAGGCTCCTTCCCCCCCAGCGAGGTGACATTCCATGTCCCCAGAGCTAGTCTCCATGTCCGGAAATCTGGTCGCCGAGGCCCCCGCTTTCGGCTGCCGCCCAGATCTCTCTGCACCGGCCCCTTATGGATCCTCCTGCGGGTGGTGAGTCCACGGGAGGACGGCCCCACGTCGCTCCTTCGGGCTGAGCCCGGGCGACGTAACTGGCCTCGATCTATTACTCATCATAATGGGCTTCTGAACCGCTCTTAGTCTGACCCATCCCCCAGGACCTGTTTGCCTTGGGTGACCCTACCAGGGGCATAAAGCCCCCGACAACATAGCTCCCGGGATCATTCGGGCACTCAAAGCCCTCCACCACGTTAAGGTGGCGGCTCTTATTTATCTATTTGAATTTTTTTTTTTTTCCTCTTGGCATCCAGTGTGGGCAGCAAAGTAAGAATTTAATTGTACAGGGAAACGTGTTTCTTTACTGTGGATATGACAATAAAAGGTTATCCTAAGGGCCCTTTACCCTTTACCTGGGCCCTGACAAGGCTCAGCTGCCAAGTGAAAACCATTTCAGGAGACTTCATCAGAAAGCCCAGGTACAATATAGTTTATATAAGATTCATTTCAGTTTTCATTTTTCCTTTGCTCCACTGCCCCTGAGGGATATACTCAGTGGTGAAAGTACTTTTCATTTCTTACAGGTGCTATAATGTCCAGTGCATCACTTTACCGTTAAAAAAAAAAAAAACACTCCTTTTACCCGTTTTTGTTTTTTTTAAACGTTTTACACAATTTTCATAGATAAATAACTTTTTTAATATACTTAATTATTTCATATTTTTTTAGTCAGCATAAACCCTCTCTTACAGGTGCAGGCAGCGCGCCGGCCTTAAATCTTCTACCAGTGCGCAGCACCGCCTCGCAATGGTTTAGGCTACTTTCACGGCTACAGTCAGATAAGTTTTGACAATCCTTGCTTAACAGACTGCAGATATCTCTGCACGAGAGTTTCGGGTAGCTTTCAGTTATTCTCCAATGGCATAGTGTGGTTGTTTGTGTTTTCTACTTAAATAGCGCACCTTACTTTTTTTTTTCAAATGTGGGTTTTGGCCACCATTAACCATATTCTCTTAGCGGTGCTGCATACCGGCTGTGAATTTTATACCGGTGCTGCGTTCCGGTGCACACCGCTTTACTTTCACCACTGGATATACTGAAGACCGCCGGTGCAGAAGTTCTCTGATGACTCTGCCATCATTGGCTTCATCAAGGATGACGACGATGTGGAGTACAGAGGACTAACGCAGGACTTTGTGGACTGGTATCAGCGGAACTACCTCATCATCAATGTAGGGAAGAGGGGATGGTGGTGGACTTCCGCAGACGCCACTCTACTACCCCCTTAGTGAACATCCAGGGAAGGGACATTGAGAGAGTGGACTCTTACAAGTACCTGGGTGTTCATCTGAACAACAAACTGGACTGGAGTCATAACACAGATGCACTGTACAGGAAGGGCCAGAGTCGGCTCTATCTCCTGAGGAGACTGCGGTCCTTTGGAGTGAGAGGGCCACTCCTGAGGACCTTCTATGACTTTGTGGTGGCATCTGCCATCCTGTACGGTGTGGTCTGCTGGAGCAGCAGCATCACAGAGAGGGAGAAGAAGAAGCTGGACAAGGTCATCAGGAAGTCCAGCTCAGTCCTGGGCTGTCCTCTAGACTCAGTACAGGAGGTGGGGGACAAGAGGGTCCTGGCTAAGGTCACCTCTATGCTGGACCATGAGTATCGCCCCCTGCAGGACGCTCTGTCTGCTCTGAAGAGCAGCTTCAGTGACAGACTGATTCACCCTCACTGTGTGAAGGAGAGGTTTCGCAGGTCTTTCCTTCCTGCTGCTGTCAGACTGTACAACAAACACTGTTAACATGTCATTCAACTTTATCTACACTACAATATTCAGAGAGTCTATTTTTAGGTCTATTTTTAAATTATTTTAAACCATTATTTATTATATTGTTCTGTTGCATGTTACTTTTTCCTGCTGTTCTTGATCAGTGTGTTGCAACACTGGAATTTCCCCACTGTGGGACTAATAAAGGCATATCTTATCTCATCTTAATTCCATCTGACATTATATATTTGATCTTTTGTGTAAATAAAAGGGAGAAACATAAATTGTGTTCAAACTTTTATTTTTATGTATAATAATAATTTTATGTGTAACGTAAAATCTATTCTCTTCATTATCCAGCACCTCACACACACACACACACACACACACACACACACACACACACACACACACACACACGCACGCACGCACACACACACACACACACTCTTCATAAAGTTGGGACTGAAGATAAAATGACTGAATGTTGTGCGTCGTCTCTTCTGGTGCTTCACAACACAACATGTCATAAAGACAGTCGTAAAAGGAGGTTTATTTGAAAACATAAAGCAGAAACGTCTGTGTTCATCACCGGGTGCATTAAAGGTCCGGGGCGAAGGCTCCTCTGGGACGCTCTGATCCACGCTCGTGTCCACGCTCAAGATTTACTGCTGGACTGTGATGTGCGCTCAAGTGGTTTGAAGCTTCTACATTTCATTAAAGTGACTCTTGTGAGCTTTAATCTACGTTACAACACTGTTACCTCCTCAAAAACACACCTGGAGTTGTGTTTTGTTTCATTCACACGTGTTTGTAACCCTTTATTATCAGTCTGTCTACATCTCCAAAGCTCAAAACGCTCTGTTCCATCTTGTGATGTCATGAAGAAGTAGTTTTCAAGTGAACAGCTCCTTTTACCTTTAGTTCAGGGGAGATCGGCAACTCCAGGTCTGAAATGATCCAAGTGATTCTGGTGAAGGTGTGTGGAGTTTAAAAACACAGTCCTGTATTACCACACGACATCACAAAGTGGAACAGAGTGTTTTCTATTTGAGAAGAACTTAAACATGTGCGAATGAAACAAAACACAACAACAAAAACAAAACTCCAGGTCTGTTTGTGATGAGGAAACAATAAAAAAAAACAACCCAACCATCATTAGTGAAAAATGAGGGAATGTTCCAGCTTAAGGGTCATTCCAGAATTGGAGGACATTTTATGTCCCACCCATCAAATATTAAATAATCCACATACAAAATACTAAAACATACAGTTTGAAACAGAGTGAATTTACTTGTCCTGAGACCAAGTCTAAAAAACTAAGAGAAAAGAATGCTTGAAAATAAGTCTGGAGTATCCCCAAAACGCCATTTTCCTCTTGTCTCTCCCCTCTAATGACCAAAGTGAATCTCAAATAAACCAGTTAAAATTGAATTGAAATTTCTTGTTTTTTTGTATAATTTGTTTCATTTCCATCTCTTGTAACTGTGGAACATTTGTTTTAATAGACATAATATTTCAAATAATAATAATTATTCATGGAACACGTGTCCCACAACATGCAGCAACCCTGTTACCAGAACATTTTTAGCCTGGTAGAAGAAGAAGAAAGCAGATCCACATGATCAATCAATCAATCAATCAATCAATCAATCAACAGTGAACCACATGATCCCCTGGACTCGACATCATCAAACAGTTTTCCAAAAGAATGGGCAGAGCAAAGGTTTGTCTTCTCTTCTGTTTTTTATATTTTTATAACATCGTTAGTCTTGGTTGAATGTCTCACTCTGCCTCATGCAACCCTGTTATGCAAATGATCAGAATAAGACAATTATTATTATTTTTCCTTTACTTATTTGCATAAATACGTTTTTCCTCTTGATTAGCAGTAACAGCTAAACAGCTTCTACTCCTGAGATAAAACGAACATTTGTGCGGATTTGCAACCCTGTTACCTGCAACCCTGTTACTGTGATTAGAGGAAATACATAAATAAACCAAATAAATCATGTAATAAAAATTGTACCATTGATCTGTAAGTTGAGCTAATCAAGCATTTGATAGTTTATTACCGATTATTGATGAATATGTAGCAGAAAATCAGAAAAGTGAAGGTTTATTTTTCAAGAATTTTAAAGCCAAAATGTCCTCCAATTCTGGAATGACCCTAAAATTAATTTAAAAAAATATGACTAAAATCTGTATGAAAAGCACCTGTTTACACTCATAGTCTCCCTGTCTTGGCCAACCGAAACCGAAACCGAAACAAACATCTAAAATCAGCATGTTTTCGATGAGCGAGCAATGGTATAACATGGTAGAAAAACACCTCTTCAAGTCACGGCGTTGTCCCAGCCTGGAGACAAAGATCTGGTGAAAGTGTGGAGCGTAAATGCAGGCTGTGTGTGGTGCAGCTGTGGTCAGGCTCTTGAGGAGATGTGGTCAAGTGGAAGAGAGTGGGACAGGCTGCCATTACTGCCCGGATACACTCTGCTGCTCGCCACATCTGTGCGCCGCGGTGCTCCTCGCTGTGCAACGGTCGATCCTCAAGCCTTACGCTCTACTGGAACACACCAGCCCCGAACACTTTAAAGAGACGCTATTATGCAAAATCAGATCTTTTATATCATTGTTCCCTCACCAAAAACATGCCTCATCCATGCATCTTTGAGTAATCTGGAAATCTCTAATCAAACCCTCCTTACTGCCAGCTTTATCAGTTGATCAAGTCTAAGGCTGCGTCCCATTACTCTGTCTTACCCCTTCCCTTTTCCGTTTATCTACGTCTTTGTCTTGCCTCTCGATTACACTCTCGGTTTGCGTCATCATCCCTCGCCATGTCAAGGATTATCGGGTACCTCAGCTCGACAAAAAACTAGCTTGTTTATACACGGAAGTTCGATGAAAACGATAACGTCGGCGAAACAGACACCGCAACAACTGTTCACTAAAAGTATCGTACAACATAAGCGTCATAATCGTAAACCTGCTAAACTGTTAATCAATAATTACAACTGCTGAAAATACATTTATGAGACTCCTTGGCTGGTCGATGTGACGCTGCCATCCTGATCCCAAAACCTGCCTGAGCTTGTAGGTGTACCCCTTCGTTTCAAGTCTGGTCGAGAGTTTACTTCGTTTCAAGGGGTATGTAGCCCGAGGTCGTGGCCCGAACCCTCGATCAAAATTAGAATCGGGACACTTCTTGCCCTCACATGAACGCGCAAAACCAAGGGGTAGGGGTAAGACGAAGGGGTAAGACCTATGTCCACCAGCCTTGCTCTATAAAAATGTGAATCTTTTATCTATTACCATTTACCAAGACTCAGCCCATGCTCCCACGTGACGATTATCCATAAATATACAAAAACATGATACAAAACAAACAGGGCTGGACTGGGGGAAAAAAAAAACAACCCATTTTTGTCTTAGACCGGCCCCTCATTATTAGCGGAGCACAACGGACTAATTTATGTTTGTGTTCCCCGAAGCAAAGTATTTTACTATTGTTACGTCTTGGCCGAGGGGAAACCAGGGCGCAACATTTAAAGGAAATATCCCCAAAACCACCAGCAAATTCACAGTAACTACACATTCAACGGGTTATTTAAAATGCATCATGCATCTTTTCTCCAAAAGGTGAGAGCGATTTTCCTGCCTGTCCTTCACCTAAAAGTCCCGGTATTATCCTCACATTACTACTGCTGACCTGCTGTGCCTGTGCCACACTTCCCTGGTCACTCTGTCCCTCGGGTCAGGGTTAGTCCAGGTTTAGTCCAGGGTTAGTCCAGGTTTAGTCCAGGTTTAGTTCAGGTTTAGTTCAGGGTTAGTCCAGGGTTAGACCAAGTTTAGACCAGGTTTTGTCCAGTTTTAGACCAGGTTTAGACCAGGTTTAGTCCAGGGTTAGACCAAGTTTAGTCCAAGTTTAGTCCAGATTTAGACCAGGTTTAGTCCAGGCATAGACCAGGTTTAGTCCAGGTTTAGACCAGGTTTAGTTCAGGTTTAGTCCAGGTTTAGTCCAGGCTTAGACCAGGTTTAGTCCAGGTTTAGACCAGGTTTAGTTCAGGTTTAGTCCAGGTTTAGACCAGGTTTAGACCAGTTTTAGTTCAGGTTTAGTCCAGGTTTAGACCAGGTTTAGACCAGGTTTAGTTCAGGGTTAGACCAAGTTTAGTCCAAGTTTAGTCCAGATTTAATCCAGGTTTAGTCCAGATTTAATCCAAGTTTAGTCCAGGTTTAGATCAGGTTTAGTTCAGGTTTAGACCAGGTTTAGTCCAAGTTAAGTCCAGGTTTAGTTCAGGTTTAGTCCAGGTTTAGTCCAGGTTTAGTTCAGGTTTAGTTCAGGTTTAGTCCAGGTTTAGTCCAGGTTTAGACCAGGTTTAGTTCAGGTTTAGTCCAGGTTTAGTCCAGTCTTAGACCAGGTTTAGTCCAGGTTTAGTTCAGGTTTAGACCAGGTTTAGACCAGGTTTAGACCAGGTTTAGTTCAGGGTTAGACCAAGTTTAGTCCAGATTTAGTCCAGATTTAATCCAAGTTTAGTCCAGGTTTAGATCAGGTTTAGTTCAGGTTTAGACCAGGCTTAGTCCAAGTTAAGTCCAGGTTTACTCCAGATTTAGGACCAGACTGGAACTAGACCAGGACCAGACCAGGACCAGACTGGGACTAGACCAGGACTAAACACGGACTAAACCAGGTCTAGACCAGGTTTAAACCAGGTCTAAACCTGGACTGGACCAGGACTAAACCTGGACTAAACCAGGACTGGACCAAGTCTAGACCTGGACTAAACCTGGACTGGACCAGGTCTAAACCTGGACTAAACCAGCGCGTGCGGCTCTTTGCCTGGTTTCGTGTGGCTCTTGCGTTCGTTCATGTCGTCACAATACAGTTTCAGTTATCGTTTTTTTTTTCTTTTAATTGTCCTAGTTTAGTTTAGTCCTGGTTTGGTCTTTGTTTATCCCTGGTTTAGTCCTGGTTTAGTCCTGATTTAGTCCTAGTTTAGTCCAGGTTTAGTTCTGGTTTAGTCCTAGTTTAGTCCTACTTTAGTCCTGGTTTAGTCCTGATTTAGTCCTAGTTTAGTCCGGGTTTAGTTCTGGTTTAGTCCAGGTTTAGTTCTGGTTTAGTTCAGGTTTAGTCCTGGTTTAGTCCTGATTTAGTCCTAGTTTAGTCCGGGTTTAGTTCTGGTTTAGTTCAGGTTTAGTCCTTGTTTAGTCCTGGTTTAGCTTCATTTCGCAAGATTTGTTTCCTGTAAGTCTGAACATTGAAATGGAGAAACGTGGTTGACCTGAAACAGTCCTGGTTTTGCACTTCTCACAGTGTTTGAGAAAATCAAAAGTGCAAATGTTCTCATCAAGACCTGAGCTGATTGTTCTGTGAGAAATACCACCATCTGCGTCTGCTCGTCAACAAAAGGCCAAACAGCAAAGTCGACGTCAAACTGCACTTCTGATTGCATTTTTTAAATCCATCAGAATACAAACTGAAAAGTTATGACATCAAGAATTACAGTCATGAAGTGAAAATTTGCGATTACGGCTTCTTCAGTACGAATACGAATTCACAGACGCGACTGTGAAAAATACGTCATCACTTCACAGGCTTCACCAGGACTAAACCAGGACTGAACCAGGACTAAACCAGGACTAAACCAGGACTAAACCAGGACTAAACCAGGACTGAACCAGGACTGAACCAGGTCTAAACCAGGACTGAACCAGAGACTGAACCAGGACTAAACCAGGACTGAACCAGAGACTGAACCAGGACTGAACCAGGACTGAACCAGAGACTGAACCAGAGACTGAACCAGAGACTGAACCAGGACTAAACCAGGACTAAACCAGAGACTGAACCAGGACTGAACCAGGACTGAACCAGGACTAAACCAGGACTAAACCAGGACTAAACCAGGACTGAACCAGGACTAAACCAGGACTAAACCAGGACTGAACCAGGACTAAAACAGGATTAAACCAGGACTAAACCAGGACTAAAACAGGACTGAACCAGGACTGAACCAGGACTAAACCAGGACTAAACCAGGACTAAACCAGGACTAAAACAGGACTAAAACAGGACTGAACCAGGACTAAACCAGGACTAAACCAGGACTAAACCAGGACTAAACCAGGACTAAAACAGGACTGAACCAGGACTAAACCAGGACTAAACCAGGACTAAACCAGGACTGAACCAGGACTGAACCAGGACTAAACCAGAGACTGAACCAGGACTAAACCAGAGACTGAACCAGGACTAAACCAGGACTGAACCAGAGACTGAACCAGGACTAAACCAGGACTGAACCAGAGACTGAACCAGGTCTAAACCAGGACTGAACCAGAGACTGAACCAGGACTAAACCAGAGACTGAACCAGGACTAAACCAGGACTGAACCAGAGACTGAACCAGGACTAAACCAGGACTGAACCAGAGACTGAACCAGAACTAAACCAGGACTGAACCAGGTCTAAACCAGGACTAAACCAGGACTGAACCAGAGACTGAACCAGGACTAAACCAGGACTGAACCAGAGACTGAACCAGGACTGAACCAGGACTGAACCAGGTCTAAACCAGGACTGAACCAGAGACTGAACCAGGACTGAACCAGGACTAAACCAGGACTGAACCAGAGACTGAACCAGGACTAAACCAGGACTGAACAGAGACTGAACCAGGACTGAATCAGGACTAAACCAGGACTGAACCAGAGACTGAACCAGGACTAAACCAGGACTGAACCAGGTGTAAACCAGGACTAAACCAGGACTGAACCAGGTCTAAACCAGGACTAAACCAGGACTGAACCAGAGACTGAACCAGGACTAAACCAGGACTGAACCAGGTCTAAACCAGGACTAAACCAGGACTGAACCAGGTCTAAACCAGGACTAAACCAGGACTGAACCAGGACTAAACCAGGACTAAACCAGGACTAAACCAGGACTAAACCAGGACTAAACCAGGACTGACACTTTCCCAAACTTCAAAACCAAACTCAAAACTCATCGGTTCAGACTGGCCTTTTCACTCCAACTATAACTGCACTGTCCTTTTAAAAGTTTTACTCTTTAAAAGTTTTACTGTTTTAAAAGTTTTACTGTTTGTTTTACTGTCCTTTTAAAAGTTTTAATGTTTAAATATTTTACCGTTTGTTTTCAACTGTTTGCCTTTTAACTGTTGCTTTTAACTGCCTATAATGAATATTGTACTTGTTTTAAGGCGACCTCGAGTGTCCAGAAAGACGCCTAATAAATAAAATGTATTATTATTATTATTATTATTATTAAAACATTATTAAAACAGGACTGATCCCAGGACTGAACCAGGACTAAACCAGGACTCATTAAGTATTCATTATAATAGTAAACATTAACAGACAGGGAATTATAACAGTAAAAACAGGTTCAATAAAAAGAAAACATAACCACAAGATGATCTAGTGCATAATGCCTTTTTTTAAAGAACGTCTGAAACACTGTGCTTTTTCTCAGCCATCTCCATGTTGTTTGTGTGTTTCACAGGAGCATATGGACGAGCTCACAGCAGCCAGCGTGACTCATGGTGCTGTTAACGACACGAAGTGAAGCCCACGTCTGATTATAATGACACAGGAGTACGGACAGATGTTTGGTTTTACACATCGGCTTTTAAATTGTCTTGTTCGGTTGACGGTTTGAAATAGATCAGATCAGTTTTAATGTGTGTTACACTAAGCACCTGGCTGTAATCATAGTATAGTATAGTGTGTGAATTATTATTATTATAGTATAGTGTGTTTTCACATGACGTCATAATCCGGAAGTCGGCCATGTCGGAGATACTCGAAACAAAACAAACATCGCACTTATGTCGTCAAGTTTTTAAAAAAAAAACCAAAATGGTCAAATATTGTCGGGTCCTCGGCGTCACAATAGATCGAACAGAGAAAAACACCTGCAGTTCTATTGTTTACCTAAAGTGGTGATCGACCAGGACTAAACCAGGACTAAACCAGGACTAAACCAGGAGTAAACCAGGACTAAACCAGGAGTAAACCAGGAGTAAACCAGGAGTAAACCAGGAGTAAACCAGGACTAAACCAGGACTAAACCAAGAGTAAACCTGGACTAAACCAGGACTAAACCAGGACTGAACCAGGACTAAACCAGGAGTAAACCAGGACTAAACCAGGACTAAACCAGGAGTAAACCAGGACTAAACCAGGACTAAACCAGGAGTAAACCAGGAGTAAACCAGGACTAAACCAGGAGTAAACCTGGACTAAACCAGGACTAAACCAGGACTGAACCAGGACTAAACCAGGACTAAACCAGGACTAAACCAGGACAAAACCAGGACGGAACCAGGACTAAACCAGGACTAAACCAGGACTAAAGCAGGACTGAACCAGGACTAAACCAGGAGTAAACCAGGACTAAACCAGGAGTAAACCAGGACTAAACCAGGACTAAACCAGGAGTAAACCAGGACTAAACCAGGACTAAACCAAGAGTAAACCTGGACTAAACCAGGACTAAACCAGGACTGAACCAGGACTAAACCAGGACTAAACCAGGACTAAACCAGGACTGAACCAGGACTAAACCAGGACTAAACCAGGACTAAACCAGGAGTAAACCAGGACTAAACCAGGACTAAACCAGGACTAAACCAGGACTGAACCAGGTCTAAACCAGGACTAAACCAGGACTGAACCAGGACTGAACCAGGACTAAAACAGGACTGATCCCAGGACTGAACCAGTACTAAACCAGGTCTAAACCAGGTCTAAACCAGGACTAAACCAGAACTAAACCAGAACTAAACCAGGTCTAAACCAGGACTAAACCAGATAAGATAAGATAGATAAGCCTTTTTATTGTCTCCTTAGAGAAATTTGTCCTCTGCATTTGACCCATCCTGTCATCAGGAGCAGTGGGCTGCACCCGAGGCGCGCCCGGGGACCATCTCCACGATTTTCTTGCTTCGGCTTGGTCAGAACCTCGGCTGGAGAATCCTCCCACAGGTGGCTCACGTCACAACGGGCCTCGATGTATCTTCTGCCATGGGGGCTACCAGTGTCCACAGACACTGTGGGCGAGGTGGGGTTAAGTGTCTTGCCCAAGGACACAACGGCAGCGCTCATCGGTGGGAGCTTGGATCACATGTGGTCCACCCGTCAAGAGCGGGATTTGAACTGCCAACCCCTGGATCACCAGGCAAGCGCTCTACCACTGAGCTACTGTAAACCAGGTCTAAACCAGGACTAAACCAGAACTAAACCAGGTCTAAACCAGGACTAAACCAGGTCTAAACCAGGACTAAACCAGAACTAAACCAGAACTAAACCAGGTCTTAACCAGGACTAAACTAGGACTAAACCAGGACTGAACCAGGTCTAAACCAGGACTAAACCAGGTCTAAACCAGGGTGAACAGACAGAGTGATTACCAAAGGAAAGGAGGCGACAGAGGCAGAAAGACGATGTTCATATTTTAATCTTTGCAAAACGTGAATTAAGCAAAATGCTCGTACTTAAGCAAAATACTCGTACTTAAACACGTTACGTACGCCGACCTTTGTCATCACAATATGTTTGTCTCCAATTTTCTGCACTTTTCGCTCTCGTACCAGCCACAAACAAACTGGTTGTTCCTCCAGACCTTTAGAGCTCTGAAGGTCTTGTGCTGTATCAGGGCTTGGGGAGAAGACCAGGTCGTCGACAATATCGGGATCTCTTACAGCAGCAGAATCGACAAATCTCCACTGTCACTGAACAAACTTGAATCCATCTCATACGGATCTTCTCGCCCAATTAATTTGAGTTTGTTCATATAACGCTGCTTTTCTTTGCATCCAACTTATCTCTGTACAACTGATCAACTGGATCAGAAGTTTTGGATTCTGATGTGGAAGATTTATCGCAAAATTTAGATTTTTTTTTCTGCACCGTTGCTTTATAAGCGTGTTTACTTTGAGTGAGCGATATCTCCAACATGGCCGCACATCCGGGTCATAGTCGGATTTTTTGAGTCCGTGAAAACTCACTATAGGTTATGGAGTGAAGCCTTGCTGTGTGTAGAATCCCTCAGTCGTCCAAGTAGAATCCAGGGCAAAGGACAAAAGTTTATTTGGTCGAATACGTTGGATGAGCTGCAAAACATATTCGACCAAATAAACTTTTGTCCAGTCGACAAATTGAATTTCTCCTTTTGCCATGAGTTAATTTATGGAATAATCTTGATAAAGAAACCAAAGAATCACCTATAATAATGGCATTTAAAAAATACATAAAATCCAGTGTAAGGTGTATGTATGAAAGAGAAAACTAAGTTGTTGCGCATAAAAATGAAACATTCTGATGAATAATTGTAATTGAAATGGAATGTATTTATTTTATAGGATGTACAGGGGGTCCTCGGGTTACGACGTTTTGTGGTTACGAACGCGCCCCCATTAAAAAAAAAATGTATATATTACGCGTCATTCCGTCTTACGCGGTTTAGCGTGGTAAGAGATGTAAACAAACGCGAACGGTGCGCGGCGCACGGCGGAAGAATACACTCTGTTGTGGTTGTAGGGCGGAGAAGACGGCCTCGTGTGTGTGCCCAATGTGGGCGGAAGTACCTGATGTGGGCTCTGATCTGCTCCTATGAAAGCGGCAGTGATAACCAAGCAGCGTAGTGGTCTAATTATTGAGATGGAAAGGTTATTGGTGCTTTGGTTGGAAGATCAAAGGCAAAATCCGGTTTACGACGAAATTCGGGTTACGACGCGTCTTAAGAACGGATCAACGTCGTAACCCGAGGACCCCCTGTATGTATTTTATAGTCACTATCGGTGTTATTGTCTGGAAAAGGGTAGAGGGGCAGATAACATAAGATTACTCTTCTTTCTGCTCCATTTCATTCAACTCTTGTAACGTTATCACACTGTTGATGTCTTTTTATACTTTATGAATGAAATAAAGCTCTAAACTCATGGTGCGTTCACTGACAGTGGGACGTGCCCTGGCCTGACATCCGTCCCGAGTTCAGGGCTCCTTACATCACTGATACAAGGAAGATTCAGATCCTGTTTAACCTTCGGCAGTATGAATCAGTGTTGTATAGTAACGAAGTAATAATACTTCACTACTGTACTTAAGTACATTTTGGGAGACTTTGTACTTTACTTGAGTTTAAAAAAAATGATTACTTTTACTTTTACTTCACTACATTTTCGAATTTAATTGCATACTTTTACTCCACTACATTTTCAATGTGCCGTTTAGTTACTTGTTACAAAAAAAAACATCTACTGACTGCAAGGAAGTCAGGACGTGCCTGGGCTTGTTTGCTACTTGCACATGACAATCAGCCTACACCTGTTGGTTTCATGCAGCTCGTTTAATCAATCAACATCCCTGATGGAAGAGGAGACAGCATCCACGTCGGCTACAAATGAAGGGGGACCTGACCATGAGCATCCCTGGCCCTACTTAAACACAATGTTCTCTTACGCTGATATGAAGGATTCGTCCTATCGAATGAAGTGCCTCTTGTGCCTTCCAAGAAACGTGGAAATCCTATCTTACAGAAACTCTCCATCCAACCTCAAGAAACACATCGAGGTAAGTTCTAGATTCATGAAATTGTTAGCGTCTATATTCCAATTTCAGTAACCATAGCATGGACATTCTCAAGGTGAAACCTTGAGCATAACATGTAGAAATGAACTTTGTGTGACATTGTTTCGGTTACACAAAGCGTATTTGACGCTTTTTCGGCTCAAGGGAAGGCATAGCTGTAGGCTAAGTGTAAGGCACACGGGTTCAAAAGGACAAAAAATAACATTAACATGTGCCTACTTTTAAAAATTTAAACAAGTGCTGTGTGTTTGTGCGATCTAAGTAACAAAGCGAGGGTTAGCTTCAGACTGCCTTTTACTTGATACTTTTACTTGTACTTTTAATTACATTACTTGAGTACATTTATTTTTACATTACTTGTCGTACTTAAGTACAAGAAGTTCCAGATACTTTAAGACTTTTACTCAAGTCACATTTCAGTCAGTGACTTCGACTTTTACCAAAGTCGTTTTTGGGAGAGGTACCTATACTTTTACTTGAGTCTGATTTTCCAGTACTTTATACAACACTGATATGAATACAGCCCTCATTAACAGTTTGTACTATAATGTACATGTGTTACCCCAATTTACACCAAAGCAGTGACAGCGTAAGTGCATCACTGTGTGGTATGACACCTGCACCGTGTCCTGCCGGAAAAAGCTACACCGAGTAGTGAGAGCAGCTGAGAGAATCGTGGGTGTCTCTCTCCCCTCCCTGCAGGACATCTACCACACCCGCCTCACCCGCAAAGCCCTCTGGGTGATCCCACCCACCCATCCACCTGCCTCTTCAGTCTGCTGCCATCAGGAAGGAGACTGAGGAGCCTCAGGGCCAAGACCAGCAGACTGAAAGACAGCTTCATCCACCAAACTGTCAGGATGCTCAACTCTCTCCCTGCACTCCCTCCCACAATCACACTGCTGCTTAAATGACACTGACACTGCTGCTTAAATGACACTAAAATAACACTGCTGCTGAAATGACACTGCTGCTTAAATTACACTTAAATGACACGGACACTGCTGCTTAAATGACACTTAAATGGCACTGAAACTGTTGCTTAAACGACACCGAAACTGCTGCTTAAATGACACTGACATTGCTGCTTAAATTACACTTAAATTACACTGCTGCTTAAATTACACTGAAATGACACTGACACTGCTGCTTAAATGACACCATTTGAGCTTTATTACACTACACAGTGTGTTTTACTTATTTGTATTATTTACTGTACTTTTGCTACAGGTATATGTGATGTTTTAGTCCTGGTGTTTATTGTCTTGTTTATCACATGTTTTATGTTCACTGTGGGCCTAGAGGGCGCTGCAATTTCAAATCCTGTGTGTGCAACCTGTACATATAGTTTTTGGCAATAAAAATGACTTTGAACTTTAAGCAGCACAGCATTCGTGCAGGTATCATTTTCCATTTTATCCAATCAGACAATTTACACCAGCAGAGTCATACGCGTGTACAACGGCCGTCATTACACTACACAACGCTCAAATTAGGTTGGAGTTCTAATTTTTTAGCGTCATCTCCAGGCTTTGCAAGACAGGAAATAAGTACATGGTGTCAAAATAAACCTCCGATGCCCCTTTAAAATACGTAAAACCACCACAGTCACATAATCAGGAGCTCGGGGAATGACTCGTGATGGAGCACCGAAACTTACAGCCACAGAGGATAAATATAAAACACTTTACGACATCAGACCGCAACTTTACAAGAGCAACTTCTAAAGGAAAAGGCAATTAATGCGAGCTCGTTATCATTGTAAAACATCATCTCTCTTATTTGTCAACTTTTGTTTTGTGATTTAAATCATACTTCGTCCAATCAACAATAAATGCTAAAGCAATGTAAATAGTTTAGTGTTTAAACGTGAGAATCCACGGAGGCCGGCATTGCAGGAGCCGATCTGTGTCTCTGGTGTAAGTTAGTTTACACCAGTGTAAATTAATTGTGAGTTTTAAAAGTACGCACATCTGCCGACGTTACGTGTCGCTGCCGCTTCTGGTGTAAATTCCAGGTTATTGTGTACACAGTATGTCGTATAATGTATGTGTTATTGTGTAGAGTATGTAGTAAAATGTACATGTGTTATTGTGTAAAGTGGACGGTATGTAGGATATGGCACTTTCTGAAGTTAGAGATGTCATTTTTTATATGGTTTATACTAATAGAGAAGACTTTATTACAGAGATACTAACTATAAAAGAGGTCAATCGAATTCTGACCTGTCCTCCAGCTCTACTGTAACCTTATAAGGCCCTCTTCATGAAATATAGACCAGTTTCAAAGCTACGTCATCACTGAATGCGCGCGCAGTGCTGACTCAAAACAAAGCCACTGCTGCCATAAAACCCCCAGCGAAGACATAGAAGAGAAGAACTCGGACACGTGCACCGTCACGAAACAAGGCAAAGATTTAATCCTGGTTTAGACCTGGCCTAGTCCTGGTTTAGATCTGGCCTAGTCCTGGTTTAGACCTGGCCTAGTCCTGGTTTAGTCCTGGTCTAGTTCCAGTCTAGTCCCGGTTTTACAATTATTCTACATGTTTTAAGGTTAAAAACACACACACACACACACACACACACACACATTTTCTCACATTTTTCTCTTGTTTAAACACTCAAACTTTTGTACATTTTCAACAAAATGTATTAATAGTGACGCGTGGGGAGAGACCCAGAAGCCCCGCCGGACGTGCGAGGAGCACCGCCACGTCCCTGGACGCGATGTGACGCGCACCAACCCCTTGGGGAATCTCCACACACGCACCCCTCATCGTGGACAAATCCGTGACAGAAAAACGTGACCGCCGCGACGCCGCGAGCACGAGATAGAACCGCCGCGCCCGGACCGTGTGCTCTCAGCCCGAGCCACAAAAGAGCCGCACGAAACCAGCAAAGAGCGGCTTAGACCTGGTCTAGTCCCGGTTTAGTTCTGGTCTAGTCCCGGTTTAGTTCTGGTCTAGTCCCGGTTTAGTTCTGGTCTAGTCCCGGTTTAGTCCAGGGCCAGTCCAGGTTTAGACCTGGTCTAGACCTGGTTTAGTTGTGGTCTAGACCTGGTTTAGTTCTGGTCTAGACCTGGTTTAGTCCACGTTTAGTCCTGGTCTAGTCTCTTAGCCAATCAGGACGCAGGACACAATGTTACACTGTAAAAAAAATGTTACACTATAAAAAAAATTGAAAAAAAATTTTTTTTGAAAAAAAAGTCCACGAAACAGCAAGGCCGCGAAAAGTGAACCGCGATAGAGCGAGGGTTCACTGTATGTTACTTACCCCGCAACGCAAGTGCAGTTGGCGGTCAGAACGTAGTTATCACGTTTGTTGATGATAGCCCAAGCATTGTACATGGTCGTCTTGTGGCCTTGTCTTTGACTGGGGAGAACATCAGATACCAACATGCAAAACTCCCCATCGATATTGTGGTATTTTACCTCATGAAATCTTTTTTACTAAGTTTGTGGAAATTTTGGAACAGCTCCCTTTTTCTGAACCTTTTCTGTGAGTCCAATGAACCCGCAGGACCACGTTAAAGTACAGGGGTAATATTAGCCACGTTTACATGATGTTTTTTTTAAAATTCTGAACTGTACTGTACTACAAAACAAAAAGAAATATATTCCTGGGTCCCTGAAGCTGTTCTGACATTGTTTTGTTCTGACATTGTTGACAACGTGACTACGATCCTGCTTGTTATGCCAGATATCGATATCCTCCTGGGACCTGAAGAAAAAAAGTGTGTATTTAATTTAAAAAAAAAATTTTTTTGTGATTTTCTGTTTGGAGGTAAATGAACACCTTAGACACTTACATTTTGTTAATTTTATTTTTATTCATAATGTTGTAACATGTCCTCTGTAATGGACTGTAATAGTGTTAAATCCACGTGAAGTTAACAAATGAAGAAATGTTGAATTAATAAAGTTTTTTTAGGTGCTGTATCATACAACATATAAACATTTATTTGTGTATTATTCGAATGAACACTGGAGCATATCACTTTTCTCTATCATGGGGGTTTGGAATATGATGTGTGCGGATGCCAGGAGGGCATATCTCCAAACTGAGGGGAGGAATGGGCGGGTTTGGCGGGAGAAATTGAGTGAGCGAAATCTGATCCAAATGTCGTTTTGTGTATTGGAATATTCATGATTGTATTGGATATCGTTCTGGGTCGGAGAGGGAAGGGGAGTCACTTCTTTGTACGCGCTGGTTAAGGCGTACGTAGATTGTACGCACCAGGGCATAATTTTGGACTCAGAGCTCTGCATTAGAAATATATTAGTTAGGGGAATAAACTTTTGGTAAATTTGAACTTTTTTGAATCTTGGTCGTCTCTTGATAGAACGCGCAATATACAACACAACCTAACAAAAACAAAACGTTTATAGGCTACATTCAGACTGCAGGGCTTAAAGCTCAATTCGGATTTTTTTGTGTGAAATCCGACTTTTTTGCGACGTCGTTCACATGTCCAATTAAATGCGACTTGTATGTGATCTCCAGTGTGAACTTTAAAAGCTCCAAGAGTGTCCCGCATGCGCCTTGAGATGACACGACGACGTCACATACAGCGAGCGTGCTCAGTGTTTACGGAAGTCGCCTAAACATGGACACGAGCACTGAGCGACTGGAGATTTTAAAGTTGCTGTGATACCAGAGCCAGACCATGTACAACTTATTTGTTTTAAGGAAGAAATTGAGAAGGACGAGGTTTTTGGCGTTGTCGTTTCGTGGGGCAGTGGCAGCAACGTCCGTAGAAAGGAGCGTGTTGGTGCTGAGAGTGGTGGGATTGCTACGTGCTTCGCCGCTTCACAATTCATACACAATTTTCGTATGACGAGAAGAACGTTTGTGTACATTTGTGAGCGCCGACTTGTACCACTCTCACTTGTTGATGGTCACATGAATGCGATCTGGCCGTTCAGACTGAAGTTGCATGCCAAAAGATTGGATATGTATCGGTTTTAGGGCCCCATATCCAAGTGTCCTAGGTCGCATTTGAAAAAATCTGATCTATGTCGTTCAGACTGTCATTAAAAGATCAGATACAGGTCGGATAGGGGCGAAAAAAACAGATTTGGGTCACTTCAGTCACGTAGCCTTAGACTCCCTTTTAATTTCATATTTATTTATTTATACATCCATCCATGTTCTTCCTCTTATCCGGGGCCGGGTCGCATGGGCAACAGTCTAAGCAGGGACTTCCAGACCTCCTTCACCCCGGACACTTCCTCCAGCTCCTCCGGGGGGACCCCAAGGCGTTCCCAGGCCAGCAGGGAGACATAGTCCCTCCGTATCCTGGGTCTTCCCCGGGGCCTCCTCCCGGTGGGACATGCCCGAAACCCTTCCCGAGGGAGGTTATTTATTTATTTTTTAATTAGTGCAGCCACAAACTAGAGTCTATCTCAAAACACTTAAAAGACAGACTGGTTAACTCAATGTCCACTATAAAGGACACAAATAAATAGGCCGGGACTCCGGAGGACGTCTTTCTCTCAGAGGACAGACACTTAAGGTTGACAGTTCAATCCCTGCTCTCATTTACAGTGGGTGCACCTTCCTCGTCTGTGTCTCTGGCGTTTGCTAGGTGTGTGAGAGTGTGATTGTGTGAGTGTGATTGTGTGAGAATGAGTCCATAACTCCTCCATGTACAGTGCTGTGAGCGAAGTCGAAGTGTGAGCCATTACTCTTTAGTGGAGCTGCACTAAGGCGGGACGGAGCCCTCAGGACAAACTCTGGAAAGAGGATGGAAACACAAAGAGGGCAGAAAACATCTCCAGAGCCAGGCATGTGAGAAGAACATGCCTCAGAACATTTACATACAGGAAAGCCGCATAAGTGGCCTCGTCCAATTTAAACCCATTTAGCAGAAAACATGTAAACCTGGGAACCATGTTTGAATCTCCCTGATGCCAATAATCCAATTCAATTTTTTTACAGCTCCAAAGTGCTGCACAGACAAATTAATACAATAAAGACAGTAAATCATAATTAAAAACAATAAATAAAAGTGTTAAAAATGCATAAATGATAAAAATAAATAAAATAAAAGACAGAAAACTCATGTGGTGTTAAAAGCCAGAGAGTAATGAGTTCCCAGCAGCCTAAATCCACTTTAAAGGAAAAGTAACGTTTTTTACAATTTGAGCCTTATTTCGGTAATAAAACAAGTTGTTTTACTCACCCATATCACTTTGGTGTCATATGGAGCATTTCCGGAGATGTTTTAGATTAGCGTTAGGCTAACGCCGTTAGCCTAGCGCGACTTATAGCCATAGCTCGGGGCATTCCCCGAGCATGTAATATGCCCCGTGCGGGCTCCAAATAACACAAACTTTAGCACTTTTCAAATCATAGAAGCTCGATGTCTTTAGTCTACGATTTCGTTTGAATCAAAAGTGGCCTGTAATCTGAGATTTATCCATAGTTTACAGCTATGCGTTCCATGTTTGGGTCCCGGGAGCTGAGAGCACAGTCCGCACATGCGCACTGGCCTCCTCATCTACTCGAAACTATGGCTAAAAACTCTAATCTAAAACATCTCCGGAAGTGCTCTATATGACACCAAAGTGATATGGGTGAGTAAAACAACTTGTTTTATTACCGAAATAAGGCTCAAATAGTAAATAAAGTTACTTTTCCTTTAACCTCTACCAATTCACACTACCCTGTCAAAAAAAGCTACCTTATGTATTTCTGTTTACAGTTGTACAGATCCAATAAAACAAACCTCCCCAGTTTTATTTCTTTGGACTAGACATGGTGGTTTTTATGCCTTTGTTATGTCAAATTTCAATATGAATACCTGTAGGTAGTTCATACCGACAGTTGTATTATGCTGACAAATAGGGCTCTGAATAAAGGTAGCACATACTGACAGGCCAATTTAGCCATCAAACCATGGTCCAATGAAGAATCACCATTATTTACTCATTTATATAAATATGGGTAAAGGCAGGCCATTTTATTTCGACAGGCCTATATTTTCTCCCAGATAATGTATCCACCTCACCTTTGTGATCCCGGGAACATTGAAAATGGGACAATTCCATGCAATTCAGTTTTATTTATACAGCGTCAATAACAACGGGCTTGTTTCTTAGTCATGATGGATGAGGACAGAAAAGGACGACAGAAGAAACATTATAAGCAACATTTATTTCAGAAATATATACACACGATCCAGGGAGCGAAGTTTATCCCATCTGTGCCTCGGGTAGCTCAAATCGACGAGCATTTAAACTGACAGCGCTTGAAGGTCGTGCGCATGTGCAGTAGCGGTATGGAGCTCAAATCGATAGGTAGGCCATTTCAACAGGACACCAGCCACAGAAAAGGCCCTTTTCTCTGTGCTTTAAAGAAATAGTAACATTTTTTACAATCTGAACCTGATTTCGGTAATAAAACAATGTGAGTAACCATTGTACTTTGGTGTCATTTGGAGCATTTCCGGAGATTTTGTAGTTTAGCAATGTCCGTAACGTGAGTGGTCGGGGCACGACGGGGCATGACACAAACTTTAGCACTTTTCAGATGACGAAAGCTCAATGTTAGCCTACAGTTTCGCTGGAGTCCACTTTGGTCTGTAATACGATATCCATCCATGTTTTCATTGGATGACGAGAACAGTGTGCATGCTCTCAGCTCTCAGTTACAGTCATAAACATCTCCGCTTGAGAAAACCTGAAATGGTGCGAACATGCATTTATCCCGGTTGTGAAAACAAAATGACAGCTTGGACGAAGCCTAGAAGCCGCGGGCCGTTCATTTGAGGACAGTGAGGTTCAGATCTTAGCCAGGGAAAAGAACTGGTTTGAGAGGGGAGTTAAAGAGGCTATTTTTGTCAAAAAAGAGAATCCGTCATTAAACAGAAATGGGGGAGTTAGACACAACTTGTCTCCCATCTATAATTTGATTCTCAAACAAAGAATCATTAGGACAGACAAGTCATTGCAGAGGGGTGGAGAGGGTCGTTGTCTTGAATAGGGAATTGGACGCCAGAGAAATTTGAAATACAAAGAGACAGATTAGTTGATAGTTTCAGAGCTATTTCAGTGTAGTGAGCACCGCCTAGGGCTTATAGATATGCTAATACTAGACGCCAGAGGAATTCGTAAAACAAAAGAGAGTAGCGGGGATAGGTTCAGAGCTTTGTTCAGGGTAGTTAGCTCCTCCCTTGCAGCTAGATATAAACAGGGTCTAACCAGCATGAGGGCCAGAGCTGACGAAGCCTCTCGGATGAGCGGCGAAACGTTTTCAACCAAACAAACTTTGTCCAGTTGACAAATTGAACTTCTCCTTTGATCAGCTTGGACGAAGTTGAGTTTTCACAGGCTTCCTCGTCACTATCCGGAGTTACTGAAGCTGTGGCGAGTTGCTTTGAGAATGGACCCAAATATGAAACCACGGATGGATATCGTATTACAGGCCACTGTGTACTCGCTAAAATTGAGTCGTGCCCATGTTATAAACCTCGTGAGCACAATTTACTAAAGCGTGGCCACGATTTCAAAACGAGCACACATTTTATACATCTTGTGTACACATTTTGAGCAAATTTAAACAAGAACACGTTTTAGATAGACGAGGGCACGACTTCATACAGCGAGCGCACAATTTAGTAAACCAGGGTGCAAGATTTAGGTAAACGAGCGCATGTTATATTTAAACTAGCGCGATTTAGTAAACTGAGAGCACGCTCTACTTACACGAATGTGCGGTTGTGTTACTATTTGGGTTGTTTGGTTGTGCGGTGTCAGGTTGTGTTACTGTGCTTTATAAATAATGTTTGATTGATTGATTAATATACCGTACTTTTCGGACTATAAGCCGCTACTTTTTCTCACACTTCGGACCCTGCGACTTATAGTCAGGTGCGGCTTATGTATGGATTAATTCTTTATCAAGACAGCGAATGTAGCGCGTAACCCGAGCTCCACTTCTGGTAGGTGACAATACCTAAATAAGTGAGGAGAGTTCATGAATTAATGAAGCCTTGTTTTAGCCACTTAAAATCTCCTACAGGTATCAACAGTTCTGTGAGATTGAGTTCAGGGGGTTTACCCTTAAAGTTAAACTTTATTTTAAGGCTTCCAGAGGCGACAGGCTGGCCATTTTACAGTTGTTTTACTGCCGTGTTTCTGCCGTGTTACTGCCGTAGGTGCTGTTCGAAAAAAGCACCTACCGGTATTTACGTTAAATAAATAAAATAAAATAAATCCTTTTGTGTACCATCTTTCTGTGTAAATATCTCAAGTTACAATGTGGACACCTGCGGCTTATAGTCAGGTGCGGCTTATATATGTACAAATCTTAATTTAAAAAAAAAATTTTGGTTGGTGCGGCTTATAATCAGGTGCGCTCTATAGTCTGAAAAGTACGATATATTTTTTTTGATGTGTGAGCTACTGTGCACAAATAATTTCCCTTGTGGATCAATAAAGTTTGTCTAAGTCTAAGTTTTGAGATTCTCGAATGTGACGATGTCAAACTTCTAGATGGGGCAAGGGCCAGTTTTTCTTATTTGTTTGACCTCAAATATATGAAACATAAATGCAGCAATGTTGAACCTGATAATTTCTATTAGAACTCACTGTATTACAAGAAAAATCTATGTTCCACCTATATTTTATCTGCCCCCCATCTGTATGAAATAATATTAGTCTTTAGAATGTTGTGATGTCTTCCGAAACCCACTCTTGAAGTTTAATAAAACAGAAATGACAAACAGGGATATGCACTTTTCAGGGAAAGCCCTAATTATGGATGTTATGTAAGCGCTGATGGGAAACGTGCGCCCACATGTACACACAAGATAAGACAACCTTTATCTGCCCCACAGTGGGACATGCCAGTTCCACTGTTGATAATGATGAGATTATTTTCATTATAACACTAATAAATGACATGTAAGAGACAGACAGGGATCACGTGACCGACCATGGCAAAATCCGCCACAAGTCGCTCAGGGCAAACAGAAGAAAATCGCGTTAGAAGCATTTTTTTTTTTTTTTTCAAAACTTGTTATTAGTGCTGTCAGGCAATTAAAAAAAATAATCTAATTAATTGCAGGATTTGTAATTAATTAATCTAATTAATCGCATTTTAAGAATGTGAGAGAGAGAGAGATTTGAGCGAGTGAGCGAGACATCGAACGAATGAACGAACCCACTTTGTGATTGAGTTTGTCAGTTTTCTGTGGTCGCTTTGCTCAATCGTTTCTCAAATTCTGCGAGCGTGGTTTACTAAGATAAGATAAGATAAGACTTTATTGATCTCACACAGGAGAAATTTACTTGTCACAGTAGCTCCAGGTAGGGACAGTTTGAACAAGAAGACAAGTGCATGCAGGCAAAAATGGCATAAAGATAGGTAGTAATAGTAATAATAAAAAAATAAGTAATAAATCGAATAATAATAATAGTAGTAATAATAATAAAAACAGTGACAGGGAGAGTATTGAAAAATTGGAAAACCATATTGCACGATACTAGTTTGTTGGTTTGTTGGTTTGTTGGTTTGTTGAAGTGCGCTCACGCTCGCTCTATCACCGGTAACGATGGAACTTGTCCGGACGTGTTTATCGTTCAAATGATTCATCAGGCTGGAGCAGCTTCAGTGATCGGAACATTCTTTTTGACAAAACAAAAGCTCCAAATCACGGCGTTCTTGTTGATCGTCCTGTCTTCGTTCTTTTTATAAATAAACTTGCCGTTCAAAGGCCCTGGCAGCGATTCACTCGCCGCACGCCAAATTTAAAATGCGCGTGCATTGAATTGCCAGTCATAATTAATTGCGTTAATTTTTATAATGCATTAATTTGCAGTGTAATTAATCTAATTAATGCGTTAAAGTGAAAGCCATACTTATTATTATTATTATTTTTTTTGCCAAATGTGCAAGTTGAGATCATGAAGAAGCCACTCCATGTTTCAGAAAACAGCACTGGTTACTTTAAAAACATTTTGACTTTGAAAATGGCAAGTTTTTCGTAAATTACCATAATTACCAGAGTGGCGCTGCTGGCCATTCACGTGACGATTAGCGCTCTTTTGTTTTCTTTTTCCGCCAATCAGCTGTGAGCTAGAAGCAAACCTCGTGGTTATTTAAGCTTTGTAGCTGCATGTGATTTCATCGTTGAATGAGGATGAAATAAACAAAATATATTGTAGATGAGCTGAATCATGGCTGTTTTAGTGCAGATGTACGGCAGTACTTCTCCGACAAACCGTACGGCGATCTCTCCTCTGATTCTGAAGATGACTGCACTGATGATGAAGGCGACTTTATTACATTGGAGAATATATCTAATCTACAGCTAACTTTAACCCAGTGCTTCTCAATTATTTTCTGTGACGCTCCCCCTAGGAAGAAGAAAAAAATGTCACGCCCCCCTCCCTGCACGTGACTACAAATAGTATTATTTGTCTATAAAATTGTTATTGGTACACCTCTGCATAACACTGTGTCCTTTATTAACATTAAAAACAAAAAAAAGAAAGAAAAGACACTTCCAACAAAGACTGCACTGTCTTTTTGCACAGTGAGGACTCAAATATTAATGTGTTTTTAATGCAGATTTGTGCACATTTGTTTATGTTTTACAGAAATGAAACTTAAAACCACATTTGCATAAACTAAAAGCACTGAAAAAAAACAAAACAAAAAAAACCCGCTCTGTCCATGTGCCGCTGATGCGTCAGCTTCTGTCGGACTAAAGGACACGACTCAGTGGAATATACGTGCTTTTTCTGTGACAGAGGATGTTCTGCTGATGGCGAGTCTGTTCTGTATATCGCGTATTTAAGGTTGCCGACCCCTGCCCCAGAGCGACGAGAGCGCCACTGCCAACTACTGTTGTTGATGTGCAATTACACTTAGTTCTAGTACAGTACGGCAAAAAAGCATGTTTCCCAGGGTCACCCGCGCCCCCCCAGGAGGGCCCGCCCCACTATTTGAGAAGCACTGCTTTAACCAAAGATGAAGACGAGGAAGAATCTGTCAACCTCACAGCAGAGGAGCTGATCATAAAATATCAGATGTTTTATATACAATAACATTCGAAGAGGATAAGGACAGTGAAATGGAGAAAATCCATAACTTTGACTGTAAATAAATTTGATCAGTGATCGAAGCCTAAGATGTTTCAGCATGGATATACTCCAACAAATCTGCATTATCATAGCCCCGTCCAGGGTTTACACTGCACTATTCAACCTCTCTCTTTTATTGGATCAGTGAATCCATTCATTTCGATTGATTTGACAGCTCAAAATCACAACAGTTGAATTGCCCAAAAGAAAACAAGTCAATGTAAGGTTCATTTAGCGCAGGCAAAAATCTGGTTGGAGGTTCCCCCGTGATGTCCTGCCCGGGGCCCTAGGAGACTCTTGCTGTGTTCCTCGTCGTGAGGGGATCTGAGACTTGTCCACTGCACTTCTACCGGACTGTCCATATCACCATGGGGAACTCTTCGCAATGCAGAGTTCTGGAAACCGGGCTGCGCCTTCTATGAGACTGTGGTCACGACTCTGCCGCTTGTGGGCCCTGGGACAGCCTGTCTCAGCAGTCTGAAGCCTCTGACGCACACATCTGCATCAGTCTGTTTTTCTCTCTTTTGATATGTCTTTTCAGGCCAGTTTCAGCACCTTGTCCTGTTGTGTTTCCCTCCTTTATGGCCAAAAGCGCTTCCTGCTGTTGGTGGCTGCTTCTCCCTCCCACACGCCTTAGAATACTCACAGTCTGAACACAAGAGTGGAAGTCTGCAGGCTCCCTTTAGCTCACTGAGGTATTACACATGGGTTTGTAAAGGTCCTGTATCTGAGTTTTCCCACATATTTGCAAAATGTGTCTTGCCTCAGTACAGATATGTTGTATAAATAGCTCTTGAGGTCAAAATAAGTCAGGTATCTGCATCTAATAGCGCTTTATTGCCTGAGAATAAAGAAGCGCGTGTTAGCTTGCTAGTTAGTGCTAGTTTTGCCGTAACAGCAAAACTCTGCACAGGTCTCAGAGCGCTGTGAAAAGAGCTTATGAACTCAGAATGTATAAAGTAATTGAAAAATATTGGACCACTGAAAACCATTTAAAATGATCTTGTTTTGTTTTTCACATCTTTAAGACTTTCTGTTTTAGCTACAGCAGACCTCGAGGGTCACCCGGGCGCGCACACGAGCCGTGCGCCGCTACTGTATAAATAAAACGCGGTCCCGTTTTGTTTTTTTTCTCATGAAAACACACATTCCCGATCATGTACCATGACACTCTACACATCAAATGAAACCTTACAGTCTCCTCTTTTTGACTATGCAATTCATTTCCCTGCACAATAATCACTCCCCGAGCACATGGGGCTTTTATACGGAAAAGCACAAAACGAGGTTAGCTTACCTTAGAATGCTTTGCACAGGTCAAACTCTGTATTTCACCATAAACTTGCTCTCAATTTGTCCGTAAGGATCCAGCGAATAAAATCCAGTAAAACAATTTAGTCCAATACACGTGTTAGATCCATTACGACGTCTGATCCGGCAGCATGCTTGTGTTGTTTACCCAAAACCACGAGCCTTGCCGGAAGCGAAGCCGGAGCCCAAATGTCCTTCTGCGGCTCTCATATTCAAAATGGCTGCCTCTCCATGGGGAAGATCCCCCTTTTATGTGACTATATCTAAGTCCAAAAGAATACTTTGATTTCATGATGGAAGTGAAAAGGCTTGGAAAACAATGTATTTTTGAATGGGCATCTTCAATTTCAGTAATTAACGGGTAAAAATCTTACACACTGTCTCTTTAATGCAATACAGTTTCATGAACTCACTGGAACTTTTTCTCTGTATTTGACCCGTCCTTTCATGCTACAGGGTCAGGAGGACTGCCTTAGCAGGAGGACTGAACCTGTGGGCCGTGGTTGTTTGTTGTTGTGCACAGTTTGACTTTTTGAACTCCACTCCCGGTGTACACTGCAGGTGCGGTGTGGTTTGGTGGGGTTTTACTGCGACTTAGTCCAATTAGGTTAATTTGGTCTTCCAATAATTTAAAGGGATAGTGATAGGGATAGGGATTTTTAAAAATGTTAATCTGTATGGGTTTCCTTCTAAAAGTTCCGTGTGTTGACACCGGTTTACCTCTGACAGTCTCAGCTGATCCCGGTTCGGCTCGCTTTCTGGAGCCCACGTAAGTAGGTCCGGTAACTTCCCTGGAACATGAAATAAAGCTTGTTTTTCTTCTCAAAACAAAACATTTGTTAGAAAGGTGATATATTTGCGTTCGAAACAGTTGTCCACGAAACATCTCGCAGCGTATTTCGCATTCACGTATTGTCTCTCTCCACTCGTATCACTACGCCCATGTTAACTCTATCAGCCTGTTCACCTTCAGCAGATGTGTACGCCGAACTTTACAAGCCGGTGTCAACACACGTAACTTTTAGAAGGAAACCCATACAGATTAACATTAAAAAAAATAAATAAAAAAAACGCACTATCCCTTTAAGTTATTAGGTTCTTTTTTCAGACCAAGGGTTTGTTAGATAAAGAACATAATAGCATAAATTACTGCGACTCGTGCCTCACTGACTGAGGTCTGCTGTGTCGTCGCGCCGGGCTGTGGCAGAGTGTGGAAACTGCGCTCCACAGACAGTGTTCACGGGGATTCACGCTGTGATCGGGAGTTAGATTAGCATGTACAAGAAGCCTGTTTGGTAAACAACAGCGGTATTTCACACTATGGCCACTGTCTCATGCCTTCGGGCACCACTTTTGGATACCGTGGCTATCTACAATGAGGAAGTACGTTTGCAAAGTACCAGGAGTATGCACGGATATTTAATTCTGAAAATACATGAGATCTGTCAGCTCTCACAGATGAATGCTGTTGTTGTGTCCTTGGGCAAGACACTTAACCCACCTCGGCCCCAGGTGGAAAAGCGCTGTGTGAAAATGTGACCATTTGTACACGGTCCCTGGCAAATAAGAAATAAACTAAATTCAGTTCAGTACAATTCTACGGAAGTCGACAGAGGCCATATTCATAAGCAATATTTTTTCTTCCTTGTTATCCCGAGATAACGAGATAATTATTCTTTGATCTCGAGAAAACAACTGAAACGTCTACCTCCACGTTGTGACAGTCTGACTTCGGGGCTATTTCTCATTCTGAATAGACACGTTTTTGGTCATTAGAATGTCTGGAATAATAATCGATCAGCTGATAAGGCAATATATTGATCAGGGGTTGACACAGGGGGAGATTACATTACGTCTTTTAATTCGGGATCATTTCAAGATTAGTCCGCGGCACCTCCGCAGAAGACTGGCCCGGCTTCGACTTTACCGACGGAGATACGAGGGATGGGCAAACTGAGGCTTCATGAAACACCGAAGCAGTTGAAGCGATTGTGCCGGAGCTGAAACACAGTTCGAAACTCTCTCCACAGTGTAGTGGTGATATGTTAGAACTACAACATCCAGAATGTTTCATGTTTTGAAACGGAATAATTTTTTGTTTTCTCAAGATCACGAATTAATTGTGTGGTTTTCTCGAGATCTGAAGTTAATTTTCTCATTATTAAGGTGGAAAATAATCATTTCGAACATGGCCTCTGTCAGCTTCCGTACAATTCATACATTAAAACATACACATTTTCTATCCTACTGTTAGAATAACCATAAATGTGTTATCTTTGCTTCATGTGTTTTTATTAACTTAAATTGCAATATTATGTCTCAAGGTTATGGAATCCGGGAAAGGGAGTCTGAAAGAAGTTGCACTGTAATCTGCAACATTAAAAGTCAAGGTTTTGAGTGATTGGTCAATTCTTGGTAGCAACTCGGATAGACATTTGTCAAATTGTGGTAGCAAGAGCTCGACTCGCGTCTGGCCGTGGGAAATTTCCCATAAGGCAGTGCTTTACTTCAGTTGTTGCAAACAAATACAAAATACAGATATACAGGGGGTCCTCGGGTTACGACGGTCTCGACTTACGCCGTTTCGTGGTTACGAACGTGCCCCCATAAAAAAAAAATAAAAAAATTACACGTCATTCCGTCTTATGCGGTTTAGCGTGGTAAGCGACGTAAACAAACGCGCACAGCGCACAGCGGAAGAATACGCTTTGTTGTGGTTGTAGGACGGAGAAGACGGCCTCGTGTGTGTGCCCAATGTGGGCGGAAGTACCTGATGTGGGCTCTGATCTGCTCCTATGAAAGCGACAGTGATAACCAAGCAGCGTAGTGGTCTAATTATTGAGATGGAAAGGTTATTGGTGCTTTGGTTGGAAGATCAAAATCAAATTCCGACTTACGACGAAATTCGGGTTACGTCACGTCTTAAGAACGGATCAACGTCGTAACCCGAGGACCCCCTGTATTTGTTTTATTTCAAACTGTGCACATTTTTAACATCGTAGGAAGAAATATCCCGGCAAAATAAAATAATGTAATGCCTTAAACACATCATCACGGTGCCACCGTCACTGTAATATATATGTAGTTGTAAGTGGTATAAATACCGAACGGGTCCTTTCAATTACAGCAAGAGGGTGGAATTTTTAAGACGATGGAGGCACGTGACGACCGAATGTGTTTGCAGGGCCACGGTGGGCATTGTCGGGGCTGCGGCCCTTCTGGCATGTGCCCAAATGCCAGACCGCCCAGTCCGTCACTGCCTGCTACTGTTAAAGATCCCATGACATGGTACTTCTTGATGCTTTTATATGGCTCCTTAATGGTTCCCTAATACTGTAAATGAATCCTTCTTCAAAATCAACACTCATGAGAAGTGCCTGAGAAACAGAGATAAGATGAGAAAGAGTCATAAATATCTCTCTCAAACTCTTTATTCTGGGCGTTGTTGCTTGAATGCAAATGAGGAGAAAAGAGCTGGCCTATAGTAGAGGGTGGAGGCGTGGCCAAACTCTCCGCTCTCCGCTGTCAGCTCTCAGCTGATCCATTTCCGTGTTTTTGCACGGGGGGAGAGATTTGAAGCGTTCCATTGAAAAATAAACACATTTCCACAGAAAATAAAATTAAACCACTGCTGTTCAAAGGTCCAGAGGCTCAGATAAAGGACTTCCGAGCCTAGAAACACTCGGACGTGCCTCCAGGCAAATAAAAAAACACATTTCGCATTGCCTAGCGCATTCGCAGTCCAAACTCTCTGGGCGTGATTTACAGAGACGCTGAGTACAGACAGACGGGGGTGGAACTGCATTTGCATTTCTTTTTTCGATCTGACGTCAATAAGGTGCCTTGTTCAAAATCGCCCGTTTGAGCTCCGATTTTTTGTAACACAGAAAAGGATCGCAAATGCTCAGTTTAGACATTTCGCAACTTTTAACTATGGGGGGGGGCTAAACAGGGTAGGGGAGCTCACATTAACGTTCAAAAACCTCAGAAAGTGAAAATTTCATGCCATGGGAGAAACAGGAGGGGTGAGGATTAAGGAGGGTTTGAGTCGTGCCTGGGAGAAATCCCAAAATCACAAGCTCCAAAAAGTTCTACATAATATCTGCTTTAAAGATTAAAAGCATTATTCTGTGCATTTAACCACACACCAAAGATTTTATTATTGTGTTAGTGATTTTTACTGTCCATGTCTTTTTATAATGATTTATTAGGTTTTTTTCTTTTTGTATGTTTTTTTTTTTTACACGAAGCAAACTCCTGTGTTCCATTATCACACCCCGGGATGTGCTCGTCTGAATGTGCGCCATGAGCCTTGTGTCTTTATGGTTATGATTCTTACCTTGTGCTTAATGATGCTGTGTTCCCTGAGCGTTCATCGCACAGTCACAACCAAAACATGGAGCGCCGGCCTGAGCTGCAAAAGGCCCGGAGCCAGAGCCACCTCCATGGAAGATTATAGACAAGAAACAGGTTTTTACTGCTGCGGAAGCAATTGTCTATGGAAAACGATATCTGTGTCATTGGAATGCAGCATCTGCCCACGTGCTCGTGCCAAAATGTTTGCCCTCCAGTCAAAGAGCGCCCAGGAGCCAGTGTTAGAAACAACACCTACACAAGTCAATAATAACACATAGGTTTTATAATAATGGATCTGTTTTCTAGACACTCAAAGACACTTTACAGAGCATTATTATTCAGTGCTCAATGGCTACAATAACAGCATTATCCAGTGCTGCTATTGTAGCCACGGCTGCCCTGGGGCACACACACGCCACTTTCATACTAGGCAATCCTAAGCACTTTTCAAAAGAAACTCTAAACACTTTACACTGCAAAATGATCAGTTATAGTTGTGTGTTTGGGCAAAAGGAACATTTTGGTTTGAGTCTATAAACTACTGACAACATTTCCCCCAAATTCCAAATAAAAATATTATCGTTTAGAGCATTTATTTGCAGAAAATGACAAAAGGTCAAAATAACAAAAAAGATCCATGTTTTCAGAGCTCAAACAACGCAAAGAAACAAGATCAAATTCATTTTAAAACAACATAATACTAATGTTTACACTTAAGAAGAGTTCACAAATCAATATTTGGTGCAATAACCCTTATTTTTAATCACAGCTTTCATGCGTCTTGGCCTCCACAAGTCTGTCACATTGTTCTTGGGTCCTAGTTTAGACCTGGTTTAGACCTGGTTTAGTCCTAGTTTAGTCCTGGTTTAGTCTTGGTTCAGACCCCTTTTTAACCTGGTTTAGTCCTGGATCGTTCATCCCTGCTTTAGTCTTGGTTCAGACCTGGTTTAGTCCTAGTTTAGTCCAGGTTTAGTCCCTGTTTTAACCTGGTTTAGTCCTGGTTTAGCCCTGGTTCAGTCCAAGTTTAGGTCTGGTTTAATCCTAGTTTAGTCCTGGTTTAGTCCCCTTTTTAACCTGGTTTAGTCCTGGTTTGCTTTCGTCTTGGTTCAGACCTGGTTTAGTCCTAGTTTAGTCCTGGTTTAGTCTTGGTTCAGACCTGGTTTAGTCCTAGTTTAGACCTGGTTTAGTCTTGGTTCAGACCTGGTTTAGTCCTAGTTTAGACCTGGTTTAGTCTTGGTTCAGACATGGTTTAGTCCTAGTTTAGTCCTGGTTTAGTCTTGGTTCAGACCTGGTTTAGTCCTAGTTTAGACCTGGTTTAGTCTTGGTTCAGACATGGTTTAGTCCTAGTTTAGTCCTGGTTTAGTCTTGGTTCAGACCTGGTTTAGTCCTAGTTTAGACCTGGTTTAGTCTTGGTTCAGACATGGTGTAGTCCTAGTTTAGACCTGGTTTAGTCTTGGTTCAGACCTGGTTTAGTCCTAGTTTAGACCTGGTTTAGTCTTGGTTCAGACCTGGTTTAGTCCTAGTTTAGACCTGGTTTAGTCTTGGTTCATACCTGGTTTAGTCCTAGTTTAGACCTGGTTTAGTCTTGGTTCAGACATGGTTTAGTCCTAGTTTAGTCCTGGTTTAGTCTTGGTTCAGACCTGGTTTAGTCCCAGTCTTTCACATTGTTCTTGGGTGACTTTATTCCACTCCTGGTGCAAGAACTGAAGTAGCTCAGCTTTGTGTTTGTGTTGAATTCAACAGACGCTGGAATGGAATGGCTCTAATACATGTAGAGATGCTGATTCCAGATCTGTACACTACACATAACAGACACGTTATTGCAGATTGCATGTGGTGTGGAATAAGTTTAATTATAATAGTCATATTTACATTGCGCTTTTCTATCTTCTCTGCTTTCTGTAAAGCATTTCACATGAAGGAACCACTCACCCGTTCATACATCAGTGGTTGCGTGTCTTGCCCGAGGACACAGGAACAGCATTTGTTGTTCAATTGCACCGCCAGTCTGTGGTCCAGTGGATCTGACCGTTCTTCTAATGAAGTTTATGTCGAGAGCAACGTTCAAACCACCGACGCTGCACCAACTGAGCTACTGCAGACACTTTTAGTGCTGGAGGAGCTGGTGGTGGAGGGGCTGGTGGTGGAGGGGCTGGTGGTGGAGGAGCTGGTGGTGGAGGGTTCTGGTGGTGGAGGAGCTGGTGGTGGAGAGTCTGGTGGTGGAGGGGCTGGTGGTGGAGGGGCTGGTGTTGGAGGGGCTGGTGGTGGAGAGTCTGGTGGTGGAGGGGCCGGTGGTGGAGGAGCTGGTGGTGGAGAGTCTGGTGGTGGAGGAGCTGGTGGTGGAGGAGCTGGTGGTGGAGGGGCTGGTGATGGAGGAGCTGGTGGTGGAGAGTCTGGTGGTGGAGGAGCTGGTGGTGGAGGAGCTGGTGGTGGAGGAGCTGGTGATGGAGGAGCTGGTGGTGGAGGAGCTGGTGGTGGAGGAGCTGGTGGTGGAGGAGCTGGTGGTGGAGGGAGCTGGTGGTGGAGGAGCTGGTGGTGGAGAGTCTGGTGGTGGAGGGGCTGGTGGTGGAGGAGCTGGTGGTGGAGGAGCTGGTGGTGGAGGTTTCTGGTGGTGGAGGAGCTGGTGGTGGAGGAGCTGGTGGTGGAGGGGCTTGTGGTGGAGGAGCTGGTGGTGGAGGGTTCTGGTGGTGGAGGAGCTGGTGATGGAGGAGCTGGTGGTGGAGCTGGTGGTGGAGGAGCTGGTGGTGGAGGAGCTGGTGGTGGAGGAGCTGGTGGTGGAGGAGCTGGTGGTGGAGGAGCTGGTGGTGGAGGAGCTGGTGGTGGAGGGTTCTGGTGGTGGAGGAGCTGGTGGTGGAGGAGCTGGTGGTGGAGGAGCTGGTGGTGGAGGAGCTGGTGGTGGAGGTTTAGGGATTTAAAACATTTTTCAGTTTTTAGTTCATATTATAAAAATACAAAATCTGGGAGCTGCAGTACCTGGACTGGCCTCTAGTCGGTCTCGCTCATGGACAGAGGGGCGTGTCTTATCCACTTCTAATTATTATTGATCCATAATTCTGACTTAATCAATATAAAAAGTTTCTTTCACACTGAAGCTCTGTTCCACCTCGTGATGTCATGTAGTGGTAATTTTCAATTTAACAGCTCCTTTTACATTTGGTTCAGATTTGCAATTCTAGGGAAGGTGTATGGACCTTAAAAACACAGTGGAGCAGGCCTATTACCACCTGACGGAGGAACAAGGTGGAGTGTTTTTTGTTTGAGAAAAGAAAAAAGAAAAACAACTTCAGGTATTTTTATTTTTATTTTATTTTATTTTATCGAACATTATAACGTCGATCAGAAAATTATCGTTAGAAAGAGTACCTTCAGAAGTCAGTGGTTACAAAGAGTACCTTCAGAAGTCGGGGGTTACAAAGAGTACCTTCAGAAGTCAGTGGTTACAAAGAGTACCTTCAGAAGTCGGGGGTTACAAAGAGTACCTTCAGAAGTCAGTGGTTACAAAGAGTACCTTCAGAAGTCAGCGGTTACAAAGAGTACCTTCAGAAGTCAGTGGTTACAAAGAGTACCTTCAGAAGTCAGTGGTTAGTAAGAGTACCTTCAGAAGTCGGGGTTACAAAGAGTACCTTCAGAAGTCGGGGTTACAAAGAGTACCTTCAGAAGTCAGTGGTTAAACCAAAATGACGTTTACATTTTACGCATGGCTGTTTGTTCCAGGAATGTAAATTTTTTATGACTTCTGTTGACCATTAGCCCATCTGTTTGTTGGTGGGGCGGTTTTGCTCGCAGTTTCTCGGATACTCCCGTCCTTCCTGTGCGTTGGGTGGAGGCCTTGTGGTCCTGATGATGATGATGATGATGATGAGTTATTTAGTTATAAGTTATTCCCACAAACCAAATGATGAAGCTGTGATCAGAATTGAATTTGTTTTATTTGTTGCCATGGTTACATCACATTTAGGCCTTGGATATGTCACATTTAAGCGTGTGGGCCAAGAACCTCTGACAGAAGATTGTGTTTTATTCTGCGTAACACTTTCTGAGCCTTACAGTGTTACTGTCAAAACACAACTGGAGCTGATTTGTTTTGGTAATTGTTTTGGTAATCCTGCAGAAACTTTGTTTTTAAGATAAGAGATAAGATCAGACATTATTGATCTCACACAGGGGAAATTTACTTGCCACAGTAGCTCCAGGCACGGACAGTTTGAACAAGAAAGAAAAGTGCATGCAGGCAAGAATGGAATAAAGTATGTAATAATAAAAATAAATAATAATAATAATAATTAGGGCTGTCAGTTTAACGCGTTAATTAGATTAATTAATTACACTGCTAATTAATGCGTTATAAAAATTAACGCAATTAATTATGAGCGGCAATTCAATGAGCGCACATTTTAAATTTGGCGTGCGGGGCCTTTGAACGGCGAGTTTATTGATAAAAACGTGACGGAGCAGGTCCGTCTTGTCCCTGGACGCGATTTCATTGGACGAGACAGCGATGACGCGATGAGAAATGCCGTGCTACCATTGGTCGGCTTACAGAGACGAATGCAGTTCTAATAGGGGAGAGCACGTGAAGACGCACGCGCCCGTTTCCCTATCTGCTGCACTCCGCGTTGAACCATTTTCAATTCCCATAACCTCTCCAGCGTGTTCTGCCGCGACTAAGGCTGCACACTTAGAAGTTTTGACTTAGTCAGTTTTGCCCATCACGCTAAATCACGCTAAACCACGATCATTTACTCACCCCGCGCTGCCTCCTCCTCCCTCCTCCCCTGGTGCGATGGTCCGGACACATCCACACCGGGAGTTTAAATCCTCCTCACGGGTTCCGGGGGTCCTGTGAGCCATGAGTAATTTTCACGGGCAATTATTTGTATTCTCTGTATATTTGAAGCCTTGTATATTATTTATTGACGTTGCATGAAAGCCGCTGTTCGTGCTCACATTTTGGCACCAGAAATATTCGCCATGTAATAGTGGAATGGTGTAAATGAGCTTTCGAATGAATGGGAGGGGGAATGGGGGTCTTGTCTTGTTTACAGTGGAGACAAAGAGAGTGAGTGAAAAACTTAAAGACTTAAAGGGGAAGTCTGCAGTCTTTTCACTGTACCACTATAAATCACATGTTTGACACCTTTTTTGCACTGTGGGAGAGCACAATAAACCACCTAAAAAATGTATTTTAAAAATGCGATTAATTAGATTAATTAATTACAAATCCTGTAATTAATTAGATTAATTTTTGTAATCACCTGACAGCACTAATAATAATAATGATAATGATAATAATAATAATAATAATAATAATAATAATAATAATAATAATAATAATAATAATACAAACAGTAACTAGGAGAGTATGGGGGGGGGGGGTATTGCCTTTTTGTTTTGCTCAGTTTTATGAAAATTCAAACAAATTTGAACTTTTCTCACATTTAAATTGGAACAAATTCTCAGATATTTGGAGGATTTTTGTTACAAACTTTCGTTGTTGGGCCCTTTTTTCTTTTTGACGGCTGTAGAAATACAGGAAATAATCTATTCTTCATAGTTTTTAAAAATTATTTACAAGGGAATCCCCTTAAGATGTAAAATCTCCTAAACACAATAAGAGAAACATACCCGCGGCCTTAAACAGGTGGATCGATGTCACTGATTTGACTGAGGAGAATGTTGTTCCATTCATCTTGGGCTTTAAAATGAAATGTTCTGAGCCATTTTCTTTTTTTTATATAGTGGGAACATTAAAGATCCCATGACATGGTACTTCTTGATGATTTTATATGGCTCCTTAATGGTTCCCAAATACTGTAAATGAATCCTTCTTCAAAATCAAGACTCAGTGCATGAGAGAGCCTCATGAAGACAGAGTCATAAATATGTCTCTGAAACACTTTATTCTGGGCGTTGTTGCTTGAATGCAAATGAGGAGGACAGAGACAGGCCAGTGCAGCGGGTGGGGGTGTGGCTAAATACACAGCTGTTTCTCACTTGTCACCTGTGTCACCCACTTCTGTGTTTTAAGCGCGGAGGAAGATATGAGACGCTTTCCATTAAAAAAAAAAAAACAAAAAAAAAAAAACACATTTCCACAGAAAATAAAATTAAACCACTGCTGTTTCAGAGGTTCGGAGGCTCGGATAAAGGATTTACAAAAAATCGGAGCTCAAACGGGCGAGTTTGAACAAGGCACCTTATTGACGTCAGATCGAAAAAAGAAATGCAAATGCAGTTCCACCCCCGTCTGTCTGTACTCAGCGTCTCTGTAAATCACGCCCAGAGAGTTTGGACTGCGAATGCGCTAGGCAATGCGAAATGCGTTTTTTTATTTGCCTGGAGGCACGTCCGAGTGTTTCTAGGCTCGGAAGTCCTTTATCTGAGCCTCTGGACCTTTGAACAGCAGTGGTTTAATTTGATTTTCTGTGGAAATGTGTTTATTTTTCAATGGAACGCTTCAAATCTCTCCCCCGTGCAAAAACAAGGAAATGGATCAGCTGTGGGCTCTGAGCTCTGAGCGGAGAGTTTGGCCATGCCCCCACCCACTATTGGCCAGCAATTTTCTCCTCATTTGCATTCAAGCAACAACGCCCAGATTAAAGAGTTTGAGAGAGATATTTATGACTCTTTCTCATCTTATCTCTGTTTTTCATGCACTGAGTGTTGATTTTGAAGAAGGATTCATTTACAGTATGAGGGAACCATTAAGGAGCCATATAAAAGCATCAAGAAGTACCACGTCATGGGATCTTTAAAGCTTTGAATGGACTGGCCCCAAAATACATCTTTGACCTCATCCAAATCTACAGACTCCAGCTCGTGGGACCTAAGACTAGACTTAAAACTCGGGGGCCCAGGGCTTTCTCTGTGGTTGGCCCTAAGTTATGGAATGCTCTGCCCCCTCATGTCAAAACAGCCCCCACGCTGGAGAGTTTTAAGTCTCGTCTTAAGACCCACTTTTATTCTCTGGCTTTTAATACCGCGTAATAATACCTGAGTTGTGTGGTCCTCTGTGTTTTTTATACAGTCATACCTCACCTTACGAAAGACTCAATTAACAAATAATCCAAGTTACCAAACGCCTTTAAGTAAGATTTTCGTCTCTGAATACGAAAGAAAATTCAAGTTACGAAACGTGAAATCTCGTGCGAAAATCGTGTGCCTTCGACCCTCGTTCGTCACGGAGTTATAACACGCGTAAAGGGACAGAAATGCTGGCGAAATTTCACGAACTTTCCGAATTCGTGGAAAAAAACCATCCCGAAAAAGTCGTATCGCCCACTTTGATGACGTATGCCTTGTGCATTTTAGGAAAATTATGAAAAGTCGTCAAAGGCAATCGTCGTTGGATCGATATTTCACCAAATGTCCGTCAACAAGCACTGGCGAAGGTGAAAGTGAACCCAAACAGGCAAAAAGCAGTGACGATAATTAAAGGGACAGTGTGTAAGATTTTTACCTGTTAATTACCGAACTTGTTTTATTACCGAAATAAGGCTCAGACTGTAAAAAACGTTAATTCTCCTTTAATCTCACAACACTGTTGAAGGGGAAGCCATACAGATTAAAATTTAGAAAAAAACACACTATCCTTTTAAAGGGACAGTGTGATTTTTACCTGTTAATTACTGAAATTGAAGATACTCATTCAAAAATACAGTGTTTTCCAAGCCTTTTCACTTCCATCATGAAATCAAAGTATTCTGTTGGACTTAGATATACCTGCATAAAAGGGGGGTCTTCCCCATGCAGAGGCAGCCATTTTGAATACGAGAGCCGCAGAAGGACATTTGGGCTCCGCCTTCGGCAAGGCTCGTGGTTTTGGGTAAACAACGACAAGCATGTTGCCGGATCAGACGTCGTAATGGATCTAATACGTGTTTTGGACTAAATTGTTTTACAGGATTTTATTCGCTGGATCCTTACGGACAGATTGAGACCAAGTTTATCGTGAAATACTGAGTTTGACCTGTCCAGAGCCTTCAAAGGTAAGCTAAGTAACAAACCTCAGTTTGTGCTTTTCCGTATAAAAGCCCCATGTGCTCAGGGAGTGATTGTCGTGCCGGGAAATGAATTGCATAGTCAAAAAGAGGAGACTGTAAGGTTTCATTTGATGTGTAGATTGTCATGGTACATGATCGGGAATGTGTGTTTTCATGCGGAAAAAAAAAAAAAGTGAACGGGACCGCGTTTTATTTATACAGTAGTTGTCGGCGAGGGCTCGCACAGCGCCGGATGTGCTTCACGTGTTCGTGCGCGGGTACGCAAGCTGTCCGCTACGGCGCGCCCGGGTGACCCTCGAGGTCTGCCGTAGCTAAAACAGGAAGTGCAATAGCACCATCCACCTATGCGCCACGAATCCTACACACTGGACCTTTAAAACAAGTGAAAAATTAAATGCGAAAAAAAAATAAAAATTATAAAACAGAAAAATGTAAAAAAGTCTAATTTTAATTTAATGTTAAGTTCTTTTGAATTCATAATTTTAAGTTAAATGTATTAATTTTAGTGGAATTGTGTGTTTACGTGTGTGTGTACGTACGTTTTCTCTCAGCTGCCAAACGTTTGCCTCCTCCTCCCTCACCCACCACGAACTTCACTTCGCTACGCACTCGCCCAACCCCAGTGGTAAATGATTTGCATGTCTTTATTCATTTTAATGGTTTAATAAATAATTTTATTTTACTTTTAAGACATATTTCATATAAAATTGGTATACTTTTATCATTTTTAAAGGGTTTAGGGGGGTAGTATTGGGGGCCTTGGAATGAATCAGGCCTTTTACATTGCGAAAAAATCACGTTACGAAACCACTTCAACTTCCTCATACCTCACCTTACAAATTAATTTCGTAAGGTGAGGTATGAGGAGTGCAATTGCTTTTGTTTTTTGTTGTTTTATGATTATCATTTTATTTATTGCTATTTTAGTAATGTTTTTATTAGGTTTTATTGATATTATGTTACCTGGCCAGCCAAATGATATCTCTCTGTATTTGCTATACAGCGAGATACCATTTGGACACCCTCGCTCCACCCTCGCTCCCCCGGTTAACAACGGACTCAGCGATTCTGATTCGTTCAAAGATGGTGACGTCAGTGCACCCGCCTTTGCCCACAACGTCACTCTTAGGCAGCGGAAGTTCCTCCTCAGTTTTGAATCAAGATGGCGCATCTTCCATCCATTTAGCTGTAAAATTGGTCTTAAATGACCTAAAACACATCGATTCCTTAAAACCACAGCAGCTGACAGCTCTAGAGGCCTTTCTTTTCTTTCTTTTCTTTTGTTTGATTGGTTCACGTCGGTGTCCGTTAACTGTTCTCTGATTGGTTCACTTAGCTGTCTGCCTACGCGCGACGGCAGCGCATTCTGGACCAAGCATTACCAGACTCATCCGCTGGTACAGCGATGAGTCATGGATTCTTCCAGGCAAGATATTATGTGCAGCACTTTGGAAACTGTTTCTGTTTATAAAATGTGCTATAGAAATAAAGTTGGATTGGATATTTAATTGTCATGTTTGAGTTCATCATCTGAAATGTTACTTCTGAGGGCGCTTACACTGGGTTTATCGTAGGAGAGCAGTAGGCTCTTACGGTGATGTTACGGTGAATCATCTGAGTAGCTTTGTCATCTTTCATAAATACATAATAATACATGACACATCAGAAGCTGGAGATGGAAACCTGCAAGCGCCACACACACACATGTACACAGACACATAAACACAGTGTGGGGCTTTTCCTGACCTAAATCCTCCAGCTTAAAGGAAAAGTAATGTTTTTTTAACAATCTGAGCCTTCTTTCGGCAATAAAACAAGTAGTTTTACTCACCCATACCAATACCAATTGGAGTGGTATCGCAGAAGTTATGTTGGAGCCGTTCTGTTTTTATTAATGATCCCGTATCCGTTAACATGGTGCTCGTATCATATGCTCAGGGCATTACTTTGCGCTCTCCAAATAACACAAACTTTAGCACTTTTCAAATCACAGAAGATCGCTGTGTCAGGGTAGACTTTTAGTGGATTCCAAAACGGCCTGAAACCCGATATGCAGCTATAGTTTCATTTGATGACGTCATCAGAGAGGACAGTGCGCATGCGTGAACTCAGCTGTTTTGTAAACACCGCTAGTCCGAAAGAAGCTAACACCGCTCTGAACTTTACTTTTCTGTTGCGATATCGGGTTTCAGGCCGTTTTGGAATCTACTAAAAGTCTACCCTGACACAGCGATCTTCTGTGATTTGAAAAGTGCTAAAGTTTGTGTTATTTGGAGACCACAAATCAGTGGCGGGGGTCATCCCTTCTTCCATCCCTTGTGGCATTTTATGAATCAGGCTTGAAAATCACTCACCTTTTGGCGAAATTTGCCGTTTTTAAGTCAAAATAGCCAGTGCCAAGAGCCGATCATAGGCCGAACTGCGCTCCGGCTTCCAATCATGTTGCAGCACCACCGATCGCGCTCCCGCCAATCATGACGATTAGCGCTGTTGTGTTTGCGCCTGTTCGCCGATCAGCTGTGAGCAAGCCGCGTGATATTTACGCACTGTCCTCCTAATCTCCTCGAAACTATAGCTAAATCTGGGATTACAGGCCACTTTTGACTCAAACGAAAGCGTAGACTAAGACATTGAGCTTCTATGATTTGAAAAGTGCTAAAGTTTGTATTATTTGGAGACCGCAAACATATTCCCCGAGAACTCACGTTACGGATATCGCTACTAAACTAAACTACTAAACTAAAACATCTCCGGAAGTGCTCCATATGACACCAAAGTGCTATGGGTGAGTAAAACAACTTGTTTTATTACCGAAATAAGGCTCAGATTGTAAAAAACATTAATTCTCCTTTAATTTGGCCAAATGGTGACGTCTATCAGAGGATCACGGTCATGGAACACATGACCTGCTCATGTCAGGAACTGTGACTGTTCTGACCTGCCTTAGGATACCGCATATAAAGTAGCTGTTGTGCTAATTCCGGCATATTTACATTGATGTTGTTTGTTGTCATGGTGATTAATATGCATTGTCAAATAAATAAATACTAGGGCTGTCAGTTTAACGTGTTAATTAGATTAATTAATTGCACCGCAAATTAACTTGTTATAAAAATTAACGCAATTAATTATGAGCGGCAATTCAATGCGCGCGCATTTTACATTTGGCGTGCGGGGCCTTTGAACGGCGAGTTTATTTATAAAAATGTGACGGCGCAGGTTCATTCCTAAGCCCGTTGTCCCCGGGGAGAGCACGTGAAGACGCGCACGCCCGTTTCCGTATCTGCTGCTCCGCCGAACCCTTTTCAATTCCCCATAACCCCTCTGTTCTGCCGTGACTAAGACTGCACACTTAGAAGCGCCAGTTTTGCCCATCCAAATCGTTAAACCCAATCGTTCACTCACCCGCACGCGGCCGCCTTTTCCCTCCTCCCGCGGAGCGATCTGGTGCGATCTGGCAAACCCGCGGGTTCCGGGGGTCATGTGAGCCATGAGTAATTTACACAGGCAATTATTTGTATTCTCTGTATATTTGAAGCTGTGTATATTATTTATTGACGTTGCATGAAAGCTACTGTACGTGCTCACATTTTGACACCAGAAATATTCGCCATGTAATAGTGGAATGGTGTAAATGAGCTTTTGAATGTTCTGTAATGTGGGAGGGGGAATGAGGGTATAGAGGTGCACTCTGCAGGTCTGCCAGCAGTCTTGTCTTGTGTGCACGGAGAGAAAGAGAGTGAGCCAAAGACTGAAAAACGTAAAGACTTAAAGGGGAAGTCTGCAGTCTTTTCACTGCACCACTGTAAATTGCACGTTTGACACCTTTTTTGCACTGTGGGAGAGCACAAAAAACCACCTAAAAATGTATTAAAATGTGATTAATTACATTAATTAATTACAAATCCTGAGTAATTTTTTAATCGCCTGACAGCACTAATAAATACATAAAATAAAAAACATGTATTCTGCATTATATATTGTAAAAGTTCTTGTTGGAGGCCTCAGCTGCAGGTTACAGACATGTTTCGACAGGTGATGGTACGTCCACACGTCCACACGTCCAGCTCTGAGTGTGTCTTCCTGGACGCTGCTCCTCAGAACACTGAAGATGACAGGAGGGTCGTAGGTCGCCGTCCTCGTACGTGTCTGAACGCACCGTCGAGCCCGGCAGCGCCCCCGCAGGCTGGACGCTGACAGTGCGGACTAACGCAGTGTGACAGCGCTGCAGCCGGCGGCCACAGAGCGACGAGGGACCGGGAGGAGCACAGGAACAGAGTGAGGAGATTAATGTGGGACTCTGGCTTTGAGGATGCTTAATAAAGGTACACTGTGTCACTTTTTTTGTCCCCATGGAGATGATGTTGCTGCCTGGAATGTTCTAGAGCATGGCATTAAAAGGATGATACAGGATTTCATTTAAATTTAATGAATCAATACCAATATTTTCTGCACTGTGCAATTCTCATAAGAAGAATGTTCTAGAGCTGTACGTTTACACAAAAGTTATTTTATATCCAAGACAAATACAAAAGTGAAAAGTTCATTTTTACTTCAGATAAACGTGTGGCCCTGACCTTCAGTTATTGGTCACAGCAGAAAATCAAATACAGGAGATCGGTATCAGTATTGGTATCGGCTCCTCGTTTCCACCTGCCGCATGCTCACCGCTCCGGGAGAAGAACGGAGACGGACGACAACATCAGCGAACCGGACTGAAGAATATATGTGAGAGAGGAGAGGGGGATGAGTGGAGGAGTGGAGGATGAGAGGAGAAGTGGAGGATGAGAGGAGGAGTGGAGGATGAGAGGAGGAGTGGAGGATGAGAGAAGTGGAGGATGAGAGGAGGAGTGAAGGATGAGCAGTGGATGAGAGGAGGAGTGGGGGATGAGAGGAGGAGAAGAAGATGAGAGGAGAAGTGGAGGATGAGAGGAGGAGTGGAGGATGAGAGGAGGAGTGAAGGATGAGCAGTGGATGAGAGGAGGAGTGGGGGATGAGAGGAGGAGTGAAGGATGAGAGGAGGAGTGGAGGATGAGAGGAGGAGTGAAGGATGAGAGGAGGAGTGGAGGAGGAGTGGAGGATGAGCAGTGGATGAGAGGAGGAGTGGGGGATGAGAGGAGGAGTGAAGGATGAGAGGAGGAGTGGAGGATGAGAGGAGGAGTGAAGGATGAGAGGAGGAGTGAAGGATGAGAGGAGGAGTGGAGGAGGAGTGGAGGATGAGCAGTGGATGAGAGGAGGAGGAGTGGGGGATGAGAGGAGGAGTGAAGGATGAGAGGAGGAGTGAAGGATGAGAGGAGGAGTGGAGGAGGAGTGGAGGATGAGCAGTGGATGAGAGGATGAGTGGAGGATGAGAGGAGTGGAGGATGAGAGGAGGAGTGGAGGATGAGAGGAGGAGTGGAGGATGAGAGGAGGAGTGGAGGATGAGCAGAGGATGAAAGGAGGAGTGAAGGATGAGAGGAGAAGTGAAGGATGAGAGGATGAGTGGAGGATGAGAGGAGGAGTGAAGGATGAGCAGAGGAGTGAAGGATGAGTGGAGAAGTGAAGGATGAGTGGAGGAGGGGAGGATGAGCAGAGGATGAGCAGAGGATGAGCAGAGGATGAGTGGAGGATGAGAGGAGAAGTGGAGGAGGAGAGGAGGAGTGAAGGATGAGAGGAGTGGAGGATGAGCAGAGGATGAAAGGAGGATGAAAGGAGGAGTGAAGGATGAGAGGAGGAGTGAAGGATGAACAGAGGATGAGCAGAGGAGTGGAGGATGAATGGAGGATGAGTGGAGGTGTGGAGGATGAGCAGACGAGTGGAGGATGAGTAGAGGAGAGGAGGATGAGTGGAGGAGTGAAGGATGAGCCGACGATGACCAGACTGAAGAACTTTGGATTTGCATTTTGAAACCAGACCTGAAGAACACGCCTCCTCCCTCCGAAACACACATGTGACCACACGCTAACCACTCTTCCACACGCCACGGCGCTCACACCTACATCCTTCTGCAGACGGCCGCAGAGGAACGCCGCCAGAAGAACCATCGGCCCAGTGAGAGCAGATCTGGCTCCAACAAAACGATGAATCACAGTTTGTTCAGAGCCTCATGGAGATACAGCGTCATCATCCCCACTCACGCCGCTCCAACTGTGGAACGACAACTGAAAATGTGCACTTCAGGAGTTGGACCTGATATGGACGGTTTGAAAAAAAAAAAAAAATGGTGGAAAAACAGAACTAGTTGATTTTAAATGGTTTTCCGTGGCTAAAGTTATTCCTCATTTGCCTCGTGCATTCTAATCATTCACTGCAATTATTCCAGAGCAGAGTTTGGCCGTGTTAATGTGCACTTCCATTATCAGACGGTAAAAGGTTTTCCAACTGGATGCAGACAGCACACAAAAACTGTCAAAAGAAATCCTCTAATACCTGCCGCTGCACTGAGGAGTGAAGCAGTTTCAATTAGGCCAAAACAACAACCTCAAATACAGCGCGAAAATGATCAAAATGATTCTAGTCCGGGTGTTTGGAGTTTAAAAATACCTTTTTTTCCTTTGTTTTGATTTAGGTTTGAGGATAGAGTTATATTCTGGATTGGGAGGGTTACTTTAAAAATGTATTCTGGTAGTTAGGCCTCCTAGTTCCCCCTTAAAATATGTATTCAGTAACATAATCCAAGAACCGTAATATTAAACTAATTTAACTTGGTTACTTTCAAGTAGGGCTGTCAGTTTAAGACATTCATTAGATTAATTAATTACATTGCTAATTAACTTGTTATAAAAATTAACGCAATTAATTATGAGCGGCAATTCAATGCGCGCGCGTTTTAAATTAGGCGTGCAGGGCCTTTGAACGGCAAGTTTATTTATAAAAATGTGACGGAGCGTTGTCCCCGGGGAGAGCACGTGAAGAGGAACCTTCAAGTCCCTTAGCCCTTGTACCCAGTGGTGTTTGTTCCCGTGCCCACGTCCCCCAATGTGTCTTCTGAGTGCTTTGTGAATGTTATTGTGGTTTTGAAACATGTAACTTTAATAATAAAAGATTTTTAAAAATAAAATAAAAAAAAAGACGCGTGTGTCCGTTTCCTTATCTGCTGCTTCGCCGAACCCTTTTCATTATCAACCATAAACATAATCTCCCCATAACCTCGCCAGCGTGTTCGGCCGCGACTAAGGGTGCACACTTAGAAGCGCCAGTTTTGCCCATTCAAACCCGCGGCCGCCTTCTCCCTCCTCCCGCGGTGCGATCTGGTGCGATCTTAACTCCTCCAGTTTTGTGGGTTCCGGGGGTCATGTGAGCCATGAGTAATTTGCATATTGCAATATTTGGATTCTCTGTATATTTGAAGCTTTGTATATTATTTATTGACATTGCGTGAAAGCTACTGCACGTGCTCACCTTTTGGCACCAGAAATATTCGTCATTTAATAGTGGAATGGTGTACATGAGCTTTTGAATGTTCTGTAATGTGGGAGGGGGAATGGGGGTGTCCAGGTGCACTCTGCAGGTCTCAGTCTTGTCTTGGTTACAGTGGAGGTAACGTGCACAGAGAGAAAGAGAGCGAGTGAAAGACTTAAAGACTTAAAGGGAGTCTGCAGTCTTTTCACTGTACCACTATAAATCACATGTTTGACACCTTTTTTGCACTGTGAGAGAGCACAATAAACCACCTAAAAATATATTTTAAAGATCCCATGACATGGTACTTCTTGATGCTTTTATATGGCTCCTTAATGGTTCCCTAATACTGTAAATGAATCCTTCTTCAAAATCAACACTCACGCATGAGAAACAGAGATAAGATGAGAAAGAGTAATTTTTCTCTCTCTGAACACTCCATAATGGGCGTTGTTGCTTGAATGCAAATGAGGAGAAAAGAGCTGGCCTATAGTAGAGGGTGGGGGTGTGGCCAAACTCTCCGCTCTCGGCTTTGAGCTGTATTTGCACGGGGGGAGAGATTTGAAGCGTTCCATTGAAAAATAAACACATTTCCACAGGAAAACAAAATTAAACCACTGCTGTTCAAAGGTCCAGAGGCTCAGATAAAGGACTTCCGAGCCTAGAAACACTCGGACGTGCCTCCAGGCAAATAAAAAAACGCATTTCGCATTGCCTAGCGCATTCGCAGTCCAAACTCTCTGGGCGTGATTTACAGAGACGCTGAGTACAGACAGACGGGGGTGGAACTGCATTTGCATTTCTTTTTTCGATCTGACGTCAATAAGGTGCCTTGTTCAAAATCGCCAGTTTGAGCTCCGATTTTTTGTAACGCAGAAAAGGATCGCAAATGCTCAGTTTAGACATTTCGCAACTTTTAACCATGGGGGGGCCTAAACAGGGTAGGGGAGCTCACATTAACGTTCAAAAACCTCAGAAAGTGAAAATCTCATGCCATGGGACCTTTAAAAATGCGATTAATTAGATACATTTTTTACAAATCCTGTAATTAATTAGATTAATTTTTTTTAATCGCCTGACAGCACTACTTTCAAGTACTTTTGGATGACTTTAACACCAAATATCCGATAACAAGAAAATAATAACTTTTTGTGCATTATAAAAGAAACTGAGGAAAGCTAATTTGAACAGTAGCTCATCGTCCTACAGTGAAAGTGCACAAGTCTTCTTTAAAAATAAAAAAATGCTGAAATTTCCACCCGCTAAATGCGTTCTTCTCGGTCGAAGCCAGGCCAGGTGCGAGTTCGCTCCATAGTACTGCCATAGTGTACGCGCATGTCTGATTTCCCTCCATCTCCAGCTTTAAATGAAAAACTTTTTTGATGTGAATCTGTATGGCGCCCCCTTCAGCAGTGGTAGGTCCGACAAGTTAGCGGGGACATTTAAAGGTCCCATGGCATGAAATTTTCACTTTCTGAGGTTTTTGAACATTAATGTGAGCTCCCCTACCCTGTTTGGCTAAAAGTTGCAAAATGTGTAAACTGAGCATTTGCGATCCTTTTCCGCGTTTGAAAAAAAGACAGCCCAAACGGGCGATTCTGAACAAGGGAACTTTCTGACGTCACACTCGTGGAAAGGTTTCCACCCCCCGTCTGGATGTCTACCCAGCGTCTCTGGAAATCACGCCCAGAGAATTTGGACCGCGAACGAGCTACGAAATGCAAGATGCGTTTTTTTATTTGCTCCTTGCTCCTGACTACAGAATGAAGACGGTGGCAAATGCACAAATAATAGAGTGGACCTCAGTCTGCCGTACATCTCCACCTAGAAGGACCTCAGTCTGCCGTACATCTCCACCTAAAAGGACCTCAGTCTGCCGTACATCTCCACCTAAAAGGACCTCAGTCTGCCGTACATCTCCACCTAGAAGGACCTCAGTCTGCCGTACATCTCCACCTAAAAGGACCTCAGTCTGCCGTACATCTCCACCTAAAAGGACCTCAGTCTGCCGTACATCTCCACCTAAAGCCATGGGCCACTCCTCTGAGGACAGTGAGGTCCAGATCTTGGCCAGAGAAAAGAACTGGTTTGAGAGGGGAGTTAAAGAGGCTATTTTTGTCAAGAAAGAGAATCCTTCCTTGAACAGACATTGTCCCCCATCTATAACTCTATCTTCAAACCTAAATCAAAACAAACAAAGAAAACAATAGGGCAGCAGGTCCGGTCCAGAGGTGTGAAAACACCATTATGGTCCTGAATGGTTCTGCTAACAAGACCCACACTCCACTCCCACTGCAGATCTAACAGGCCCACCTGACTAACACAAAGTGTAAACAAGTAGGTGTGGTAGTTTTAAAGTAATTTCATTGTAGATAGCGCCCCCTTCAGGCAGATATAGGCAGTGTCCACCAGCATCTGACCAGAACTGAAGAAGCAGCTTGGATGAGCTGAGAAACGTATTCGACCAAATAAACTTTTGTCCAGTCGACAAATTGAATTTCTCTGTTTGAAATGGATTCTACCTGGACGACTGAGGGATTCTTCACACTGTACAAATAAGAATTTGGGCATCTCAAGTCACTTTTAGAGGGTTTGAGGCCTTTAAATGCAACAGAAACATTGTCCTAAGTTCAAACATAACTCCATATACTCTCCAGGTCTGCTCTACTTTTCAGTACAGACTTTGTCACAGCTGGTGTACAGTGAAAATAAATAAACGCACGCACATGGTGACCTGTTTCCTACAGTGAATCACAAAGAGTCCCATCAGAGGAGACGTGAACAGCTCCTATTGTCCCGCAGGATAAAGACGGGCATTACCTGCACCACAACAACAATAATACAGGTTTAGATTGGACCAGAGTCGAGCACGTTTGTGTCAGCCCAGGCACGGAGTGGAGCAGTCGACACATGTCTGAGCACAGCGGAGGACGCCAGATAAAACTAATGTACCCACAATATGTATTCAGAATCATCAGAATCATCCTTTTGCACTAACTGTGTTCTGGTACAGTTTCATTTGGCGCTACTCAGAACAGTTTCCTCAAATCAAAAGAAAACATTATGATGGTTTATTCTTCACTTTGCTCAGTTTATTCTTCACTTTGCTCAGGGACAGAAGAGAACACAGAATTGTGCCTGTGCAGTTTCTCTTTCCTTCCCCTGGAGTGAAAAATAAATGCAAAATGTCCACTTATTTCAGTCCTATAGTGTTTTTACACTGCTGTATAATGCAACCCAAAGTGAATATACTGTACACATATACTACACTATTGTACACATACTACACTATTGTACACATACTACACTATTGTACACATACTACACTATTGTACACATACTACACTATTGTACACATACTACACTATTGTACACATATACTACACTATTGTACACATACTACACTATTGTACACATATACTACACTATTGTACACATACTACACTATTGTACACATATACTACACTATTGTACACATATACTACACTATTGTACACATACTACACTATTGTACACATATACTACACTATTGTACACATCATTTATAGTTGAATACTAAATTCCACAGTGTGTCTTGTTTAAAAGTCCTCCTCTAAAACTCCACGTCCACTCACACACGAGACTGACCCTGAGCACCTTCCTCAGAGTGATGTTTCCTCAGAACAGGAGCTGTGAGTGAGCTGAAAAGCCCAAACTTCCTGACAGGGCCACTCTGTGGAGATGGCCCTGGCCTCTTGGCCCGTGGCTTTCATCATGTTCTGATGGGGCCATAATGGCCCTCAGCAGAAACAGGGACATTACTGCAGCAAAGTGCCACATAAGAGAATCTAAACACCCGCAAGTGTGTTTGTGAAGAACAGAGAACACGCTCCCTCTGAGGAGACACCACAAACATGTTTATGTCTGACTTATTTTAATCGGTCCAGTAGTTCGAGCTTGTAGCTTTCTTCACAGCCATGTTTTCGTCTGAAAGTCCGGCAACAACAAGCGCTACTTATGACGCCATAGGCACCCCCTACCACTCCTACAACTTCCGGGTGACATTCCTGACATTCCTGAAATTCTGGCGTGCCCATGCGCAGTATGCTAATCCGATCCGAAATCGTTCACATGACGACGCCAAGTGGTTTGCTATCGGCCTAGGCCAGGGCTTCCTGGGGGATGGGGCAAACCAATCCCAATCCAAACCAATCCCTGTGCACATGCAGCTGTTACGATCCCAATCAGTTTGCAATCGGTTTGGAGTTTTCCATGTGCACGCAGTCACTGTGCCTCAGCCATGAGGACAGGAGGGCCTCAGGCCTTACGGGCGATGGTTCGAGATAGACAGAATGACAGACTGACAGACTGATTAATTGATTGATAGATTAACTGACTGACAGATAAATGGATTAATACACCACTCTCTGGCCTGTGTGGTTGGTGAAGAGCAGGACTGTCACAGGCCCGGACACAGACAATGTGTTTAAAAACATCATCATACTGTGAATTATACTGTGAATTATACTGTGAATTATACTGTGAATTATAGCAGCTTCAAACAAACTCCACACAGTGAAGTCCGGTTCTCTAAAGCGGACGGTTTCTAAACATGATGATTATGTTTTTAGGAGTGTGCTCTCTCCTTTTCACACTCCTGTTAAAGAGAGAAGAGAAGATTATTCAAAATGTTTAGCTCAGTGAACTCCAAATGTCTGTAGAGAGCAAGTATCAGACCTCTGATCCTCAGCAGCTCTTCACTGGAGAATCACAAACACACGAGTGCGTTTTAGGTTTCAAACACATTTAAACCAGGTCTGCGTCTGTGTCCCTCAGTGGTCCAGGGAAGATCCACAGCAAGAGAAAAATTCAATGCTAAAAACTGGACAAAAGTCAGCTCCTTCCTTTTTATACTTTTAAAAATAATTCTAATTGTATTTGTGTGGAAAAGGCCTGAACTTGTGTTACGGTTGTACAAACAGAAGTTGCTGAAGCAGAGATAATGTTCTATATTTGTGAGTCGTGTTGAAGGAGCAGAGCGGGGCCAGTGCTGAGGACTTTGAAGTCTGCTCCTCAGGATAATGAGCCTCGCGCTGATCGCCTCTCAGCTCCAAATCAATCTGGGCCCTTTATTCCGGAGGCCATTTGGGAACGTCGTTTCTCCTGTAACACCTGCTTCATTTTCATCCCAATGGGGCCTTTTCAGACTCCACCTCTTCACAAAGAACTGCACTCGGACGAGAAAGAGACACTCTGAAATTAAACCCCCGTCGCTGCCTGTGGATGTTTGTATTGCTCCTCTAAATGTCAGGTTAAAAAAAACAAAAACGGTTTTGAGTCGCTCTGAGGACTTTAAAGAGTGGGAGTTTTACTTCTAGGGGGATTAACTTCGACTTTGACCCGTTTAAGCTCATTTGGAATGACAAAATAAACACAATTTATAATTTTACCTCATGCCTGGACTGAAGCTGCACTGATTTTATTTTAGAGGTGTTGTCTATACACACAGGAAGAACATGCAAACTCCACACAGAGGGAGAACATCCAAACTCCATGTAGACATAGAGAGAACCTCTAAACTCCACACAGACACAGGGAGAACATCTAAACGCTACACAGACACAGGGAGAACATGCAAACTCCACACAGGGAGAACATCTAAACGCTACACAGACACAGGGAGAACATGCAAACTCCACACAGAGGGAGAACATCCAAACTCCACGTAGACATAGAGAGAACCTCTAAACTCCACAGAGACACAAGGAGAACATCCAAACTCCACGTAGACATAGAGAGAACCTCTAAACTCCACACAGACACAGGGAGAACATGCAAACTCCACACAGACATAGAGAGAACCTCTAAACTCCACACAGACACAGGGAGAACATCTAAACGCTACACAGACACAGGGAGAACATGCAAACTCCACACAGGGAGAACATCTAAACTCCACAGAGACACAGGGAGAACATCTAAACGCTACACAGATGCAGGGAGAACATCTAAACTCTACACAGACACAGGGAGAACATGCAAACTACACACAGGGAGAACATCTAAACTCCACACAGACACAGGGAGAACATCTAAACTCCACACAGAGACAGGGAGAACATCTAAACTCCACACAGACACAGGGAGAACATCTAAACTCCACACAGACACAGGGAGAACATCTAAACTCCACACAGACACAGTGTGAACATCTAAACTCCACACAGACACGGGGAGAACATCTAAACTCCACACAGACACAGGGAGAACATCTAAACTCCACACAGACACAGGGAGAACGTCCAAACTCCACACAGACACAGGGAGAACATTGAAACTTCACAAATTCCATGTGTAGATAATCTCCCTGTGTCTGTGTGGAGTTTGGATGTTCTCCCTGTGTCTGTGTGGAGTTTGCATGTTCTCCCTGTGTCTGTGTGGAGTTTGCATGTTCTTCCTGTGTCTCTGTGGAGTTTGCATGTTCTCCCTGTGTCTCTGTGGAGTTTGCATGTTCTCCCTGTGTCTCTGTGGAGTTTGCATGTTCTCCCTGTGTCTCTGTGGAGTTTGCATGTTCTCCCTGTGTCTGTGTGGAGTTTGCATGTTCTCCCTGTGTCTGTGTGGTTCCCTCTGGGCTTTGTATGATTAAAAGTCGATGGGAGGACGGTCCCACATCGCTCCTTCGGGCAACAGGCCTTCGTGTATTTCTTGTCTCTGCCAGTGTCCGCAGACACTGGGGGCGAGGTGGGTTAAGTGTCTTGCCCAAGGACACATCGGCAGTACCCGTCCGTGGGAGCTGGAACCGTGCCACCAACCCGGTTCGGCTCACGTTCTGGAGCTCACGTAGTAGGTCCGGTAAGTTCGCCGGGACATGAAATAAAGCTTGTTTTTCTTCCCAAAACAACATTTGTCCGAAAAGTGATATACTGTATTTGCGTCCCAGCAGCGTATTTCGCATTCCATATTTATTTTCTCTCTCGATTCGTATCACTGCGCCCACGTTAACTCTATTAGCCTGTTCACTTGTAAACTTCCGGTTGCGGCGGACCGCATCCGCCGTACACATCCGCTAAAAGTGAACAGGCTAGTGAGCTAACGTGGGCGCAGTGATACGAATCGAGAGAGAAAATATGAAGTCCGAAATACGCTGCTGAATTTTACATGGACTGGGACGCAAATAATATCACCTTTCGGACAAATGTTGTTTTGGGAAGAAAAACAAGCTTTATTTCATGTCCCAGCGAACTTACCGGACCTACTACGTGAGCTCGAGAACCCGAGCGGAGACTGTCAGAGTTAAGCCAGTGTTACCGCACGAAACTTGTAGAAGGAAATCCGTACAGATTAACATAAATAAACGCACTATCCCTTTAAAATCACAACCAGAGTATTGGTTTAGTCCAGGGTTCGGCAACCTTTACCACTCAAAGAGCCGTTTGGACCCGTTTCACACAGTAAAGAAAACACTGGGAGCCACAAAACCCTTTTGAAATTTAAAATGAAATAACACTGCATATAACGGCTTTTTTTGCCTTTGTGCCATAGAATTACATTTTGAAAATGAACAAACAAAAATAAAATACATTTTAATTAAATACAGTGGTCCCTCGCTATATCATGGTTCACTTTTTCGCATTTTTTTCCCCCAATTTTTTTTATAGTGTATCAACGTGCATTTCTGCGTCCTGATTGGCTAAGGGACTGTAGACCTTTGCCGGTTTGTCAGTCATTCTCCTCCGTGTCTCCTGTACAGAATGCGTTCAGTTTGCCAAATTTGTATAAATGTTTGATCGCAGTGTGACTCTGGAGTGCTGTATGTTTGCAAGTTTTCTCCCCGACAAAACCCGTGATAGTGGAGTTGTGCCAGAACAAAGAGGCTCGGTCAGAGAAACTGTAAAATACACACAATATGTTTAAGGCTCGAAAACAGGTTTGGCTCTTCTATAATATCTTCGCAGATTTCGCCTATTGCGGGTTATTTTTAGAACGTAACCTCCGTGATAAACGAGGGACCACTGTACTGAGCCGCATCAGAGGGATCAAAGAGCCGCATGTGGCTCCAGAGCCGCAGGTTGCCGACCCCTGGTTTAGTCAGTATCATGGAACTGACATGTTTTTCAGTATCTGTGCTGATATTCCATACCACTATTGGTATCAGTGCATCTCCTGATCAAGACGAGCTCAAAATTTGGAGAGATTACAGGATTACAAAGATTAAAATAACCTCTCCTAAACTGACAAGAGACGTGTGTGCGGTGCTTTATGTGGTGTTCTGCTTATGATCAATCTGAAGAGACGATCATAAGACCTGCAGCCTCCTCCTGACCACAGAAACCTTCACCGTTCCGCTGATCTCCGGTTCCATGGGGCTGCGTGAGGCTTTAGACAAATGCAGGCTCACGTTCTGTTCTCTGGTGATTTCAGACGCTCTCATATTTCCATCAGCTCAGAGCCTCTGGTGTGAATACCGGCACACTTTATGGTTTTACCCAACAGCACAAACACGCTGTGCTTCAACATGAGCTGTGGGGTTTAGGAGTCTAAAAGTCGGACAGGAGGCTGGTCTCATATGAAGCCCATAACTACTGGAAATGTCTTGAAAATAGCAGTCCACCCTTAAACGACAGTAGCATCGTAATCTTTCAACAAACAAAATTCAATTCTGTCAAGTGGACCTTTTCAAGAGTGAATACTTTTCTGCACTTTTGATGTTTATTTGTAACTACAATGAAGTGAGCTCCTTAGTTTCTCTTTCTAAAATAGAAGTTGCTTTGATTGGACTAAAAATACAATTTCGCAAAGTATAAGGTCTGAACATGTGCCTAAAGCAGGTTGGAGGTAGTTTCTCCCTCACCATCACAGGGGCTCTTGTGGAGAGAATGAGCAGCAACAAGTTCCTGGGTGTGCACATATCTGAGGACATCTCCTGGTCAAAGAACACTACATCACTGACCAGTAAAGCCCAACAGCGACTTCCTCCACAAGCTGAAGAGAGCCAGAGCCCCAGCTCCATCATGAGCACCTTCTACAGAGGCACCACAGGTCACATCCTCACCAGCTGCATCACTGTGTGGTATGGCACCTGCACCGTGTCCTGCCGGAAAAACCTACACCGAGTAGTGAGAGCAGCTGAGAGAATCGTGGGTGTCTCTCTCCCCTCCCTGCAGGACATCTACCGCACCCGCCTCACCCGCAAAGCCCTCTGGGTGATCCCACCCACCCATCCAACTGCCTCTTCAGTCTGCTGCCATCAGGAAGGAGACTGAGGAGCCTCAGGGCCAAGACCAGCAGACTGAAAGACAGCTTCATCCACCAAGCTGTCAGGATGCTCAACTCTCTCCCAATCACACTGCTGCTTAAATGACACTGACGCTGATGCTTAAATTACTCTTAAATGACACTAAAATAACACTGCTGCTGAAATTACACTGCTGCTTAAATGACACTTAAATGACACTGACACTGCTGCTTAAATGACACTTAAATGGCACTTAAATGACACTGACACTGCTGCTTAAATTACACTTAAATGGCACTGAAACTGTTGCTTAAATTACACTTAAATGACACTGACACTGCTGCTTGAATTACTCTTAAATGACACTAAAATAATACTGCTGCTGAAATTACACTGCTGCTTAAATTACACTTAAATTACACTTAAATGGCACTGACACTGCTGCTTAAATGATACTTAAATAACACTGAAACTGTTGCTTAAATGATACTTAAATAACACTGAAACTGTTGCTTAAATGACACTTAAATGACACTGACACTGCTGCTTAAATTACACTTCAATGGCACTGACACTGCTGCTTAAATTATACTTAAATGGCAGACACTGCTGCTTAAATGACACTGACACTGCTGCTTAAATGACAATGACACTGCTGTTTAAATGATTTGAGCTTTATTACACTACATATTGTGTGTTTTACTTATTTGTATTTTATACAAGTTTACTGTACTTTTGCTACGGGTATATGTGATGTTTTAGTCCTGGTGTTTATTGTCTTGTTTATCACATGTTTTATGTTCACTGTGGGCCTAGGGGGCGCTGCAATTTCAAATCCTGTGTGTGCAGCGCAAAACATGCTCCAGGTAAAATCCTCCAGCTCAGGTCCTGACCAAAGCCGAGCAATAAGATCATGGAGATGGTCCCGGGCGCCTGAAAGACGAGCTGCCCACTGCTCCTTAATAAGGATAGGTCAAATGCAGAGAAATAATTTCACTACGGGGATAAATAAAGGATGTCTTCTTCTTCTTCTTCTTCTTTTTCTTCTTCTTCTTCAAACTGTACGTATGATTTTTGACAATAAAGATGACTTTGAACTTAAAAAAATAAATGCTTTTTCTTTCTGGAATTTTAATTTGAATAACTGGGCAAAAATGCGTACTTTAGAGCTAAAATAGTAGAATGAAAAATGACCGGGTTCAACATTTGTGGATTTGGTTTAAGAACACTCATGCATGACCTCAGTTTATCTGAACAAGCTGACTTTTTCTGTTTGTTTAAAGGTCCTTAAACACACCTCCCCTTATCTAAACCAAACACCATTTTGGAGAGCACAGTGCAAAACATGGCCATGATGAGTCCATTTGGAGCAGCTAATGAGCGCTAAGTGTGAGCACATACGAGTCCAGAGAGTCCCGGAGAAATGAGGCGCTGCTGGGTAAACAGTGTCCACCCGGATACAGGTGCACTGGGCATAAACGACACGAACTGTGCTTTTGTCTGCTATACTTACAATTTCACACACTCATGGATCATTACATTAGATTTTAGATATGTAATATTGATGTAAAACGACTTAAATGATTTTAAAAAAAGAAAAAAAGTCCACTGATTTGATTTGATTGGAAACCGTGGCCCCCAGTGAGATATTAAGAGCCGATTCCAGCCTGCCCCTTTACATCGCCGTAAACATCATCATAACAAGATGGCTGCAATTTAAAGAGTGTAGATGAGAAAGAAAACAATTATTACATGATTGCAAGCTTCATTTTGTAAAATAGGTCTGCTTTATGCTGTCTGCACGAGTCCCAAAGCCACGTTCAGTCGTTAGTCGGTTATTGACTGTCATAACAGCCTCCTCCAGCAGGTCCCGGGGGTCCAGAGGCCGATCAGATGGAATCACCAGCTGACGGACACTTGAACATGGTTAGGTTATTTCTCTATGGAGACAACAGGCCTACGCAAAGCCACTCACAGTATAAATGAATGAATGTTATTTTTGAACAATACTTGTACTTGTAAACTTTGGCGTAGACATCCGCTGAAGGTGAACAGGCTGATAGAGTTAACATGGGCGTAGTGATACGAGTGGAGAGAGACAATACGCAAATGCGAAATACGCTGCTGGATGTTTCGTGGACAACAGTTTGGGACGCAAATATATCACCTTTTTGACAAATGTTTTGTTTTGAGAAGAAAAACAAGCTTTATTTCATGTTCCAGGGAAGTTACCGGACCTACTTACGTGGGCTCCATCCAGAAAGCGAGCCGAACCGGGATCAGCTGAGAGTGTCAGAGGTAAACCGGTGTCAACACACGGAACTTTTAGAAGGAAACACATACAGATTAACATAAATAAAAAAAAACGCACTGTCCCATTAAATGACTCTGAGGGCCTGTTTACACAAGAATGCTTATGGGTAAAAACGACAAAATATTTTGTCAGAAGTGCCTTTCATTTACACGGTGATGGCGTTTTGGGGGCTTAAAAATGCAAAAAACTAAAACCACCCTCTAATGTGGAAAACTTGAATACGCTCCGCCATAGCGTTTTCGTCTACACTGCCCAAGACGCAAAACTCTGGTCAAATCTGCTGACATCGTGTAGACGTTTACGTCACAATTTCTGGATATTTATATTTATAAAGTAAATTAAGTAAATTAAATTAAAATTAAATAAAAAAATGGAAGTAAATTAAATTAAGGAAATAAATTAAGGATGATTCTAAGCATGCTCGCGGACATAGTGATAATGTATCACAGCGCCACCTAGCCGCCTGGCATGCATACCCAATAGAATTCCACACACTTTTGTGTCACCGTATGCACACAGATTTCCTCCCGAAAACGCTCGTCTAAATGCGAAATAAAAAGTGAAGACGCGATGCCACTTTTGTGTCTTCTGTTCAGACCATCGTCATATAAACGTAGCCTGACACTGCTGCTTAAATTACACTTAATTGACACTGGCACTGCTGCTTAAATGACACTGATGCTTAAATGACACTGATACTGCTGCTTAAATTACACTTAAATGACACTGACACTGCTGCTTAAATGGGACTGGCACTGCTGCTTAAATGACACTGATGCTTAAATGACACTGACACTGATGCTTAAATTACACTTAAATGACACTGACACTGCTGATTAAATGACACTTAAATGACACTGGCACTGCTGCTTAAATGGTACTGGCACTGCTGCTTAAATGACACTGATGCTTAAATGACACTGACACTGATGCTTAAATTACACTTAAATGACACTGACACTGCTGATTAAATTACACTTAAATGACACTGGCACTGCTGCTTAAATGACACTGATGCTTAAATGACACTGATACTGCTGCTTAATTGACACTTAAATGATACTGACACTGCTGCTTAAATGACACTGACACTGCTGCTTAAATGACAATGACACTGCTGTTTAAATGATTTGAGCTTTATTACACTACATATTGTGTGTTTTACCTGTTTGTATTATACACAAGTTTACTGTACTTTTTCTACAGGTGTATATGATGTTTTAGTCCTGGTGTTTATTGTCTTGTTTATCACGTTTTATGTTCACTGTGGGCCTAGGGGGCGCTGCAATTTCAAATCCTGATCCTGTGTGTGCAACCTGTACATATGGTTTTTGTAAAGCTGACATTGAACTTTGAACTTATTTATTGACTGAAAAGTTACACACTTTAATGATCTCTGAATAAGTTTGCCTCCATGCGAGCCCCTGAAAATACAAATCATGAACAAACCACTCAGAGAAATGATCCGACAGTATTAAAAGCAGGCCCATTAGCCGCTGTGTAAGCCCACTGGGAATAGTGTCATCACTCTTTGGCTAAACTTTAGCGGGAAACACACCGCCACTGCCGCACACACATACATTCTGTGTTGGTATTAATGGAGTGTTAAAAACCTCTGTGCTTCAATTGCATATTCATCAGGCGCCCCGCACTTCTGAAAGCATCAGATATGTTAATCCAGCGCTCTGACTCCGGCCACAAACTCGAGCTAGGCTTTTGTGAGCACAACCTGAAGCTTTCAGGGCACAGTCCACTCATCATCATCATCATCATCATCATCATCATCATTCTAACCTCATCTGCTGAAGTGACTTTGGCTGATCTCCACACACTTCACATACACACTTCAAATAGGCACTGTACTCCATGTTTTATCTGTAGGAGAGCTGGATAATTTATTGCAATCAAACTAAAATTACAGTTCTTTAAATGGAATATAATGGAAAAGTGCCACACAAGACTAATGCCTCATGTACAGACACTAAAAATATGAGCACATCAACCTCGACTTGATCCTTCACTGGAGCTGTGCATTTTAGGATCAATTTGAAGCTCCATCCAAGCTCAAAACATCTCATAACATTCAGAACAAAATACATATATAACTTCTTTTACCTAAGATAAGTCATACTTTGGTAATTTCATTGTTGATTCTGAGAAAATCCACTCTGCTTCTCAATCCTTTATTGTTTTTTCTCCTTTTTTAAGATGTAAACAGCCATGTTTGTGTTTGCAGTGAGCGGAGTGTGCATCTGATCAGACTCTGAACTCAGCGAGACAGGATTCACCACCAAATTTACTCGACTTTGTAAAGTTTTGTCAAAGCGCATGGTTCTGCAGCGTCGGCAGTGATGCGGTCGCTGTACCGGACCGTTGTGGTGAAGAGGGAGCTGAGCCGAAAGGCAAAGCTCTCGATTTACCGTCGATCTACGTTCCTCCCCTCACCTATGGTCATGAGCTCTGGGTAATGACCGAAAGGACGAGATCGCGGATACAAGCGGCCGAAATGAGTTTCCTCCACAGAGTGGCTGGACGCTCCCTTAGAGATAGGGTGAGGAGCTCAGTCACACGGGAGGAGCTTGGAGTAGAGCCGCTGCTCCTCCACGTGGAGAGGAGCAGCTGAGGTGGCTCGGGTGTCTGTTCCGGACGCCTCCCTCGGGAGGTGTTCCGGGCACGTCCCACCGGGAGGAGGCCCCGGGGAAGACCCAGGACACACTGGAGGGACTATGTCTCCCGGCTGGCCTGGGAACGCCTTGGGGTCCCCCCGGAGGAGCTGGAGGAAGTGTCCGGGGTGAAGGAAGTCTGGGAGTCCCTGCTTAGACTGCTGAGACCTGGCCCCAGATAAAGTGGAAGAAAATGGATGGATATTGGGAACAGTACAAACAGTAAAAGACATGAGACATTTGGACTTGACAGACGGGGAGTGTCAACATCACCACAGAAAAAAGGATCCAGACGCACACTGGGCACATTTGAACGCAATAAAATATAAAAATGTCCATATCCAAAATATGAATAAATAAAATATACAGTAATTATGTTTGCTATTTTAGAGAAAAAAGTACTTTAATCTATCATATGCAGTTTCATTCTGTCAACAGGACAAAGGCTTTGGACTTTTTTTTTCATCCAAAGACTTTTGCAGGCCTGACAGGTTCTCTGAAGTTACTTTCATCTTGAAGGAAGGAGCTAACACCCCCTAACTGTTTGCAGTAAGAAGGATCTGCTGTTAACTAAGTCCATTTAACCACCCTAAGGTGTGAACAGCCACTTGAGTCCTATTTTGCCTGATTGATCAAGATCCTAACACTGCACATCTAATATGATAAGTGACCTGCTTCGTGGCTTAAGTAGTACTTCTACTGTGTACTTATCTATGTACTTATCAAACCACTGAGAGTATTTGTTGTAACTCCGCAGGATGAGGCCTCCCAGGGTACTTGTGGCACTGCACTGTGTCTTGGGGGACGGTTGAGCTGATGTTATGGCTTTGTTTGTAGAAGGTGGAGTGGCTGCGAGGTTAACGGTCCGTTCTGTGTGCACAGGTCACCACGGCGACGCAGAGCACTCCCCAGGGCACGCCTCAGGAGGAGGGACGAACGACACAAGAGCAGGACTCATGTTCAGTCCATTGTCTTATAAATAATAATTAGCTTCACTGAGAGCAAATGAGGTGCATAAAAAGAGGATGTATCCATTTGAATAGAATGAACAAATGCTTAAAGAGCAGAAGATATTTATTTCTAATTATTACTTTGACAGGATCAGTGACGTACAGTGAGGTTTACAGCTGGTGAGGCTCAAAAATGTTGAGCTGCTTATATTTTCTTTACAAACATATAATCACCTTTACAAAAAGCATTACACTTTAATGTTATTATTCATTGTTATCCATCCATCGTCTTCCTCTTATCCGGGGCCGGGTCGCGGGGGCAACAGTCTAAACAGGGACTCCCAGACTTCCTTCACCCCGGACACTTCCTCCAGCTCCTCCGGGGGGACCCCAAGGTGTTCCCAGGCCAGCCGGGAGACATAGTCCCTCCAGCGTGTCCTGGGTCTTCCCCGGGGCCTCCTCCCGGTGGGACGTGCCCGGAACACCTCCTGAGGGAGGCGTCCAGGAGCCGTCCGGAACAGACGCCCGAGCCACCTCAGCTGCTCCTCTTGACATGGAGGAGCAGCGGCTCTAGTCCGAGCCCCTCCCATGTGACTGAGCTCCTCTTTGGAGGAAACTCATTTCGGCCGCTATCTCGCAATCCATCCGCGATCTCGTCCTTTCGGTCATTACGATTAAGGTTAAGATTAAGCCTTTATTTGGTCTCACACGGGAGAAATTTGACTTCTGCATTTGACTCATCCTTTTCCGGAGCAGTGAGCAGCCATCTTTCGGTGCCCACACCCACACTGGCTTGCTCAATGCCGGGGGGATTTGAACTCAGGTCTTCTTGGGGGAAAGTCAGTGACTTACTAGTTGAGCTAACCAGCCGGTTAGCCAGAGCTCATGACCATGGGTGAGGGGAGGAACGTAGATCGACGATAAATCGAGAGCTTTGCCTTTCAGCTCAGCTCCCTCTTCACCACAACGGTCCGGTACAGCGACTGCATCACTGCCGTCGCTGCACCGATCCCAGAGCCCACGCTTGCTGTTATTACTTGGTTTATTCACGAAAGGGGAAGAATGAAAAAAAAAAATCTGATACGAGCTTTGAACCTAGGTTATCTGCACTAAAGACGAGCGAATTAACCAAGTGAAACTCCGTGGTGCCGCCGGTGAGTGGGTTGGTTACATGGCCTTATTAAATAAGGCCATGTAACTAAATAATTGGTGGACAGAATCTCCATATTAGGACTATAGTTAGTGCATTTGCTAATGATTTCTAAAGTTGTAAAAAGGCTCAATTAAACTGTGCAGTGAAATTTTGACACCGTTAAACTTGTGTAGTGAATGTGCGTCCGGCAGAGCGCGAGAGGCTTGTGTCGGCTCTGGTCAAACACCTTTTAATGTCAAATTAATTCACTAAACGTGCTCCTTTGTGCACAAGATTGTTTGTCCTGACAAGAAGAAGACAAACCACTTCAAGTTCATATATAAGGTATTTGTGAGGGAGCGTGTTGAATGAACGCAGTGTGTGCCAGACGAGCCTCAAATCCTTTATTTTAAAACCTTTAGAATCTCTTTATAAACACTTAAAGGAAAATTCACTTTTTTTTTTACAATCTGAGCCTTCTTTCGGCAATAAAACAAGTAGTTTTACTCACCCATAGCAGTTTGGTGTCAACTGGAGCAGTATCGCAGAACTTATGTTCAGCCGTTCTGTTCTACTAATGATCCCGTATCTATTAGCGTGAGTGCTCGGGGCACTGATTTGCGCTCTCCAAATAACACAAACTTTAGCACTTTTCAAATCACAGAAGATCGCTGTGTCAGGGTAGACTTTTAGTGGATTCCAAAACGGCCTGAAACCCGATATGCAGCTATAGTTTCATTTGATGACGTCATCAGAGAGGACAGTGCGCATGCGTGAACTCAACTGTTTTGTAAACACCGCTAGTCCGAAAGAAGCTAACACCGCTCTGAACTTTACTTTTCAGTTGGGATATCGGGTTTCAGGCCGTTTTGGAATCTACTAAAAGTCTACCCTGACACAGCGATCTTCTGTGATTTGAAAAGTGCTAAAGTTTGTGTTATTTGGACACCGCAAATCAGTGCCCCGAGCACTCACGCTAACGGATACGGGATCATTAGTAGAACAGAACGGCTACAACATAAGTTCTGCGATACTGCTCCAATTGACACCAAACTGCTATGGGTGAGTAAAACTACTTGTTTTATTGCCGAAAGAAGGCTCAGATTGTAAAAAAAACGTTAATTTTCCTTTAAGATTCTAGATCGGAAACCACAGAAACACCATCACTGTCAGATATGAACTAAACATAAAATGCTCAACTTATTAGGAATTAAACTGGCCAATCTAAGGTTATTATTCAAGATTATCAATAATGTGGCATCACCACCACTGAAAAAGTTTATTTATTTAACATCTGATCAGACGGTCAGAACAACCAGCCCAACGATCAATGGTCAATGTGTAATACCAAAATGGAAAACATCATTAGGACAAAAAAAAATTTAGCCTGGAAATTAAACAACAGTTTGTAAGAGTGCAGACGTGTCGGCGTTAAAGACTCGGCATGAGAAGGGGGAACAGGTATCGGGAAAAGAGTTTTAATTATTTTATACTAATTGATGAAATGTATCAGCACCACTGTAAATATTATGAATTGCACTGTTTTTCTGCTTTATGTTTTTGTGATTAATGCTCCTGTACATTGTCCCTGTCAAATAAATCAAATAAACTAAACTTTATAACATTATATCAGCTATACTGGGACATTTCACTATTTTAAACCACAGATTTCACCACAAATAATAAGTATACATATTCTCCTGAGATCCGACACATTATTTTGTGTCCTTTATAGTGGACATTGAGTTAACCAGTCTGTCTTTTAAAGGGACAGTGTGTAAGATTTTTACCCGTTAATTACTGAAATTGAAGATACCCATTCAAAAATACATTGTTTTCCAAGCCTTTTCACTTCCATCATGAAATCAAAGTATTCTTTTGGACTTAGATATAGTCACATAAAAGGGGGATCTTCCCCATGCAGAGGCAGCCATTTTGAATACGAGAGCCGCAGAAGGACATTTGGGCTCCGCCTTCGCCTTCGGCAAGGCTCGTGGTAGCACCGGAGGCAAAGCAGGCGGAGCGCTCGGCGCGCTCCGCAAGAGAGACGGAGAGAGGGAGAGAGGTGCGGGTGGGGTGGGGGGAGGCTCGTGGTTTTGGGTAAACAACAAGCATGCTGCTGTATCACACGTCGTAATGGATCTAACACGTGTTTTGGACTAAATTGTTTTACTGGATTTTATTCGCTGGATCCTTACGGACAAATTGAGAGCAAGTTTATGGTGAAATACAGAGTTTGACCTGTGCAAAGCATTCTAAGGTAAGCAAAGTAACAAACCTCGTTTTGTGCTTTTCCGTATAAAAGCCCCATGTGCTCGGGCAGTGATTGTTGTGCAGGGAAATGAATTGCATAGTCAAAAAGAGGAGACTGTAAGGTTTCATTTGATGTGTAGAGTGTCATGGTACATGATCGGGAATGTGTGTTTTCATGCAGAAAGAAAAAAAAAACAGTGAACGGGAGACCGCGTTTTATTAATACCGTTGTTGTCGGCGAGGGCTCGCAGCGCCGGGTGCGCGAGGGTACGCGAGCTGTCCGCTACGGCGCGTCCGGGTGACCCTCGAGGTTTGCCGTAGCTAAAACAGGAAGTGCCATAGCCACTATCCACCTATGCGCCACGAATCCTACACACTGGACCTTTAAGTGTTTAGAGATACAGATACATAGTTTGTGGCTGCACTATGATAAATAAATACATTAATAAATAAACCAGGTCTCAACTAGGACTAAACCAGGATTAATCCAACTAGGACTAAAGCAGAACTAAATCAGGAATAAACCGAGACTAAACTAAACTAAACTAGAGACAAAACAAGAATAAACCAGGTCTAAGTCAGGTCTAAACTAGGACTAAACCAGGTCTGAACCAAATTTGAGTCAGGTTTAAACCAGGTCTGAACCAGGATTAAACCAGATCTAAATCACGTCTAAACCAGATCTAAACCATGACTAAAAGAGGTCTAAACCAGGTCTAAACCAGATCAATACACAAATAATAATATAATAAATAAATAAATAAATAATTAATTAAAAGAGAGTCTAAAAACTTTTTGAGGCGACTGTAGAAGCTTGTCAGAGATATTGGTCATCAAAAAAAATGTTTTTGTTAAAGGGACAGTGTGTAAGATTTTTACCTGTTAATTACTGAAATTGAAGATACCCATTCAAAAATACATTGTTTTCCAAGCCTTTTCACTTCCATCATGAAATCAAAGTATTCTTTTGGACTTAGATATAGTCACATAAAAGGGGGATCTTCCCCATATAGAGGCAGCCATTTTGAATACGATAGCCGCAGAAGGACATTTGGGCTCATCCTTTGCCTCGGCTCCGGCTAACAGCACTTAGCCGCGCTGCAGATGGCTCCCCCCTTCCCCCCTCCCCTTCCCCTTCTCTCCTTCGTTCCTCTGCTCCCATATGCAGCCAGGAGCGAAGGAGAGAAGGGGAAGGGGAGGGGGGGAGGGGGAGCATGCTGCCGGATCACACATCGTAATGGATCTAACACGTATTTTGGACTAAATTGTTTTACTGGATTTTATTCGCTGGATCCTTATGGACAGATTGAGACCAAGTTTATGATGAAATACAGAGTTTGACCTGTGCAAAGCCTTCAAAGGTAAGCTAAGTAAGCTAAGTTTTGTGCTTTTCTGTATAAAAGCCCCATGTGCTCGGGGAGTGATTGTTTTGCAGGGAAATGAATTGCATAGTCAAAAAGAGGAGACTGTAAGGTTTCATTTGATGTGTAGATTGTCATGAATCATGATCGGGATTGTGTGTTTTCATGCGAAAAGAAAAAAAAAAAGTGAACGGGGGACCGTTTTATGTATACAGCGGTGCGCGGTTCGTGCGCGGGCACGCGCGATGTCGGCGGTACGTCGCGTCCGGGTGACCCTCGAGGTCTGCCGTAGCCAAAAGAGGAAGTGGAATAGCTAGTAACCACCTATGCGCCACGAATCCTACACACTGTCCCTTTAATGTCACATGGATTTAACACTATTACAGTCCTTTACAGAGACACGTTACACGTAACATTATGAATAAAAATAAAATTAACAAAATGTAAATGCTAAGGTGTTCATTTACCTCCAAATAGAAAATCGCAAAAAAAACAAAAAAACAAAAACAAAAACAAAACTGAAATACACTTTTTTCTTTGGGTCCCAGGAGGATATAATATATAAAGTATTTATTTATTCTTACTGACACGGAGCTGATTTTTTATCCCTAAAATGACAGGGGCCTGAACCAGTGCCTAATCACAAGTGACAAGTCCACGGGAATACCATTTATACCTCTGTTTTTGTAATAAATCATATTCACACTAGCGCTAGAGCCTGGTTTTTGGATTCTTCCCGTAACATCCCCCTGCGGGAAACCCAAGCAGCCACAGGTGAGAAACGACAGCAACTACATTACTTTTAGAGGGAGTCATCAGGTTAGTTTTGCAGAGTAATCTGACCGACACTGTACGACTCTGGCTCTTGTCTTTGGCTCTACAGTTGCTAGGTAACAATTATGGATTAATGCTGCGTTCCGGTTGTCGTCAGAGGTCAGGACGTGCATTAGTGCGTGTGCAGTAACGACATAATGACAAACAAAGTGCTCTTTAAAAAAAATACTGATCTCTTTAAGTAAATGTATAAACTCGGACATTGTCAGTACGTTACACACTGTTTATAAAGTGATTTTTGAGAGTGAATTTTTGCTTTTGTTGTGATTAGCTCCTTGGTTCTCCTGGTCTTGAATACAGAAGAATAAAGACGACTCAAACATGCACAAATCACCCCAAATAAAATTCTGCTGCTTAAATGACACTTAAAGGACACTGACACTGCTGCTTAAATTATATGTAAAGGGCACTGACACTGCTGCTTAAATGACACTTAAATGGACACTGACACTGCTGCTTAAATGACACTTAAATGACACGGATACTGCTGCTTAAATGTCACTTAAATTACACAGACACTGCTGCTTAAATGACACTTCAATGACACTGACACTGCTGCTTAAATGACACTTCAATGGACACTGACACTGCTGCTAAAATTGCACTTAAAGGACACTTTAATGACACTGACACAGCTGCTTAAATGACACTTAAATTTAAGCAGCTGACACTACTGCTTAAATTACACTTAAATGACACTGATACTGCTGCTTAAATTACACTTAAATGACACTGATACTGCTGCTTAAATTACACTTAAATTATACTGACACTGTTGCTTAAAGGGATATGCCACCCCCAGGTCAAACTTGGGCATCTCCCCACAGTCCAGAGACTAAAATAAGTGGTGGAAAGCGTTTTCCTGGTGACCCAGCCATTGTCCGAGTCTGTCGCCACTGACCGCCGCGGTAGCTGCAGCTCCTCCGCGTATTTGCTGGAGGCTAACGGCGCCAACGGAAGATTTCGGCCAAAAGGAATTAATTTGCTCGATGCTTTTCCCAATTATTTTCTGTGTAGTGCGCATTCATATCGAGTGCAAATAAATGTGCAAATCAACACGGAGAGCTTGACTTTTTCATTTTGGGTGGGAACTATTTTTCAGTGTGGAAATACACAGCCGAAGCACACATAACGCTGCCAGGGGAATCCCTGTTACGCACCAGGAAGGGAGTTCCCCTGTTGCGCAGCGTGGTAAACAAAGCTCTTTCTCCCCGCATGGATCAAATCACTTATACAGCGCTAGCTAGCTGATAACACGAGTTGTAATGGAGATTGAAGACATTGAAGATTACATTACAGACGAAGATGATGACTTTGACTTCCGAAATCCCCAGACCTTACCTTTTTGAACCAGTCTACACTGAAGAGGAGTTGAAGACTGGATGTTACGACTACTGAAGGCGATGAGCCAAGGAGAGCACATAGCGACTTTATCCGGCGCGATAGAGTGAACTGGAAAAGGAAAAATAAACCGAGCGGACCCAATGGACAGCTGTCTACAGAGTAAATAGTATAACTAATACTAAAAAATATAAATGATCAGACTACTCTCTGGTGATGTCGGTACACTGTAAAAAATCTAAGTTGGAAATTAGTTGCCTTAACTTGAATAGCTAATTAAGAAAGAGACTTATATGACATGGGAGTTGGCTTAACTTACAGTCGTGTTTTGTACGTCTGTTTTTTATAAATGTTGGTAAAACTTGGGCTTCAGCGTTGGGAGAAATAAAATATGTAAGTAATCTCCTCTTATTCAGCTGAACTTGCTGGACGAAGTTCATACAACTTTTTTGAAACATGCCCGCGCATGCTCAGTTAGAGGCAACGTCCAAGAGCTCCGGAGAATCCAGAAGAATCCACCACTTTGGAACGTCGTTGGTAAGTAGACGCGGTGGCGATTCATTCAAGTTTATGATAGATAATCTTTGCTCTGTCCACGTATATGTTTGAAATACTTTCAATATCTTCAGGGATGAAAGTGCCCAATCATGAAAAACGCGGAAAGTCACGGCTGTTGCGAAAGAGCGCGCTCACTCCCTAGCTCGGTCCGCGGCTCCAGACACGGGCACACCGTTAGAAGTTTAATATGAGACACGTACTTTTGTTCTGAATACGGGACGATTCTGTTTTCTGATTCTGACGGTTGGCGACCCTAAACACAACTATACATATATACACCCAAAATCTTTCAACGAATTTGCACGGATATTTTTTTTTTAAAAAGAGAGAAGCAGACTGTTTAGCTGACAGTCACCTTAAACTGCCTTCTTTGACTGTCTCCTTTAGGTTAATTCAGTATCGCGGAAAGTAGTACTCAAGAGCACGTTTTTTTATACCACGTGAATACTAGTATAAACTGCACCATTTCAATTGGTTATCACACATAAATATCACCAAACTTTAATTATTCATCATTCAAATGATAACACATTTTCTGCTTTATTATTTTTAGGAAATGCTTCTGCGTGTAATAATATCGCCAAACAACATAAAGAAGTTAAGATTGCCAGATTTACCCCACTCAGTGGAAAGTTTAAAAGAAATTCTTGAAGACCAGCTTCAGCTGAAAGAGGGGTTCATTCTTCAGTATGAGGACCCAGAGTTTGGAAACGAGCTATGTAACTTAACAGATATTTCAGAAATTCCATCTGAGAAAGCTACCTTGAAAGTAATTTTTGAGGCAAGCCCTGACCATGAGGAATCAGATGTGTCATTGTCTTCATTGGATACAGCATCACCTCAAAGCTCACCCAGAACATCTGTAGGACCATCACCTGGTAGGCGATCTTCTTCATGGCCTTCACCTTTTCCTGTACCAAGCTTCTCTTATGATGTTGAATTGCGTCTTCAAAAGGGAAATGATGTCTACAAGGACAATGGTACTGTGCTCAACATCACAAGAGACATCAAAAGTGAAATCCTTGATAAAATTGCACAAGCTGTGTTTGAGGTGACTGCATACCCAGGCAGATTGGAATTGGATTCGGTAGCAATGGCTCTGGTCAACAAACATCCCTGTCTACGTGAACCAGGCAGTGGAAATGGGTGGAATGGATGGAGAATGAGTATTGCATTCAAGATCGGAAATTACCGCCAGAAACTGCGGAATGCAGGCTGTGAAGAAGTTAGAATAAATGAAAAGAGGGGGAGCCGTGAAGAGGGTAGGTCCAGTCTTAAAAAAGCAAGAAGAGCAGAAGTTAATTTCCTTCCTGACCACCCTGCTGGACAAAGTGAAGTCGATATGGAAAATGATCGAGAGGCACTATCAGTAGAGATGGAAAAATGAAATCCAAACATGACTTTTATTAATTCAGCTATGGATCGTACATTTTCTTTGAGAAGGAAAGAAATAATTGACCAGGAACCCCATGTTGATCTGGTGAAGCATAGATGGCCAGCACTCTTCATGGAATGTCAGGTTAGTGTGCTTCACGTGTTAAAGGAAAAGTAACATTTTTTACCATCTGAGGAAGTGCTCCATATGACACCAAAGTGCTATGGGTGAGTAAAACAACTTGTTTTATTACCGAAATAAGGCTCAGATTGTAAAAAAAATCTTACTTTTCCTTTAAATCTTTTGCTTCTTTCTTCCAAAATCTTCAATTCACCTCCTTGTTTACATGAAGATATACTTCCTATGTAGGCGTCTTTCAAGATCACACACACACTCATTCACATTCACAAAGCCTCTACAAACCTCAATGTTGTCACTTTTTCCCTCTACAGGTGAACTGTGAGTTTCAGAGGATAACAATGGTTAACCTGCAACGAACATTCCTTAATGCACTTGAAAGTCATACCCCTAAAATCCTGAAGATGTACAGAACAAGAAGAGCACATTTTGGTGAAGAGATGCAGACACTCCTTGACTCGTTGGATAAGGAGGTGAGTAGCAAGACATTTAGAAAATAAGTGTCTGTCTCTCTGGTGTTTAGTGCATGCGAAGTTCAGTATGTCTGGTGGGGTGTGAGTGTAACTTTCTCTCACACTCACTCAAACATACTCTCTCACTTATACACTGTAACTTTTACACACACAGTCTTACACAGTCCATCTTACACACATTCATTCTTTCACACACATACACTCACTCTCTCGATCACACTTTCTCTCAATGGCTGACTTACTGACATGTACACACACTCACTATAAGGAAGTCAGTTTTGCCTCTTTCACTGATGAATGTAGAGGACCTGTCTGTCTTGACTCGTGTGTTTGTTTGCTTCCCCCCAGACATCTGACATTTCTGCACATAGAAAGACTGTGGCCCTGAGAGGACTTCCCCTTTTTCTCAGGGATTATGGAGCCGAGAGGATTCTGAGAACATGCTTGGTAAGTACATTTTTACTGTACAACTTGAACAGAAATAACTTCATTAGCTACACACCCCTTGCTCTTCATTTGTTGTTTGTTTTGTTGCTCAACAGAACACTGATCCAGAGGAGGGTTACACAAAGGATGTCAAAATGGCTGTCCTGACTGTGGTGGAAGATGATGGCGGGGCATCTGCTTCACCACACACAGTGGACTTTGCCATCATTCTGGAGGAAAGTGTGGTCATCCACAACATCCACAATTTTCCGAGTGCATTTGCGCTTTTTTTTGGGCTGTTGTATGCTCTCAACTTTCAATACCCTAAAGAGTTAAAGTGAGAAGAAGAGAAGAAGTGACTTTATTGATCTCACACTGGAGAAATTCCTCTCTGCATTTTAACCCATCCTATATATATACATATATTAGGAGCAGTGGGCAGCACATTACTGCGCCCGGGGACCATCTCCATGATCTTCTTGCTTCGGTTTTGTCAGGACCCAAGCTGGAGGTACCTATGGAGCATGTTTTGGGTATACATGTGAGGTGATTCAGAAAGTCTTCTTGAGTCTTGGTGATGACTGCTCAGCAAGAGTTCAGTCTTTCAAAAATAAACTCTTGCAGTAAATGTACACTGGATTTGAAGGTATTAAATGTTTACGTTTCA